>WBMW01001908.1:529969-607376 GCA_013396635.1 Penelope pileata | reverse complement strand
TTTTTTTTCTTTTCCTCCTCCTCCATGGTGTTTTTACTGCGATTGGCTGAGACAAGAAAACTCCTCAGTTCCGTGGTCTTAATGTTAATATTTTATTTATCCTGAATAAGCCGAGGCAGCCGGCAATGGGTAGGTAGCAAGGTGCCTTCTGAGAATAAGGTGTGTGTGCATTCTGGGCTTGGAGAGAGGGTGGGACATGGAGGGAAAAATATAAACAGCTTGGAGTTCCTGCAGTCCCTCTTGTTTTAAATACGTAAGGTTGGTTTGCAGAGCAAGCCTTGTTGCTCTGAATCTAAAATGCTGCTGTATTCCTCGCGGTGCAGATAACATGGGGCAGCGTTAAGAGTTTGTGGCAGGAGAAGCAGTGAGTGAAGACAGTAGGGAAAATGGCTGTGCCAAGGAGTTCCTGAGGTACATGCAATGAGGATGCAGTGTATTTGTAGATAAGTTTTGCACGTGTTCATTATGGCAACAAAAAATTAGCAGGAACTACCTTTGAAGTTCACTAACTTATTTTTTCCTTCAGGAAAATAGGAAGGTATTTATTCTGTCTGCTTTCATTCATAGTTGATTTTGTTGTGACTGGATAAATTTCAAATATTTCATAACAACTTCAAAGTTTGTATTTCATCAATTGAATGAGCTGTAATAACGGTGATCCTCAGCTTTGGAAAGTTTGGGAGTACTTGCTCCCTTTTCTTAAAGTTGGTGTTTGATGCCTTAACAACAGACTCTCAAGTAACATTGTGTAGTTAGAGCTGCACTGATGCATTGCTTGTTCCAGCAAGAACGTCACTTCGTAACTACGCTAATGAAAGAAGTTTATTTTAGCTAGGAAAACAGAAGCTTTCTTGGATTCTGCATGTTTGGTCATTGCATGTTTGTGGAATGATTGACTTCGTATCAGCCAGTCAAAGCTCCAAAGAGAATGTCCTAGTGCTGCTATTAAGGTGCAGTGCTAATAACATGAATTCTACAGTTTGTGAAGAGAAACCTCAGGCTTAAAAGCATTTAATGTTTAGAGTATGCAAAAAGAAAGGCTTAGGAAATTTTCTACAGCTATACATGCAGCAGCATTTTATATGAGCTCCTTGTCTACATGTGGTGCTTTGATACTTTTGGTTGATAACCCCTTGAGTGAGAGTAGGACAACTCCATTCATGTTGGCACTGCCATGCTTTCAAGGTGGCAAGCGGGGGATACATTTTTTCCTGATCTCTCCAGACATCCTTTTAACTAAGTCAGAGCTGATCTCCCACGCATCTGGCAGCTGGCATGAGTCTTTACTTCAGGAGCATTAGTTTGAAGTTCTCAAGAAGTGTGTGACAGTGCTCGTACTGCGCTGTGCGCGCATGTATCCCTTGTAGCAGTATGGTACAAAACTCAAAAAAAAAAAAAAAAGGGCAGCAAATTAGTTGCATACAAGATGCTTCAGCTGTAAGAGCAAACTCAGGTTCTGTTGATGCCAATAGCTGGCATTTTTGCAAAAGCTTTTTCATTGTTGTTAGAAACATTAAGTTTATCCTATGGACTTATGAGTGTTTATCATGATTCTCATTAATCTCTTGTGTGAAGAGATAGCTGTGTAAAGGATAACTCTTTTAACTTGCAGTTAAGTGGTGGCTGTGTTTATGGGAATTGGTGATGCAACCTCTTTGTGTAACCTGGGCCCTTCTAGCTATCCAAACAAACAGCAGTATGAATCTGTCTGTTGTTAAGCTATTGATATTATTGCACTTAAAGCTTCTCTCCTGAACTTCCCCATCTGCTGAAGTCTTTAGACAAGTGTTTTTTTTTTTTTTTTTTTTTTTTTTTAACCAGGAGTGGAAAAAGTGCATAGAGTCAGCTATCTGGACACTTCAGTGCCATAAGTGCTATGAAAGTTTCAGCACTGTTGTACTGGTAACTTCCATGTTAGAGGTTTGGAACATCAGTAATGATCTATTTTTTTCCAGTCTATTGAATGTGGACAGTCAAGTTTATAAAGTCTTCAGAAGTAAGAAGGTTTCATTTCTCTGGCCCTTGGTTTAGATATATGTAAAATCATTATTTTGTTGACTCTTAATTACTCACTGTTAATTTTATGCCAGAAGAAATATGAGACTATTGAGAACAGCTTGCACTGATTGGGAGTGGATAATTGGTGTGTTTCTGAGCAGAGCTCAGGTTTTTATAGACAATGTTTTGGAAGGAATTAAATTATTATCAACTCTGGAAAGCATTGGACCTACTTCAGAAGAACAATTGCCTTACAGTGGTAGCTTTGTTAATCAAGAAGAAATTAATGTAAAAAACCTCCGCTGAGCATGAATTTGTTGGATGTAGTACATTGGGAACCACATGGCAAATATGTGGTTTTGTGATACCTTTCAGTATTCTACTGTCACTCCAAAAAAGAAGCCTTGAGCTCATACCTGTGAATATGGAGGTGCCACACAGAACTTGGGAACACAGTTATTTTGGGCTGAGCAAATTTCACCTTGGAGGCAAGTTAATCTCTTTACATTGAAGCATTTTGTTTGATTCCTGGTTCGTTTGCTGCTTCCTGACATCTTTTGATTCAACCTTACTGAATTTCTCAAGTTACTACCTCAAGTGTTTTGTCTCCAGAATAGCAGTAAATCCTTTTTTTTTGGTTCAGGTGCTGTCTGTTAAGTCCAGTGATAGCGTCTCAAGTTTAAGCAGCAGAAACTTCTGAAACTGTTCTTAGTGAGAGTGCTGTGGATGGGTGTGTGTCTGGACATGCTGTTTTTGCTATTCTTCTGCACAAAGACTGTCCCAGACAGAAGAGCCAGAGGGAACTTTGGAGAGAAGTTAGCAGAATATGAGTACCCTTTGTTTTTGCCATAGTTGAATCTCTTCTCTATTTCTGTTGCTTGTCCTTGCTCTGATGCCCATGTTCAGATCTGTTTCAGGTGTCTTGAACACATCATATTGGCAATTTAGACACTTATTTTCTTGCTAGATATTAAAAGCTTTTGTTCAGGAAGGGCAGCTGGATTGTCTTATTTAAAATGTGTGTTCCCCTGTGATGGATCTGTGCAGACTTCATTCAGATTTTACCAGTATTTGTGAATGTTGTGCATAGTGATTAAAACATTGGCATTAAGTCAGAAACTTTAATCTGAAATTGCCAGAGTCAGGCTCTGATGGAGAGGCCTTCTAAATAAACAAAACTCCTCAGAACATTCTGTGAAGTCTGATGTACTGGAGCTTGCTTGAGCTGTGTGAACTGAGCTCCAGCTGATGGATCAGACAGTGCAGTGACCAGCAGTGCTCCAGCAATCTGGCTTAGGTGTCCTTACAGCAGCAGTGGAGACAGACTGGATTTTAGCGGTGGAGGCAGTAGAGGCAAATAGAGAGGACAGTTACTGAGATTGCTGAAGTTACATATTCCTACCTGGAGACAAGACTGCATGAGCCAGAATTCCTGACTGAAGTTAGGTGTTTAAAGTTTCTGTGGGTTGTTGGTGCTGCTATGTTAAGACATTTAACAGCCTATGGTTTTTCTTGCTTCATCAGTGCTAGCCTTACTGTACATGTCTGTCTGGACAAACTTTATCCACATCTTAGATATAGTAATATATGAAAGGGCCTATATGGCTTAACGCGAAAGTGGGGCTTCATGGCCAAGTGCTGGAAGGGACTTTTGCGTGAATGAATTACTGAGCACAGCTATGGATGAGTTAGATCTTATTTCAGGGTGAATCAGAGATCTGTTGCAGTTTCTTTAAAATGATGGCAACTTTTTTTTTTTTTTAAGATTCTGGTTGTTTATGTTGCCTTTTATTTCTGTGTAGTATCTGAGATTTCAAGAGTAGCGTGTTCAGATAATGTGGTGCTGATCACAGCTATGTTTTCTTTGTAGTTGGAAGCATACAGTCTTAATTGACATAACACAATCAAAACATCACCAGTAGAAATGTGGTAGAATACTGGCAGTGAAAGAAGAAAAAGTACATAGCTTACTCCAACTCAGGGAAAGTGTTACTGAGCTTATTCCAGCAACTGTAATAGATTTAGCTTAGGGGTTTTCTTATGGCATTTTTTTCTTGTTGTGAGAGGGGCAATTGAATACAAAGCATGTTTGAAACTTACTGATTCTTGTTTCTTTTGTGGTGGATAAAGTAAGGTCCCAGTGTTGTTAAAGACACCATAATAGCACAGCAATTTTTTTTCTTCCACTCCTGCATTCTGTTGTAAAATGGCTTTAGCAGTGGCTGTATTACCAGGGTTTATTCTATTTTGATTCAGTAGTTATGGATAACTGTATATAAAGATGTGACCTATTAAAACTTTGGATTCTGAAGAAAAAAAGATATTTTGGCTATGTTTATGTAAGCTCAGTAGAGACTAGAACTTCATGTGTGTGAGGGGAGTAGTGGGAAAAGCTGCATTACAGGTGCAATTCACTGGGAGTATGAGATTACTGTTTGAATATGAGGTGTTGTATGCTTTAAAATAAACCGCTGTAGCTGTTGTCCAGTTTGCAGATGGTTTAAACCACTTGAAAGGCATATGCTCTTTAAATGTTCAGGTCAAAATACAGCAAGAACCATAGTTTGTTTAAATGTAACTCTGCATTTTTATCTGCAACTTCTTGTGTTGTGCTACTGACAGGTAGTTCATATAGTAGTGCAAGAGCCAGATCTTTGTGTGTGTATGTAGTTGACTAGAAATGAACAAAACGAGCCCCAAACCATATCTTATTCTTCTTTGTGATCTTTAAAGTTTAGTTTATTTAAAATAAGTACATAGGTTGCTCCAAAAATAATGCCTCCTAGTTATTTCCATGGAAACTACAACAGATGCAAAGAGCACAATAGCGCTATTTGATAGGGCAAATTCTCTGCTACAAAACACTGTGGTTCAACATAGTCACCACCGTTAGCTGTGCATTTTCACCAGTGATGAACAAGAGCCTGCATGCCACACTCATAACAATCTGTACTGGTGGAGGTGCCCCACTGTTGCCGCTGCTGAAATGCACCACTCACTGCCTCACTGTGCTCACAGCCACTGTTCGGTCTCCATAGATGTTCAGCAAGCATTTATGAATGTCAGTGGGTACCATTTTTTCTGCGTGAAGGAATTCATTGCCACACCATTGCTCCATCCTCACTTCCATGTCAGGTGCCATTTGGTCAGACTGCCCCTCTGCTGCCATCTCTGTCACACAGCAACAAAATGTGACAGGATATTGGTGGGAAGGTTTGATCTCTACTGCCACACCACCAACATCCACCTCTGATTCCATGGGCCAGCATATTAGAATGGGAGGCATTACTTTTGGAGCCACCCTTGTAAATACAGTCCTAAGCATGGTTTGAAGTGTCTGCTGGGCCCTGACAAGGCTTACCAACTCTACCCCTTTTTTTCCTTAAGATTGGGTGGCTGAGTTGGGACTTCTTTTGTTTAAATACTCTTTACTTCCTGTTAATGCTTAACTTCAACAACGAGTGGTCTTGACTGGCCTTCCCACCCCCCATCCTAGGGAGTTACCCATCTAGCTGAGACATTTCAGGAAGTTAGCGTTGATGTTTCCCTGTCCTTTCCCTCAGAGTAAATTTGGTAGTTTGAACCAAGGGGTTCTGAAGTGATTCATCATAATGTGTCATGGGCAAGAAGGGGAATGTACATCTCTTCCCAGGGGGGAAGATGTTGGAGTATAGTGTGATCCTCCTGGTTTTATTAAAAAAACAAAAAAGCAAGTCTAGGAATCGTTTAGTATTTTCTGGCTAAAATGTAACTTGAATTCAACATTAAAAATAAGTACTTGATGTTAACATCTGCTTTTCAGTTATAATTTATGTGCGATGCTGCGAGCAAGTGCTTTGAGATTTCTGGGTTTCGTCGGAGGTAGAACAAGAAGGTGGCTATACTTTTAATTGTTACGTTGTAATTTTGAAGATTTGCTGCCGTTTAAATGGGTGATGATGAGTTTCATAGAACTGTCTAGTTTATTGCATCCTGAAATGAACTTTACATAGGCTTTCTATGCCGAATACCGTTTCTTCTGTAATTTAACAAAAGACACTTCTCTGATATCTTTTGGTAGACTAAGGAAAATGTAGAATGGCTTTAACTTCAGCAGATGTAAATAGAGGACTCAGTGTTACTGACTTATCTTCAGAAGTCTGCTGTATTAGTTCCATGTCTGAGCGAAGTTGAGTTCTTATTTTTTTAAAATCTATAAGCAGTTTCTGCTCAGCTGGGTTTTGTCAGCCTTCACAGTGAAGTACAGTAGCTGTTGAATTACATATAGTTATGGATAGGTGAAAGTTAGTGAGTCTGTGGGGAAAAATTACCCAAGTAAAACTAAAACACTGCTTTATCTTACTGGTTTAAAAATATCTAAAAGTAAACTACAACATTTGAAAAACAAATTAGGAAAAAAAAAAAGTAAGCAGCTGGCAAAAGAAGAGAGAAATAGCAATTCAAATTTACTTACTTGCTTTGTGATGTAACTAAAAGTATTCATAACATTCAAGGGATGTTTATGTATTGGAAACTTTTATTTTGTGACAGAGTGGCTATGTTGACACTCCTAAAAAGATTCTTTTGAAAAAGAGGGAAAAAAAAAATAGGGATTTACTTTATCCTTAATTTGTGTGACTGTTTTATATAATTCATCTGAATATCTTTTTTCAGAAATTATTCGTACTAAGTCTTAAGGTCTATATGATTCTTTCAGCTGCTATCAAATTCTTTGTGAGGCAATTAAACCTCTTAGTTGAAGGCAGCCATGACAAGTAGTGTTCTCAGACATGATTACTTGAGATTTGGTTTTTATTTACCATCTTCAGCACTTTTTCCTGCTTTGCCTACTTTCTTCCTTTTGCTAATAGACAGTTGTACCAGGACAGTTGTGCTAGGACTTGGTGAAAAACTTAGCTTGCAACTGAATTTTTGATTTAAAACAAATTATAATGCTCAAAATGACTTCAAAATCAGTTTAACTTGTGAAAAGTTATTTTTGTTGGTCTTGGTCAACTGTAAGTTAAGATGCTTTTATTAATTTTCGGTCTTCATGGAAATGGGGAACGAAATCCTGAGCAAGTGATGATCCCAGATTATGGAAGTGGAAATGAAATTGTACAGTAGCTTTTTTTAGTAGTGTGGTAGTTAGGCTGAAAAATTTACTTTTTTTTGTTTGTAATGTAATAGGAGCATGTAAACATGAGGGACTGATAATACAGTAATATACAGGGGAATGTTACATTTCCCAAGAACGAGACTTTGATAGAAGTGGTCAGCTGAATATCTTCCACAGAGGAATCTCTTTTTAAATTTTATGAAAGTTGAAGGAGTTGAACTGATAAGAGAGTTTTTGCCTTAGTAGAATGAGTAATTGAATACAGGAAAAAATGTATTAATATCTAATCTGTATTCAGGCTAGTAAAATATTACTTGTACATTTCTTGTTAAATGGGAAGTTGAGTAGGAGTAAGGTTGTATAGCGAGAGTCTGACTCTGAAGATTTAATACATTATTTTAACTTTCAGGTAACGCTAGCTGTTGGAAAGGCTGTTTGAATAGCTATTTATATAATGGCTGCGTTTCTTGAGATGTGTTTTGATGAGGGATTATAAAGTTTGTCTTGTAAGAGCTGATTAACAATTTTGTTCCATATTTTTACTGAAAATGTTTTCAGTATACTGTGATTTGTCACTTTGAAGTATAAAAAGGGGGAAACAATATATGTTATTTAAAATTGTCAATATATCAATGCAAAACTATTTTCAGTGCTGCAAGTAGCATTTAGAGCTATTTTAATACAGATTTAAATAGCGTATTTCTTAAACCTGAAGTAGCCTTGTTGCTTTTATACTAAGTTCTTAAAGTTAACATTTGGCTATTGTCCCTCCTTCTGTAAGCAACAAGCAGGTTTGTGACCACCTGAGGAACCTGAACATCCACAAGTCTATGGGTCCCAACAAGATGCATCCCATAGTCCTGAGGGAATTGGCTGATGTAGTCACCACGCCACTCTCAGTGACACTTGAAAAGTCATGGAGGTCAGGTGAAGTCCCTGGCAACTGGAAAAAAAGGCAGAGGTGCACCCATTTTAAAGAATGGTAGAAAGGATGAGGCAGGGAACTACTGATCTGTCAGCCTCACCTCTGTGCCGGGGAAGGTCATGGAGCAGATCTGCCTGGAAGCTATGCCAAGGCATGTGGAAGAGGGGGAGGTGGTATGGGATAACCACCATGGCTTCACTGGGGGCAAGTCCTGCCTGACCAACCTGGTCAGGTTAGGGTGGCATAACTGCATCGTTGGTCAGGTGAAGAGCCACTGATGTCATTNGTGAAGTCCCTGGCAACTGGAAAAAAAGGCAGAGGTGCACCCATTTTAAAGAATGGTAGAAAGGATGAGGCAGGGAACTACTGATCTGTCAGCCTCACCTCTGTGCCGGGGAAGGTCATGGAGCAGATCTTCCTGGAAGCTATGCCAAGGCATGTGGAAGAGGGGGAGGTGGTATGGGATAACCAACATGGCTTCACTGGGGGCAAGTCCTGCCTGACCAACCTGGTCAGGTTAGGGTGGCATAACTGCATCGTTGGTCAGGTGAAGAGCCACTGATGTCATTTCTCTGGACTTCAGTAAGGCCTTTGACACAGTCCCCTACAACATCATTTTATCCAAATTGGAAAGATATGAATTTGATGGGTAGACTGTTTGATGGATGAGGAACTGGTGTTAGGAAGGAACCCAGAGAGTGGTGGTCAATGGCGCAATGTCTGGATGGAGATCAGTGGTGAGTGGGGTCCCTCGAGTCAGAGCTGGAACCAACACTCTTCAATATCTTCATTAATGATGGTTAGAGTGCACCCTCAGCAAGTTTGCAGATGACATGAAGCTGTGTGCTGTAGTTGACATGCCTGAGGGATGGGATGCCATCCAGAGAGACCTAGACAGGCTCAGGCAGTGGGCCCAAGAGAACCTTGTGGGGTTCAACAAAGATCTTGCATGTGGGTTGCTGCAACCCCCGCTATCAATACAAGCTGGGGGATGAAAGGTTAGAGCACAGCCCTGCCAAAAAGGACTTGAGGGTACTGGTGGATGGCAAGCTGGGCATGAGCCAGCAATGTGCCCTCGCAGCTCAGAAGGCCAATCATATCCTGAGCTGCATCAAAAGAAGCGTGGCCAGCAAGACAAGGGAGGGGATTCTACCCCTCTACTCTGCGCTGGTGAGACCTCACCTGAAGTACTGCATCCAGATGTGGAGTCCTCAGCGCAGGAGTGACATGGATCTGTTGGAGGGCATCCAGAGGAGAGCCACAAAAATGATCCAGGGAATGGAGCACCTCCACCTATGAGGACAAGCTGAGAGAGCTGGAGCTGTTCAGCCTGGAGAATGCTCTGGGGAGACCTGGTAGTGACCTCTCAGTATCTAAAGGAGGTCTCTAAGAAAGAAGTGGACAGACTCTTTAGCAGGGTCTGTGGTGACGGGTCGAGGTGCAATGGTTATATACTAAAGTAGGGAGATTGAGTTTGGATATAAGAAAAAGGTTTTTTACACTAAGTGTAGCAAAGCAGTGGAACAGGTTGCCCAGAGAGGTGGTGGGTTTCTTGTACCTGGTGGAACTCAAGGTCGGGCTGGACCAGGCTCTCAGCAACCTGATCTAGCTCTAGATGTTCCCTGTACATTGCAGGGGAGTTAGACTTGGTGACTGTTAAAGGTCCCTTCCAACTCAAATAATTCAATAATTCTGAGTTTGAACTATGAGAGTATAGCATTCAACAATCACTGAGTCCAAACACTTGTGTTTTCCTGGGAGAACATCTAGTGCTGAAATACTCAGAGTTACTAGCCTTAGAGTTTCAAGTTCTCTGAAAATAAGACTCTGTTTAAATGTGATTGTCAGAAGCAAATACATACCTATTACGAAAGCATACATAGCTGTTTATGTACCCCAGATGTTGATTTGGGAAAGCTGTTATTGATTTCCTAATATGATGATACCTTCACCTCTGTGCTTCTGTTGAAACTCTTTTGCTTGCTTTCGTCTTCTTACAACCTTGAAATGTGGGGAATTGACTGGCGTACTGTCCTTGTGCTTAATGTTTGACTCATAGCTATTTGTGTAGTTTGAGAAGATATTTAAACGTTCTTTCCGTCCAATCATGCTATGATTCTATGAATCAAGGCTATATGTGCTGTTGCCAAGAAAAATTAAGCTGTCATTGTTTCTCTAAAGCATCCTGTATTGCTAGCCAGAAGAAAAGTCAGCTTAAAGCTAATTTTATGACGCTTTTGGGCTCTGAATGTGCTCCTTCCTTAGGTGAATGTTCTCTGTGTGAAGTGAACTGATACAGAAGATCGTGTTTCATAGCAGTTTGTAACTTTGCAGTCAGTGTTTAGAGTTGGAGAATAGTAATTCTGTCACTGTCCTTAATAACATAGATGTAACACAAATTGGTCTGAAATGTGACTACTATCAGGCTTAAATTTTTTTTTCCTTCGTGTGAGTCTTGTTTGCTACTCAGATGAGAATAATGTATCTATATTGTTAGTAACTTTATCTAATTGTCTTTATTAGTCCCGTTACAACCCAGGGATCACAAACACAGCAACTACAGAAGCATTATGGCATTACCTCACCTATCAGTTTAGCTGCCCCCAAGGAGTTTGACTGCATGCTTACTCAGAAATTAATCGAAACCTTAAAACCCTATGGTGTATTTGAAGAGGAAGAAGAACTGCAACGCAGGTGAGTAAACACTCTAGAACTAGTTTTCTCGTATCTTGACATTCACATAGTTAACTGCTGAACCCCAAGCATGTTTGTGTGTGTTCAGATGCTTTTTGAAAAGCTTGGTGAAAAACCAAGTTTATTTACTACTTTGAAGAGGAGTGCCTCAGAACATAGAGATGAAAATAACCTTTAAATTTAGGAGGCTGGCTTGCATTTTTTTTTTTTCCCCGTAACTGTTTTGTTTTGGTAGTCTTTTCTTCCCTCCCTCCCCCCCCATTCTTAAGCTGTTTAGAAATTTTTGCTCTGTACTGCTTCTCACTGTTCTTTCAGGTTCATGTGTTTAATGAGTTTTGTTTTGAAAGTGAGTAGAATCCACTTACCTAAAATATGTGTAGACCTTGCATGCTTACATTTCTTCTGAACTTAAAGTACTTGAAACTCTTAGGAGGAAAAAGTAGTGTGAATGTTGTAAGAGTGACTTTGTTTCAGTGTATTTATAGAGACGAGATCTATTTTTAGATCTACAGCGTTACTCTCGTTGATTCATCGTGTAATGATGATCAAGGTCTTAAAAGTAATGCTACATTGCTCTTAAATTCATGGTCTGTGATTCTGCTGTTTTGTCAATAGGATTCTAATTTTGGGAAAACTAAATAACCTGGTAAAGGAATGGATACGGGAAATCAGTGAAAGCAAGGTAGGGATGTATTTTACGTTGAACTGTTCAGACTAAGACTACTGTAGGAAGATAATTTCAGTATGCATTCCCAGTTTAAAAATGAGGAATCCTAGGAGGGGAGACCCCTTTTTTTTTTTTTTAAGCTATTTTCCTTTGAGCATTGTTTAGAGTTGTATTTATTCTGTATACTTTTCCTATGAAATGGACATTTGTCCAAGATTATTTTTATTGGAAAAAAAGAACAAAAGACATTATGTACAAGCTGATCCTTGGGAACAAAATAGGGAGTGGATCTTTGTTAGTGTAAGATCTGAAACTAATTGGAAGTTCATCCACTATACGTTATGGAATAATTTGTACTCAATTTGTTCATATCTTTTGCTGTCTGACTCGTAATAAAGGGCTTCAGATTGTAACATTGCGTGCTGTTCTGAACAGTCTTTGGCCGCTGTGCTGTGGCTTCAAGAATTCTTCAAAGATACTGAAGTTCCTAGATTTGTATCTTTATGATAGTAAATGTAACTAAACAATTTTATTGCAAAATAAACACATCTCCCAGACACAAACTGTTCTTAAAGACTGTAGTCTGGATGTCTCTGGATGAAAGTAATTTAATAAACATTGATACTGTAAATAATATTTTTCTGTTGCTTTGAATTAGAACCTGTAATAATTTCAAAGCTAGCTTAAAGTGTGTGAGCATTAAGAAAGATGTGTTCAGCATCCTTAATATCTTCAAGCTGCTGCTTCTGAAGTTAGAACTTCTGAAACAATTAGCAAGGTTGATGTAGTGATGTGTAGTATAGTTGTGATGTTACAAATAGGTTTCCCAAATGGCAAATGTACTTTTGTCTTTTCTGTTATTACCAAGATTATTATTTCAGTAGTAACTGCACCTTAAAAGCTATTCATCAGAAAAAAACACTTCTTAACATAAGGTTTGAATTGTTATCAAAGCAGTGTTAATCTGTAACAACATTAATTTTATGGAATATTTTTCCTTCTGTAATATGTGTGCCATTATAATTTGCTGAGATAAAAATAACCAATTTTATTTGCTCCATCTAGAATCTTCCACAGTCTGTAATAGAAAATGTTGGAGGAAAAATTTTTACATTTGGATCCTACAGATTAGGGGTCCATACAAAAGGTAAAATTTACTTTTATTGTAAGAACTGTCATGTGTCTGAGCTAGTGACGTATCTCTAGATGTCATGCTTGAGTAACAAATTTTATTTTTGAGGTGTTAGGTTTTTGTCAGCCATCTCTGGTCTTCATTTAAAGTAATTCTAATTCATTTTAAGTAGTCAATGTTCTTGTTCTGGGTTGGAAAAAAGACAAAAAGTTGGAAATCCTTTGAAAAAAAAAGGTTGCATACTTGGCTTCTCATAATTTCTTTCTTGAAAATTACTACAAATGTTGTGAAATTGAAGGAAGAGAATGACTCTTGAGAGCAGCTACAGGAAGAGAAACTGAATTTTATTTTGTTCTAAAAGAAAAATCTGACTATTGTTGACATTTGATTTATGTGAAGTATGAGTAACCTACTTTATTAATAAACACTTCCAGGTGCTGATATTGATGCCCTGTGCGTTGCACCAAGACATGTTGAAAGAAGTGATTTTTTCACATCGTTTTATGAAAAATTGAAACAACAAGAAGAAGTAAAAGATTTGAGGGTATGTGAACTGACCGAAGTGATGATGCTGAAAAGTTAAAAGTGCAAGATGATTCCTTAAATAAGAAAACGTAACTTCACTGTTAAGGTTTGCAGTGGATTTTTAGATAACCGGTGGCTGAAGTGTTTAGAAATTGTTCCAAATAATCCGATTCCTTTTAGTAGATACGGTAGTGTCAACATGTGGATGGCAGAATATTCTCCTGGCACTGTGCTGTAAAATTTCTGCTTGCACATCTTGGCAGAAGGCAGGTGCATTTGGTTCCTGATTCCTTCCTGCCTAGCTTGTTTGGTTTGGATGAAAACTTTAAAAACTGTAGCACAACAATACACTTCTTAATTTCATGCTTATGTAAACCATTACAGCGATTGATATTAACTAGGTATTCTATATTGTCTGTCAGCTGTGCATCTGAAATTTGAGGTTACGTTTCTTGATGCTTGTGCAAGATTTTTATTATTATGATCCTCAATTTTATTATTTTTATTTATTATTTTTTATTTTATTATTATGATCCTCAATCAGCTAGTGGATAATTTAATCTTCGAGTAAGGTTAGAGTAAAATTTCTCAGCTGCAGTTCTTTCTTGTTAGATGAAGATAATTGCTGGTAAATATTAAATGTTCTTTGGTTTAGTCCCACTCTGTCCTAAAATAAATGTGACTGTCTCTATAGTGTTCTCTCACTCTATACATCCCATAGTTAGTAACTCTCATCCGTGTAATGCAAACATCTGGTGGTAATACTACATGCACTTAAGCTACTATTCTGAATGCTTTATTGTGTGAATGCTTTAATAATCTTTAAATCCACATGCTATAATTAAGAGGATTCTGACTTTAAGAATTTGGTATACATTTCTTCAGTGATAATTTGAGCTAATGTTGTTGATTGAGCAGCAACGTAGATCAGGACATGTATGCTATTCAGTGTAGGTCTGCATTGTTGTCAATAACTTCTAGGTCAGAGTCTCACCTAACACTTCACATCATTCCAGCTGGGTCTTAGATGGCCATGTGCAAATTTTCTTTAGGGAAGCTGGACTTTATTAATGGTTGCTCTAGTGCTAACTAGTAGACTAGGATTAAGTGTAATGTTGTTTTCCTCTTAAGAACTGGTACGTTCTCTTAGAACTGTGCTTAGTCTCTGGAATTTCCTCCTGTTTATTTCCTCCTTTTTATTATTAAGAACATGTAAGCAATATTCTTTGATTTTACAAAAGCATTGCTCTGCAGATCTGCATCTAGTTCAGATGCTCAGTTCAAGAAGATGGTATTCCTAGCTGATTACAGAGTAGGTACTAAGCTCCTTATTTTCATTAAGGAGGGAGACCTCACTGAGGCCTTCAGTACATAAAGGGAGCTTATAAACAGGAGGGAAATCAACTTTTTACATGGGTAGATAGTGATAGGACAAGTGGGAATTGTTGTAAACTGAAAAAGGGGAGATTTAGATTAGATGTCAGGGTGAAATTTTTCACTGAGAACGTGGTGAGGTGCTGGATCAGGCTGCCCAGAGATGCTTCTGAATGCCCCATCCCTGGAGGTGTTCAGGGCCAGGTTGGTTGGGGGCCCTGGGCAGCCTGATTTGGTGGGTGGCAGGCCCTGTTCATGGCATGGTGTTGGAACTAGATGGTCTTTAAGGGTCCTTCCAATCCAAGACATTCTGTGGTCCTATGATTCTTTATTCTGTGCTGTTTGTTCAAGTATCTTGTTAATGACCACATTTAGAAAAAGTGCTTGATTTTTCAGATGAATGCAACTGTCTCCTTGTCATTTCTCAGAAAATGCTGTTTGCAGAAATATTAGAAATAAGATGCTTGTTAAGGTAAAAATCCCCATAGATTGGTCTTAGAATGTTTAGAGAAAAAGAGAGGAGAAAAAGAGGCTTCATCATGGCCCATAGTGTAGTGAGGGAAAAGGAGCTGGACTTCAGAGTAATATCATCAGAGCTGGCTAGTATGAGTTTGGGTTGCAGTTTACATCTAGGCAGCTGTAGCGCGTGGTATATCAGTGTTCCTCATTGGTGGAGAAAGACATAGCTGAGACAAATCAAGCTGAAAGCAGAGAAAAATATCTGTATAGTGTTTCATCATGATTGTTTGAATCTGCTAGCTATTTCTTGTAAATGTTCTACTTTGTACTGAAAATAAAATATAACTTTTTTTTCCCCTCAGGCTGTAGAAGAAGCTTTTGTCCCAGTTATTAAACTTTGTTTTGATGGAATAGAGGTAATGATCTTACATTTTATTTTGGTGGAACATGGTTAAAACAAAGATTTCAGGTTTTCCATAACTAATATTCATGAATACAAATGCTATCAAAGTGACTTAAATCTAAATTCATATTCAAGTAATTATCTTAAATTCATATACAAGTAATTGACAATTCATTGGTTGTGTTACTTAAAGTGCACCTTTAAAACTAAAACCAGCCGTTCTTGGCCTGCTTAAGAAGTTGTGTGAGCATCTCCATTATTTTTTTTGACGCTGCTATCTGTGTGTATCGATGAGTTTATTGACCTCCAGAATACCAGTATAAGTATTGCTGAAGAATTTAACATTTAATAGAAATTATGTTCATAAATAATGTCTTCAGTAATTTTTTTGTTAATTAGTTGTTAACTGCCCAAACCTTAAATTCAGATTTGCTTTAATACCTTATACTAAAGGAAGATCTTAAAAATGTACTGCTGAAGGGTGTTAGGTAGCCCCTTTACCCATATCTCTTCATGCTGCTGTTAAGGTGACCAAAATTGTTTCTGTCCATTTTGTTTGCGGCTTGATGGATCAGTTCACTTGGAATGATAAACTTGCTTAGCATGATTTTGGCTATTTTGGGACAAGCTGAAAGCAACGTTCCTATTTTCTTAGCAAAGCATGCTCTGTAAATCTTTTTCAGTCCATTACTTGTAGACAGCCTGTCACTTTTTTATTGGTGACAAGACAAAAATGCATAACTAAAATATACGTGTTCATATACACAGTTCCTCAGACTCCTACCTGAATTATATCAGCCACTGGCTGGTGGGTCTAAGAAGGGTACTTCACAGTGGGGAAGAGTTCCCATGCTAATCATCTGACACATGACACAGTTTGAAGAGTAACCATACTTAAGTATGCAAGACTTAAGAGCTCATTCTCTTCTGGTGTCATTTGGATCTCTGCCTTGCAATAATAGCAGTCCTTAGGATACTGGCAGTTTCTGAGTCTCAGGAAGATGATGAATCGCCACCTTCACCATTAGAGCTTTACTTTTTTGTATTTTCACTGACATTTGTGTTAGTTGAAACTTAGCCAGAGAGATTTGTGTATTTTTTTTTCACTCATTTATGTTCAAGCCAGTGTTTACTCAGTCTCCCTTGCTCCCTAAACTTCAGAAGCCCAAATAAGGAAATAAAAGGATTGTCTGCTGTAATTGTAATAGCCTTTAGGTCCGTTTTAGTCATCTGTAAATGGTGGCCTGTGGTGACATAGGTTTATGAATAGAGGCTTAACCCATATTGCTGACTGTGCGTTGAATTGTTCACTTGTCTTGAACAAACTTGCACAAGAAACTCCTTTTATGTACATCATTGATTTTTGCTTTTTCTTGTAGAAAACTGATTTTCTTCCCACAAAATGTTACAAAACAGGCTATTTGTTCCTCAGTTTGAAAAATCCTTGTATTATTGAAGAACTTCTGAGCTGCCAGGCCTTCTGGTGGTCATAATAGTACTTCATTTTGAACTTACATTGAAAAATACAAGGGCTGCTCTGAAGAAATGCCTCCCATTTTAATATGTTGGTCCATGGCATCAGAGGTGGATGTTGGTGGTGTGGCAGTAGAGATCAAACCTTTCCACCAATATCCTGTCACATTTTGTTGCTGTGTGACAGAGATGGCAGCAGAGGGGCAGTCTGACCAAATGGCACCTGACATGGAAGTGAGGATGGAGCAAAGGTGTGGAATTGAATTCCTTCATGCAGAAAAAATGGCACCCATTGACATTCGTAAATGCTTGCTGAATGTTTCTGGAGACCGAACAGTGGCTGTGAGCACAGTGAGGCAGTGGGTGGTGTGTTTCAGCAGTGGCAATAGCAGGGCACTTCCACTGGTGCAGATTGTTATAAGTGTGGCATGCAGGCTCATGTTCATCACTGGTGAAAACGCACAGCTAACGGTGGTGACTATGTTGAACCACAGTGTTTTGTAGCAGAGAATTTGCTGTATCAAATAGTGCTATTGTGCTCCTTGTATCTATTGCAGTTTCCATGGAAATAGAAGGCATTACTTTTGGAGCGACCTATGTAGTATTTCCAACTTAAGAAGACACTTACACTTTTTCTGTAATTCAGTGATGATGTTGAGAATATTTGGGAGGTGTCCTTGCCCATGGCAGGGGGGATGGAACAAGATGATCTATAAGGTCCCTTCCAACCTGAACCATTCTCTGATTCTATTTAAGTTAATACTTGCTTATGTTTTCATAACTTACATAATTCTACTATGCCAAAATATTCTGGACCCGAAAGTGGTACTTATCCCTGAATCAGTTTTATTTACATTAACATAGGCTTAATTATTATGTGCTGGTTCTATATTGATTTTAATGTTTATTTTGTCATATTGGAAAAGGAGTCATAAAATAGATTGGCCATCTAAAAGTGATTAATGTCTGTGAGGAATGTTAGATGTTGGTTAAATAGATCGGTTTTACTAGGGAGAGTACTGTACTATGAGTCAACTTCATGAAAGTGAATTACAGAACAGAAAAAGAGCTGTCTAATGTCTTTTCTTTTTTGTTTTTCTTAAGATTGATATTTTGTTTGCAAGATTAGCACTGCAGACTATTCCTGAGGATTTAGACCTCCGAGATGATAGCCTACTTAAAAATTTAGACATTAGATGCATACGAAGTCTTAATGGTATGTATATACAGATTTACATACACACTTTGTCAAATCCTTTTATAAATATCCTAGATTGTTGTGGTGGATGAATTATGGACTTGGCTGAAAACATAGGGACTCCATGTTGGAGTTTGTCATTCTGGAGGAGAGTTGTTGGCTAGATTTTTATAAAGCTTTTCCTTTTAATAGAGTAATAAATAGTGGTCTGTAGAAACTAATAAGACTGCAAGACTTCAGTGTGCAGTACTGCCTGTTTCTATGAATAAAGATTTGTGCATGTTTTAAAAATTCTATTTGTTTTTAGTATGCGTGTACATACACAGAATTGCCTTGAGGATACAGATTGGGGATCTCAGAATACTGCCAGCTTGAGTTGGGATCTGTAGTAGTTTACCAGCTTGAGTAACTCTACAGCTTAAAAGGAAAAAAAAAAAAAACTATTTATGTAGGAGAAGATAGCAGCTCCAGCCAATATGCAATTTGGCAGATGAGAGAGAGGAGCACATGATACATCACTGGTTTCTGTATGGTCTGCGCATTTGATAATCTCAAGTAAAAACTGCACATATCTGGTGATGGGATGGTAGGATTATTCCATTGTTTTTGTGAAATTCATCTTAGCGCAGTTTCTAGAATTCATATTGCCTTTTTACTTTTTTTTTTGAAAGGAACTCCTATTCTTTAGGAGAGTATATAATACTGTTTTCTTGTAACTAACTCTCTGCAACTATTTATTAACTATTTATTTGTGCTTTAAAAAAAATAAATAAAGCGGATAATGTGCAATGTTATTCCTAAGCCTGAAAATATCCAGTCAAAGTAACAATGCAATAAGTGTATCTAAGTGTTGAGGGTTTTCTCACAGAATGGCTAAGAGATCAAGGGCACAGCGCAGAGAATTTGATACAGCTGCATAACTTAGAGTAGAAGTAATAGTCCTGGGCGTTCTATCCTTGGGATAAAGAAGCTGCTTAGCAAGCGAGCAAAACAGGATGGGAACTGAGGAAGATGTATTCATAAGAAGAGTGAGACCGGGTGGGAATAGAGAAAGATGTATCTATAAGAATGATAGGGAAATTCCAACAAGGTGAGGTTAACGTTAGAGCTGGTTACCAATCATGAGCTTTACTTTTGCAATATGCATGAGCTTCGTTAACGAATGTACTTAAGCACACGTGAAAAGCTAATAGACGGAGACTTGTTGAATGATCAATTGGCTGTCCGAGTCTCCCTTCGATCGCGACATCTAAGGGCTGTTCTCTTTAGCCTGTTCTTCTCATAAATTCAAGCAGAGCTTTGTCTTATGGCTTCCTGGTTTTCTGTGCTGTCGTAAACCATGAAGAAAATTATCAAGTGACAAAATTATCAAGGTTTTTAGATTCAAAACAAGAGCGATCAAAATACCAAGTAAGCTTCCAGCATGCTGATCTAAAGTTTGATAGCTTTGAAGGTAGGAGAGAATAAGCCAGGAAAAAAAACTTGAGGCAGCAAATGTAACAGATTCTTTCTTTTGGCAGGTTGCCGGGTAACCGATGAAATTCTGCATCTAGTACCAAACATTGACAACTTCAGGTTAACACTGAGAGCTATCAAACTGTGGGCAAAACGTAAGCAGTTTTATTCCAAAACTTGTGAAGTTTTCATTAACTCTTACAGTTGCCGATAACTCTCTCCTTTTCTCTCTTTCCTTCTCAATTTACAGGCCACAACATCTATTCCAATATACTAGGTTTCCTTGGCGGTGTTTCCTGGGCTATGCTAGTAGCAAGAACTTGCCAGCTTTATCCAAATGCAATAGCATCAACACTTGTACATAAATTTTTCTTGGTATTTTCTAAATGGTATGTTTTTGTTTTTTTTTAAATTTAGTTTACGCTAAAATAAAATTGTTTTGTAGACACTAAATTTTAGTCCTGTTTTTATGGTACCTTTTTCAGTTGCTGCCAGATTAAGTTGATAGTTCTAAGCATTGTTCTTGCTGCCAGGAAGTTGTAGCTTGGGTTTTTAAATAAAAATCATCCAACATGTCTTAAAGTATCTGAAACAAAAATACTTAGTTTTTAATTAATTCTCTTAAGTATTTGTTGTAACTCAACATTACTTCAGATAAGATCCTTATATGGTGCTAAATAAGAACATGCACTCAAATTTGAGGTCTTTTAACATTCAGACACTGGGATGATGTTGAAAGAGGGTATATCAGTAACTGATTTGGGCACATAGCTTAAATGCAGTTCAAGAGAACCAGTGGCAGAAGTCTATTGTTTTTTTTCTTTAATTATATCAGTGTGGATATGTAGATGTTAGGTTTCGTGTTCCCGAGCTAATTGTACTTTAGAAAGCTGGTTTGAGTACTGTATGGGAGCAGTGGGAAGGATACAAGTAAATTTAAATTGAACTGGACAGAAGTGTACTTAGCAGATTACAAACACCGTTTCTCCTAAAAGAACATTTCTGGAGACTTGTGTTCTTAATGAGGCATGGATAGATGTTTAGAATCATTGTACCAAAATGTAGCTTTACTTCAATTACAGTGGTTTTTTCCTTCTATTCCTGATAAGTTCCATTATCTTGAATTCATGGGCTTTAAAAGTCTATAGTCTCTGAGGCTATAATATATTGAATGATACGTTACCACGCTAAGCTAAGCTAAAAATAGGTTCCAAGCTCTGTATTTAATACATGCCTTATACTACTGTACATTTTATATGTGTGTACCATACAGGAGCATTAATGTACAAATACCAAATACCTGATTTCTCCTCTTTATAAGGAAGATTCGCTTTATTCATGGCCATAGATGCATCTTCAACAGAAGCGTTAATTTTTTGGTTTTCGTCATTCATTCAGCATTTTTTTTTGGTTTTTTTTTCCCCTATTGGAATGGAAAAATTCTTTCCTGTTTAATTATGTACTCTTTCTAATGATGCTCCAAAGCTGTAATCATGCTAACTGTTTTTGTCATTTGTCCATGAAAGGGTTAGCATGAAGATGGATCCAATATCAGTTCTCACTGAGGAATTTGTCTTTTTTTAGGTATTTTTCAAGAAGAATTTATAGGAGTTTACTTTAGTTACCTAAACCACTGGTTGAAAAGTTCCAAGAGAATAAAAATTCATTGTTATGGTGATGCCCTGGAGAAGCTAACTACAGCTGTAATGCTGGAAGTTGCAGAAAGAACTACATTTGTACCAGCTTAGTCTTGAGGAAATGAAGCTTTACCTTGAGAAGTATTAAGAAAGGGTCACATTCAAAAGTATTGTTTGTTGAACATACATGGTTGTATCCAATAGTCTTATTCAGTGCTACAATCTTTTTGAACAGGGAATGGCCAAATCCAGTGCTATTGAAACAGCCAGAAGAATGCAATCTTAATTTGCCTGTATGGGACCCAAGGGTTAGTGTATTATTTTTTCCCCTATAAGTCACACTGTACAATAAATTCAGTTGCTTAAAGAATAGTAGGTGAACTTCATTTTAGATTTATTAAATTTAATATTTGGATATTGTGTCGCCTTTGTAGTAACCTCTCATTCTCCTGAATGTGGAGCAAAGCTTAATTTTATAAACTGACCACTTGAAGCACACTTGCTGAACAATGTATTTTTTACTGCAGCTTTTGCAGTAGGTGATCTTAAGTATTCAATGTAACTAGATACGTGCAGCAGTGCATTTTTGAAAAATTACTTATCTTTAAACTGTTTGCTGTCAGACTTAACCTGTTAATTTTTGCAAATTGAATTCACTTCAGTACAACTATCACAGTTGTGTAGGATCAGGTCTATGTAATTGTAGTAATGTCTTTTCATCTTGAACCAAAGAAGGTCATAACTTGAAGTCTTAAGTTGTTGTTTATACTGTTTATAATATTGATCTCTGTCTTTCTGACACTCATATTGAGGGCATTGAACATTAACATTCTATCAGGTAGTCAAAGAAACAGCTTGCCACAGACACAGAGCTCATATTGTGAGGTTTCAATAGGGCACAGTGTGGATATATTTAGTGTTGTTTCATCAATATTAAAAGAGTTAGTGTTCAACTACTCTTTCTGGGGAATAGTGTAAGCACCAGAGGTTGAGTTCTATCACATTTAGTCCTTTAAATCTTTTCCTGGCTGACGGGTGTCCACATTCAAGTAATGTGAGACAAAGATTAAAAGCTTCTCAAGTTGAACTGTTATTGCTGGGATAGCAGGTTGGAGATCAGTGTGCAATGCTACAGAACTGTCTATGCAGCTAAACATAGTGGGACAAGTTATTGACCAGGGCTTTATCTTTAACTAACTGCCTACAAGATTGCTACCCCAATGCTATTTTAAATGTATTTTGTGTGTGTGTGTTGTCCCTCCTTTTTTGTTTCCCCGTGTACTGTTCAATAAAAGATATATTAATGCAAGTGTTGCTTCTCTCAGGATGCCTAGAGCCTCACTTTTTAGGCTGGCTTTTTATTGTCCATAATCCTAAAGAAATAAAGTACAAAATATTTTTCACAATGTCTGAAAACACTCATTCCTCTGAAGGTGCTCATGTGGTGATGAAGTATCCTTATTTTGACATGATAAAAAGCTAGTTTTTATTAAAGGGAGAGAAATGGTTCTGTTCAGTTGCTATTTCTGGATTTCTGCATCTTGATGTGCTGACAAGTTTTGTTCTTCCCACATCACTGATTTGGAGTTATGTCCTTTGTCAGAGCATTGTCCTTGTATTCTAAAACTGTTGGTAAATTTACTTGGTCGACAGACTAAGGTCTCTAGAGCTTGACTCAATTTTAGCAAAGGGAGAAATCCAAATTTGTTAACTCATGTGTATGCTTGAAGAAAACTGATTGGCTGTTGTTATATATAGGTAAACCCCAGTGATAGGTACCATCTTATGCCTATAATTACACCAGCATACCCACAGCAGAACTCTACCTACAATGTGTCCGTTTCCACACGGATGGTCATGGTTGAGGAATTTAAACAAGGTAAGTATTTATCTTATGCTCTCTATATAAACGTGCTCAAAAGGATTTAAGAGTTTAATTGTGGGTATACGTGAGGGTGGGGGAGAAAGGATATTAAATAACTTTGTAATGTGAGAATCCTTTCTGAGAGAGGTGGAACTTAGTCTGTTACACTTATGTGGCTTAAAGTTCCAAATTCAGTGGAGGAATTCTGCATCTCTCTCCATAACTTTTAGAAACTGAGGGTAATTAATTAGTGCCCTGTGCTCTGAATATCACGTTTTTTGATTTTTGGGGTTTATGTTAGTGGCTTTAGATTGTGTCCTGCCACGTAGATGAGTGTAGTAACCATCATCAAGTGGGATTGCTAGCCTTAATATGAGGCAATGTGCTTACTCAGAATCCTCTAGTTTATCCTAGTAATCTGCTTTGATAATTGTAGTAGATAAAAGACAATATAGTCAAAGCAAGGAGTACACTTGATACAGAGGGCAACCACCACTGGCTCCCATAGGGCAGTAGCTCTTTTTCTCATTGTTTCCTTGCCCACTTGTCATACAAAACTTGCACAAGAGATGATTTAAGTAATGAAAAAAATCTCTCTTCGGACTGAACAGTTACTCTGTGGCAAACGAAAGATTAAATTGAACTATGTACGCTACAAAGAGAAGAAGCTTGTAATCATCAGTTTGATCAGTTAATTTTGAATTTCTAAGTGTGTTTTACTGAGGTATTTAAAAAATTATTTGTATAAATCACAACCACTTAAGATCTGACTAGAATATAAAGCTCGCTTATTAATTCCTTTGAATTTGAAGGGGGAAAATTATCTACAATAATGTCTGCTAAGTTAATAAGCTATTTTTTTCTGGGTATAAGACTGTATTTAAAAAAAAAAAAGCTTAAATGTTTTTTTATAATTTAGGTCTTGCTATCACAGATGAAATTTTGCTGAGTAAGGCAGAGTGGTCCAAACTTTTTGAAGCTCCAAACTTCTTTCAGAAGTACAAGTATGTATTTTATGGCATGACAGAATATTTAAGTTTTATCAGTTAAAATATCTAATGATGCTCTGTAGCACAGGATCTTAAATATACACGTATTTGACTTGTAAGAAGTGTTTTGTTAGGGTATTTCCATGTAGAGGAGGCGAGAATGCTCCATTAGCCTTTCTCATAGAAAATGAGTAATTTTATCACATACCCTTTTTGTCTTTAGTGTATAATTCAGAAGCCTTAGTCCACAGCCCAGTATTTAGAATTTCACTAGTTAACTATAGGATTAATATGCTGCCAGTAAAATCAAAGATATATCAGCTGGTTTGACTAGCAGAAAAGTTATTTATTGGTTTCAGTAAGCATTCTAAAGATGGGTCTTGACTCCCAGGAAACAAGATAATAAAAGAACTAATTGTAGAGGTCAGTGTTTAAGACGAATACATACTTGAAACTGTGTTTTCTTTTGTCAATACAGACAACAGCTCACTCTGATAAAACATTTTTGCAATTGTGTTGACTAACTACCAGATGTACTAGTTACTGCTAGACTTTTTTCATTAAAACTTAAAGCTTTTGGCTCTTTATTAATACACTTTCACATCTAGCTTCTCTAATTTTGTAATCTTTCTACTGTAAGAGGAAAACTGAAATTTAAACAACGTTTTTAGGGTTTCTAGCAATATGCTTGTGGAGCAGAAGCTTGTTAAATGTATATTGACTTGCTGAAAGTTGTATTTTTATAATAAATATGGATTATTAAAATATGGACTACATTTTCTTTGCCCTCAATTGAAATTGGAGACCCATTTTTCTTGACCAAGATCAAATATATTTTACAGTTGTTTGTGTTGGGTGGTTGGTTATGTACTAATCTAAACAAGATTGAAACATTCACTTCCCCCATTAAAAGAGACTGATGACCTTCATAATGTGTCTGTGTTTTGTTTCTGTATCTTTTGCATGATAAAAGCTTTAAAGCATTGGATGGCTTTTATGTTGTACCTTGGAGATAAAATTTGAAAATGCTTAAAAGGGCATTGTAAAGTTACGTAATTTTTTGAAGTTAAAAGTAGGCTGTGGAGAAATCAGTTATGCTCAAGATGCCACTAATAAGTTCCTTGTTGCATTTTTCTTATTTTTGAAAGAAACTTTAAATGTTATTTGAAATCTAGAGTTTTTTGTGCCTTCAGCTGTAGCTGTTTTATCAGTTAGAGCAACAAAAGCTACTTTGGCCAGCATTGAATATCCACGTTTTGTATTTTTTGGACAAAATCTTTGTTTTTTCCTCTTACTTGTCTTTTTAATTGTGAATGGTATTACGGAGCCCATTTTAAATTACCCAGGATTTCCTCTGTTACATCGTAGTGAGTTAATTTAAAACTTTGGCTAGTAACTTTTACAAAATAAAATAATTATATGTAGACATCAGTTTGTGATAAATATAGTTTTTATTGGTCAAATCTTCATCTGAAAGGTGTTTTTTGTCCTCCTTCACGCTCTCCTCTTATTTAAATTGTAGATGTCATTGACTTGTTCCTGCTGAAACTCAACGCAATGTGTAGTGTTTGGCTGGATAAGAGTAAATCTGATCCTTGCTCTGAGAGAGATCTTTTTAAAGCATTTCTTCCCTTAAAGCATAGCTTTCATAGTCTCTATCACTCACATGGTAATTAGTTCCTAAACATCTATGTTGATCGTAATCACTTCTGCTTCATTAGTGTTGTTCAAAAGAAGCAAACTTCAGGGATGTGTATGACTAAGGAAATTTGGAGGCTACTGCGTACGTGTATGGCAAGAGGAGATTAGATTGATCTATTTATTTTAAACAACTATTTGTTGTAGTTAGGGAGTTGTAACATGCTGTCTCACCTTTGTGGTGTTTTAAATTTTGAGATGATGGGGAAAACAATGACAACGTATACTTGCTGGCTATAATTATTTACAGAGAAATGCCAGGGATGATTTCAGAAGGATATAATGTTGCTATGAAGTGTTTCAGGAAAACAAAATCATTAGAACTTAAAACCAAGAGGGCAGTGTGGTTGATGAAACAAATACATTTGAAGAGCTCTAGCATATTGTTTTCTGTTAAAGATATATCCTGTTAAATAGAAAATATGAACATACCTTTAAAGAAGAGTTTTAGAACACTTGCCTTGATAGGACTTGAAAGCACTGGGTAATTTAGGTGTAAATCTTGGAAAGCTTAATGCAGATAGACATGAATAAACAAGTTCATGTGCTTTCTGGTTTTCTGGGAAGTACTAATTTTTTTTGTGTGTGTAAGACAGTTCCATAAAATCAGTTGTTTTTATGATAACTTAATGCTGACAGGGAGGTGGTTGGAGGGAAGAAGCACCAGTTTCTTTTAAATAAATACTTCCAAATAATATTGTGTGCATCTAGGTAATGATAAACACTGTTGAGAGGTAGAAATTTAATTTCAAGTTTTTTTCTCTATTGTGAATTAAACGGATACTTCTGAGTTAGACATGCTTTTTGTGATAAAATTAGAAATGAGTAACGGGTAACTGATCTTGCCTTCTTAAAATTTAGCAGTGAGACCTTGAACCTTAAAACTAAGTTTATCTTAAATAGTATAAGATGTTTTAAAGTTGAATCTTACTGAAAACGGTTATAGCAGTTTTACAGTGATTAATTCCACCTCAGTACAAATAACAAATGTGTATATTTGCTTGGATAGAGGAAGGAAATAGCATGTTTTCTTATTTTTCTATTAAATGTTACAGCTACCACTATCTGGTCATCAAAAATATCTAATCATCATTCTTATTCTCATAAAGAAGGCTTAATTTTATTAGGTGCTCACCACCTGGTTGAGGTTCAGATGCATGAAATCCTTGCTTTTTTTTTTCTTGAAATTTTTTATAAGTCTGTTTTTTAAGAGCAGCTTCTAGTAATTACCTGGACAAATGAGTTTCTTCAAATACTTGCAGGTTTGCTTGTTTCAGTTCATAAATCCTTGAAAACATCAGAAGGATTAAGTTGTCTTTTCCACTAACAAAATACATTAGTGTGTATATGTATGTGGTAGGTATGATATAGGCTTCTTATGGATGACATTTGCATATCTAGTGCTCCTCGGAGGAAATCCATGTTAGATCCATGAGTGACTCTCACAAATTGGAGAAAAGGACCCTTATTCTCTCCTGGTTGTGTTTTTGGGTTTTTTGCTGTTTTGTTTTTGTTTCTTAAAGTTCCTTCATAATTGCTAGATTCCAGTTGAGATGGCAGTTTGTGTTCTCAGAAATTCAACGTTTTGGAAAAAATGTATTAAGCTTCTCTCTTGCCTTTTTCCCCCTAAACAATAATTCAGACATCTTAGGAATATGAGTGATACGGTCATGATATCCTAAGAAGGAACTGAAAAGAGGATGTTTTTGGTAAAATGACATACAAAACTCGTTAATGTTTTTTGTATGAAGTGATTAATGCTGCCAATGTGCAAAAATAAGTTGATAAAACATGCTATTTAAAAGGGCAAGAAGTCTCTTCAGATCTCTCCTTTTGAAACCTTGTAGTTCAGTGACATTTGCTGACTGCATTCAAAGGATTGTAGTATTTATCAGAGACTCTTCCCCCCGTTTCTGCGATCTCCCATGTATATGTATGAATAGGAAATGTGTAGTTACCAGTGTGATCTATTGATTTAGTGTTACAATTTGAAGGTCTGTAGTATCAGAGGTCTCTTTGCACCGTGATTTTTCACCACTATTGACCTTGCTTTTCTTTTGATGAGGTAAAAGTGTAAGGATATAAACCCTCATGTTACGAGTGATTTTTGAATTCCGCTTGGAAAATATCTAACCAGACTGTATCAGTATAGTGAGTAAAGGCAATTTGGTGACTTAGCTGGGAAGGTCTAGTTTAACATCCTAAACTTCAGGCAAATCCTGACTGAAGACATGTAAGATTTCCACCTGCCCCACAGTTATAAACTTAGTTTAAAAGAGGAGGATTTTTTTTTTGTTTTTATTGAAGTTCATGATGGTAATTTTCCCTTCCACCATCCCTAGACTGCTTTGTTTAAAATATCATTCTTTTTTTGTATACTGTTTCTTTGAAACTTGCTTACTGTGGACAAATACTAGTTATCCTGGAGTGTAATGGAGAACTTAAGGATTTATCATAAGGGGAAACATTGCTTGTTCGGTTTCAGAGAATTATCTTCAGACAGTTATAAAATGAGGATATTAAACTTGTAAACCATGCCTCAGTGTTACTTTTGACTTTGAATGAATGAAAATATGCTAACCACTCATGTCACTACTCAGATCTGGCGTTGAAGGACAACTAGCGTATGTAGAGATAGTTGAGGACTTGCTGGTAGTTGGTTAAATCTCTCCTCTCAGTAGGTATTGAAGCTTCTGTGCTGTTTTTCAATTGGCGCTATATTCTTAGCCTATTTCTAAGGTTATTGGTATTATAGTTGCAAGTGTTTCTAAAATCTGAAATGTTTTGAGAAATCTGTTAGTTGTGTGCTTTGGGAACATAGCCCTTTCGTCTACTTAAAATACTTCATAGGGTATATGCTTAAGCTGATAATCTGTAGTTTGCAATGTAGACCTTATTAATGAGTTTAATATTAAATCTTGAATGTCTAGTTTTAGAAGCATAAATAGAATAGCATATTGTCTTTATCTCCAAAGGCATTATATTGTACTCCTAGCAAGCGCACCGACAGAAAAGCAGCGACTAGAATGGTGAGTATAATGCTTGCTATTTAAAAAACAAACAAACAAAAAAACCTATCAACCTTGGATTCAAGGGGTTATCTAATGTACCTTTTAATGAAACAGTGTGAAATTTTACTGTTTCAAATTTTAACAAAGATGATAGATTTCTGAAAAACAATAAAAAATGAACAGAGCGTGAAGGTTATTGGCTAAATTATGCTTTACAGTACTGCCGGCTTCACTTTAATAATTTTATCTTCTTAAGCCTTATGCCCTTTAATAAGCAGTGTGAGTTGGTATGTTTTCAATCTTTAGAAATATTGTTTCTGAAAACTAAGAAGTTACTCCCGCATTTCTACTTTTCTATTAAAGAAGTTTTAAGACTGTCAGATATTGGAAACTTCCTCACCTCTTAAAATTCAACATTGAAATAAAATTCAACATTGAAAGCCAAAAGAATATTGTAGAAATACATGGGAGTTCCTTGCTGCCTGCTTCTTATGTGTAATTGGTTTCTATTTAAATCCATTTGTAAAAGCAGGCCATAAAGAAAGCTACAGGGTGTTCTTAAGCTTACTTTGCATTACTTATTGGAACACACTCACTTGGCTTATTGATTTGAATTAATCTGTTCATTTGAGACTGCAAATGAACTAATGTGCATTAGTTCATTTATATATTCACATATTTATATATGTGCATTAGTTGAACATTAGTTCATTTGTAGTCTCAAATACTTGTGTAAGCAAAATGCTGAGGAGTTTTGCCTGATACATAAAGTTTGATAATTCTCTTTCATATTAATGAGAACTTGCTAATAAATGACATCTGTGCAGGGTGGGCTTGGTGGAATCAAAAATCCGTATTCTAGTTGGAAACCTGGAGAAGAATGAATTCATTACACTGGCTCATGTGAATCCACAGTCATTCCCAGCACCCAAGGAGAATCCTGACAAGTAAGCAAAAATGTATTAATGAATAAAATAACGTTTTTAGATTTGGATTAATTTTTAATGACAGCATCTAAAGGCATACAGTTGTAAGCTGCTCTAAAGAACTTTGTAAAATCAGATGTTCTTTGTTTTATGGAAGAATGTGTCTAAGCCAGGAACCAATTTTAAGGGAGAAATATATATTTTGCTAATAAATATATTAATTGCATAATTGCTAATATTACTAACTCCTTGTTGTGTACTGCTACCTAGCTGCTGTTGTTTGAGTATCCTGGTATGAACTGCTAAGATGGTTTTAGTTACGAGGCAGCACTGAGAATTGAGTAGAACATCATGCCCAGTAGAAGTGTATCTTGAATAATTTTAAGTGGATGGAATGTTATTAAACCTAGCAGTTGAGATGCATATCACTTAAACTTGGTAATGGCTGGTGCTAGAATTCCTAGAGATTTGGAAACAGTGGAGGGAATACCAAACGCTGTCTAGTACAGTATGTGGTCTTCTGACTTCTTTCCCCCTCTGCTGTCCCCTCCTCTCCCACTCAAAACAATAGTACAGCTGTATGAGCTAAAAATTCTTTTTAATGCTTCATTTTCTATTTAGATAATGTTGTAATTATCTTATGAGGGAAGTCACATGAACTGTGAGAATGGAAAAGTAGGGATGTGTGAAAAACTTTGTTTACCTTCCATACAGTCTTTTCCCAGGCATCAACTGCTTGAATTGACAGTATGCTATTAACTTAAAAAGTTAAATATAGAAACTGCATTTGTTCCAGGTGAAAATGAACAAAAGTAGGTAGTAAATCTTCAGCACCATTTTAGTGAGTAAATACAGATACAACTTCATAGACAATCACGGACTGGTTAGTTCTTATTTCAGAGGACTTAATGTGGGCAAGGCACTAGGAAAGGCTAGTTTTCCAATGTCAAAATGTTTCTATGCTTGCCTTTCTAAATTTGTTCATTAATTGATTGGAAAGTGGAATATTTCTGAAATAGTCTTACGGGGAAAGATGCATGTAATTTAAAACAAAATGTCTTGAGCTGCTCGAATATACTCTATAATAGAATGCGATAGTTCATTTTCAGTGTGTGCTATTTGAAGGTGAGCTGTCAAAGTGAAGCTCTTCTTACTTGAAAACTGCACTTTGCTGTGTGTTACAGCTAAGAAATGTAAAAGTTGAAGGCAAATTTAGATGACAAAATTGAAATTATTTAGTCAGGGAATATATTAATATTCTGACTTCAGAGTCAGGTGCTGAAAAGCTGCTATCCTGTTTCCTGTGCAGTTGCAATGGCTAGTTGTGAGTCCTGTGAAAATGAGAGAATCTTTGCAGAAGCACAATTAATGAAACTACTTACTGATACTCTTAGTTTAAGTTTCCTGGAGATGGTCTGTCTTGTGACTTTTCTGTATTGCAAATGAAAAGGCAATGCCATCAAGCTAGCTTTTGGTTTTTGCCTTTCTGTGCGTAGCTCCCTCGTGCTAGTAAAACTAAAATTTAAAACAAGGTATTGCAGCAAATAACTGCTAGATTATTCAGTTATCCTGTTGTTATCCCTATTGGTGGATATTGTCAAAATTGACTTTTATATAAAATTTTGCAGGGAAGAATACCGTACAATGTGGGTGATTGGGTTGGTGTTTAAGAAAACAGAAAATTCTGAAAATTTAAGTGTTGATCTTACTTACGACATTCAGTCTTTTACAGATACAGGTGAGTTTTGCTTCTACATGTTCAGATATTAAACTTTTTGAATGATGTTGCTCATCTTTTTTCATCTTTTTTTTTTTCGTAATCTATTCTTTCACTGGTAGAACTGTATATAGTCATAGAAGCTAAGGAGTTAGTGTTTTTTAATGAACAACAGTGTTAGTGATTTTAATGCTTCTAGACACTTCTGATTAATAATCGATTATTATTGATAAAATTGATTAAAGTGATATGAACAGAAATATTTCACATCTCATTAAAATGTTAAATAATATTTTGATCTTTGTTAAGCAGACAACTTGGTTATAATGTGTAGTGAACCTAGCCTAACCTTATTTTGACAATGTGCATAGTTGAAGTTTTTTCATAAGCTTAAGTTTTTCCTGAAGTAAGCCCAGACATTTACTGGTAAGCATTTTCCAGCAATTGATGGAAATATCCAGTGAAGAATATATGATAGTCCTCTTTAAAAGTTCCTTAGTGTGAGGTTTTTATATCTTCTCTGTTGGAGTAACTTCTGCTGGGTATAAATTCAGAATAATTTGATTTGCGACAACTTCCTCTGAAATTTCTTGTCTTAGTTGGGAAGGAAGGAAAAATGTTTTCAAGAGCAGACACAAATCAAAAGTTTCTTTCACCTGATTTAATATAACCGTTACATCTTTAAGATCCATACACAGAAGAAAAGTAAACCTCCAACCAAGTCCTTAACTTTCTTCCAGAACAGAAACATTTTGTCTGTTGAGGCTGTCTCTCTGACCTCTAAATGTGCATAAGTACTAAGTAGTTGCATATTCAAGTCACATATTTGTTTCTTTTTATTAGAAAAGGAAGTTATATTTTTCTTAATACGTATGATACTAATTTCTAAATAATTAAGAATCATTAACCTTATAAGAGTGCATTTATGTTCTAAAAAGTTAAAATTTCTAAATATATTTGCTCAGTAACTAAATTCTTCCATGTTAAATTCACACTGGAGTTTAAGCCTGTTTAGGTCATTTTGTTTAATGAGCAGCCAGATTTGTTTGACTTAGCATTTTGTTCTTTTCATTTCAGCACTGTTTATCTGAGCTGCAATCAAAAATGTTTAACTCTTTGTTGTGAATTTTTTTCATTTGCTACCTTAGCTTTACACTATGACTGCTTAGCCTGAAAATGTCCATTTGTCCTGTCTTTTGGAGTAGATCCTAAGATTCTGTCAAAACTACTGATGCAGTTTCAACAATGAAATGAGCTTGCTTCTAAGCAGGAGGACATGGAGGTGATAAACGGATTCTAGATTTTCCTTGTATTGAAACTCCCACTAGACCTCCTGATGTCAGGAACTGGGAATGCTTAAGCCATGTTTACGTAGCATAACATAGCCGTAGCTGTAATGTGTGTGTTTTTCACACAGTTGCTTTGTTAACTTCTTCAAACCAAGAGTTACTGGAGTAGATTCTTTAATATGCAGTATTTATTCAGCTGTTTGTATGGCTGCCTCTTAGTAGCTTTTTAATTACATAATCACAACCTGTTTGTTCTATGAAATTTCTTAGTCTCTAGAGTAGATAGTAAATGAGAGAAATTTCCAAGTTTTCATATTTAAGATCCACAGAAGAATTTGTTTTATTCATACGTTTTATTCATCAGAGCTTTGTTCAACATTGCATGGAAAGTGTGAAAGTAAAACAAAAAAATTTATCATTTTTGTCTGGCTTCTGCCCAGGATGTTGGATTGCAGTATAGTTCCTTTACTAGCATACCGATGTCTATTCCCTAGAGGTAAATCTTCACAGATGAAGTGAAATAGCCCATTACAGTAGATATAATTTAAAAAAAAAAAAAGTCAACACCAACATTAGTCACTTACATATAAAAACATAGTGTTATCCAAGTTGCCAAAATAATTTGTAATACATTAGCTGGCATGCAAGCATCCAATTTCTGAATTAAATCCATTTGTGATGGGAACTGTGTAAGTAAAAATTGGATGAACTGTGAAGAAAGTATTGTTAAGTAAATTTTGCAGTTCTCACAACAGTGTCTTATTTCAATTTGTAGTTCATTTGAGATGTAATGAGAAATTGCCTTCTGATCTATCACTTAAAGCTAGCTACAGATATAATTTAGAGAACTGTTTTGTTTTTTTTTTTTTTTTTAAATTTATTTCTTGAAAGCAAATCCACATGATGTTTGTGCTGGCATAGTGAACAGTTCACTTTTTTGCTCTAGAGGGTGTTCTTGAACATGTGCTGTTCTTAAGAGTGACAAATATTCTGTATCACAAATCATTTCTTCCTGGGCAAGTAAGCGGACTTTGCAAAATTCTTCAATACTTATTAATGTTATTCTAATTGTGTAGTTTATAGGCAAGCAATAAACAGCAAGATGTTTGAGATGGATATGAAGATTGCCGCAAGGCATGTGAAACGTAAGCAACTTCACCAATTGCTACCTAATCACGTGCTTCAGAAAAAGAAAAAGGTAAACTGCTTGTACTAGGACTGTTCAATATAAAACACTTTTTTAAAGAATAGGAAATGTTGCATTACAAACAGATTTGTACTTCTTTTCAATACCTTTCAGAGGACAATGCAAATATTAAGTAATGCATCGTTTTAAGTAGTAGTGTGTCATAGGAGTGTTTTTCTCCTCCACTGATGTTCAGCAATAACCTTTCAACTGTTTAAGTTCAAGCTGGTCTGTAAGTTCTTTGTACTCATTTTGGTCTCTCAAAAATGTAATTTTTGGTGTACATCAGCATTAATTTTGAAGTTAATAAAGGCAATATTTATTTCAGTTTCTTCATTTTTATTGCCTTATAAAGACAAAATTGCTGTCACTATATACAGTAACAGTTCATCTTCTGTTTTTAAACGTCACTGAATCTTACCTGATTTTTGAACGTGGGAAATGTAAATGCTTATAGTGACATGATAGTGATTTATTTACATATAAAAGGATTTGAAAATTGTCCATTTGTGTTTTTCAATGCTCTTTATTTTCAGATTTCTTCTTAAAATAATTACATTTAATGTACATGTACATGCCTAGTTCATAGTGGAAGCTTATCCCTGTTAAATCACCCCTCATTTCTATTTTCATCACAAATGTAATGGCAAATAGTTTGCATAACTGAAAATATTGTGTCATTTGAATCTCAGTTGATTTTTTTTTTTTCCCTAAGTCCCTTAGTGACATTGACAACTTTCTTTTTTGTTGTGGATGGTAGCATTCAACAGAAGGAGTCAGATTGGCAGCTCTGAATGACAGCAGCCTAGACTTGTCTATGGACAGTGATAACAGCACGTCTGTGCCTTCGCCTACTAGTGCTATGAAGACGAGTCCATTGAACAGTTCTGGAAGTTCTCAGGGGTAATGAAGGCTTTCAGTCTCAATTCTGCTTTTTATTCCTGAATTGTGTTCAAAACTTAGCAAGTACTGCATGTGGCACACTTCTGTTATGTCAATGTGTAAATATTCCAAACTGGAACTTGAAGGCATCTGTACTTCCAGTTTGAATACTAAAGCAGGGCTACTTTTGTGGGGTGGGGAGCATGACATTGGACTTAAGATGAGGAGTTAAGAGGTTGGATAAAGGAGTGTAGAAAAGGTGAAATAAAAACTTTGTCACTGTAGTTAACAGGGCTGTATGAGGTAGTGAAAAGGAAATGGTGGTGTGAGAATGTGCAAGAGCTACATGAATTTTTCATCAAAATGTGGAACAGTACAGAAGTATGGGCTTTCTGTTTGGGAGATCAGTAGTGCTACTTGTATTATTGATGGTATTAACACAAATTAAGTTTAGGAACATAGTTTACTGTTATTTTCAAAGCATACATGCTAATGTTTATCTTATTAATAACTTTGTGTTTTAAGTGTTTTCCTATCTAAACTTAAATTTATGCAACTAAGTGGAATTCTGCTCTCTCTAAAAGTTCTCATTTGTCTACTTGATACATAGAGAAGTTAATAACATCAATCTGCTACAGCTGTACAGTATTAGGTGTACATTATTGGATATTGTGAAGGGTATCAATCCTCAATGAAGTTGCTCCTTTTGGCAGGTGCTTTTTTGGTCTTTCTCAGTAGATTATTGCCAGTACTTGATGCTGCTAACCATGCTATTAGAAGTCCCTATAACTTATAAGTATGATATCTAGCAAGTCACATTTTCTGATGAAAAGTTGTTAACACCAAGGTGTGCTTTGGTCACGTTAAACATCTTGTAATTTCTCTCTTTTAGCAGAAGCAGTCCTGCGCCAGCTGTAACAGCAGCTTCTGTGACCAACCTACAGGCTTCTGAAGTCACTGTGCCACAAACAAATTCCAGTGAAAGCTCAGGGGGTAAGGGGAGAACAGTATATTGTTTCTATTGATTTTTGTAAACAAGTATTTCTTTTATTGAGGTCTTCATTTAACATGTTGTAACATACTCTTCTTGATATCCAGATTAACTGATACCAACTGGCTAGCCTTTCAAGATGAGATCTTATACTTCAGTCTCAGAAATGTGGGATGGTGGAGTCTTAAGATTTTTCACTTTTTTTAATCCTGTCACATGTGCATTAATATAAGTAAATGTGTTCATGAGTTTTTAATGTGTGCTAAGTGACATGACTGTTTTTTGGATTTGGAAGCATATAAAAAGCTTTTTTTCCTTGCATTTTGATTAATAGAAAGTAATCGTGTCTTGTTATTAATGAAAAATATCTTGCAATTTATTCTCATCCTGGAGTTGAGAAAAACATCCTATTTGTGCTTACTGGTTTGAGGTACGCAACTGTTGAGGTATAGCTTCATCACATGGAGCATTTTTCAAAAAGATGCAGAGAATGCCATATATTTATCTCACACTCTTTGACTTCATGCCCACAGTTGTGTATTCTGAGCCTGAGCATTGATTAAACTCAGGGAGTACAAAAAACGGAGTATCAGTTTCCTCTCGGATTTGATTTAAGGCACTCTTAGGCTGAGTACAGAAACAGTAAAACTTCTTTGGGTACTGAGAATGATATAGCTATATGAGCACAGAGCTCCTTTTGGGCTAGTATACTCTGCTGTTTCGCAGGGTTAATTAGGCCTAGCATAGTGTCGCCAATGGCTACTTTGTGTGTAGTACATGGATGAACTTGTACATACACAGCCCTGTTTAGTTTCACTTGCTGCTCCAAATAGGATGCTTTTACCAGTAACTGTACTGCTTCTCTGAAGCCTGTTTGATTAATGGTGGTTTTGAATAGCGACTGGAAATACCACTGATTGAACTGAAATGTTTATCTGAACTAATCTTGCTGAAGCTTTTAACATTATTTGCCCATAGGTACTTCAAATGAAAGCATTCCTCAAACTGCCACACAACCAGCCATTTCTCCACCACCAAAGCCTACCATCTCTAGAATTGTTTCCTCAGCACATCTATTAAGTCCATCACCCAGAACTTCAGGAAACATTGCAACAAAAACACCTAGCCCTGTCACAGCAGTGAAAAGGACATCTTCTCCTCATAAAGAAGATTCTCCCAAGAAAATGAAAATTGAAGAGGTATTTGAGATTTTAAGATTATAACATTGCAGCATCCAAAACTTTTGAATATTCATTTCTGCTGCTGAGTATTGATTGTCATATTCCAGACTTCAGTTATTTTGTTAGTGTGTGTATTTTCTCTTCTGATTGCAGCTTCTTCATATATTCACCTTGCCTTAGGTGTTAGTGGTTTTTATTATGCTGATACTCGTCATGTGACACATCTACTGCATCAGCACAAATACTTAAATTCTAAATTCTTATTTTAAAAGCAGTGTTTTTGAGCATAATGTGTTAAGTCTTGCAGTTAAATCTGTCTAAAAACATGTTATGAGCTCTTATTTTCTTTTTTTTTTTACTTAAAATATTTAATGAAAACATTTTTTATGGGTTTTAATAATTTCTGGGTTTGTTTGCATTTCAGCAGGATGAAATAAGTGAAGATGCTAGCTGTATAGATGTGAACGAGCATGAAAGAATGGAAACTAAGGTATCTATGATCAGACCATATAATATTTTCTATATTAATTGCAACTCTCACTTGTGAAAACTACTGCGTTTTCACCCCCTAAGAATGACTAATAGTATTTGTAGATATAGTCCAGACTCTCCATCAAATTCATGTTATTTTTCAAAGGATATGTTAACAAACTGCAGTACACTACCTGTTATCAGGCTAACCTGAGCCCAAGTCTGTTGACACGTAGGACAGTGATTTCTTTGCTGGTCATTCACACTGTGTTATGTATAGCCAAAAAAAATAAGAAGAAAAAAACATTTAAAAAGCCTGGTGCTAACTTGTTCAATTTTTAGATTGCAGGGAAATGAGTGGGGCTATATGAAGTCTTTTCAAATAGATAAATTATTTTAAGCAGTTCTAACAAGGCCTCTGGGGACTTTCAGAGGTCCAAGCATGCCCATACAGTATCGTGTAACTTAGCAGACAACATTTTTGCTTACTCTAAGTGGAAAAGGTGATGATATGTCCTTAGCCTTATGATAACAATTTATACTGTTTTTACAGAGCATGCCTTGTTACTCTTGGAATACTGTGAAAAATATACCGAGATATTAAAATATCTGGTAATGCTTTAGTATTTGGGTTTAGTTTCCACACCGTTCAATGAAAAATTTCATGTAGTCACCTTGAGATCTCTTCGAGCTCAAGACAGGTGAAGACAGATACGCATATAAGCGTTTAATCCTGATGTCCAAAATAGATCCTCTGGATACAGATCCTTGTAAATAATCCTGTTAGGTTTTGTTGTAGTCTTCTCTAAATCTTGTCCTTAATTTGTACAGTAGGACATGGAGGGGAAATGAACTTCTTAATTAAAATAAAAGTTTTTTTTCCTGTGTTGAAATGCATACCTTTTATTAGGGTATGGTTTGTTCTTTGGTATAATCCTAACTAGCAGGTTTTCATTTGAAAGGAGAACATACCACTGTCCTGTTTTAGTCATGCAGTCCCGCTATTTTGCCTGAAAAACTGGCTCTGACATTCATCTGGTCATACAGAAAACTGATTCAACCTTCTAAAGTAGCAGGAAAATTACTCTCGCAGAATGGTGAATTTAACCTTATACTTGTCAATTTGCACAGTAACAAATGTATGTAATGTTAATTTAAAAACACAATATTTATTTGCAACCTTTGTAAAAGTGATTAAGTGATTAAACTCTCCTCTTGCTGCTTTTTCCACAAACAATTTCTAGAGTATCCACAATTCGCCTAGCTTTGAAAACGGTAGCATGGACAGGAAGATGAGGTTATGTGTTAGGGACTAAGGATAATTGGGCATTTGATCTGTAGTGATAAGTGTAGGAGGCTTCTCCAAAAGAGGTGAAATTGATGCTCAGTTCTTGAAATTACTTCTGTGTTATGATTATAGAGCAGGCTTTGTCCTGATCTTCAGCTGTTTACATACAGAGTTCAGTGACTTAAGCTTAGTTCCATACATTAAAGGAAATTAGTTAAAGTTGTGGAAAAGCAGTTTAATGCACAAGTAGTACATAAATATTTCATGTGGTCAGCTTTGTTGAATGACGTGCAATGTTTTCCTATAGGATTTTGCGTAAAAGGTATATAGGTGGTTAAACAAACAACAAATGAGAAGTGATGTCTTGCCTTGATGCCAAAGCCTTAGTGGGCAAAACACATAGCGTGGTGTTTTATTAAAAAAGAACTTTATTATCGACATAGCATTGACGCTTGCCTTTTTTTCTTATGTTGTGTGTATATACAAATTAAGACATTCTGGTTAATTAAGTTCTGTATATATAGCTTTAGAAATACAAATTGTGTAACTGCGNTTTTTTTTTTTTTTTCTTTAGGAGCAACTCGAGACAGAAGTGAATGTTAATTCCCAAACAGAAACTCATCAGACAACTTTGCAAGCTCCTCAGGTACTGGCTTTGAAACAGTGGATTTCTGTATGCTAATCTGTGCTGAAAACATGGAAATGAAAATAAATCCGGATGGTAAAAATAAAGAATATATGGTTTTAATATAAACCCATTGTATGGAAAGTTGCGTGTTGTTACTGTCACAATTTTTGTGTTTTAGATGATCATTGATCTTATTGAATGTGCATTGTAGCTAAACATGTATGGCTTGCCATACAAACTGACCGAAGCTGGATTCGCTCTTCTGAATTGTGCCTTCAAAGTAAGGGGCTCGGTTTATTCCTTGTGCTTTGCACATCACAGAATAATGCTTTCTAACAAGGAAATAAATGCTTTAAATAGCTGCTGCTCAAAGACATCCTGGTAGAGGTTGAGAATGTCAGAGATGTAACTTCAGATTCTGATATTTGGTATGAGGGGAGAGAGAGAAGTTCTGATCTGATAGTTCATTAGTCAGCAATCTCGCTTCAGTGTAGGTGTTATGAGTGTAAGGGGCGTTCTGTGATATTCTCTTAAGCTTTTGTTCCTAATGTAATCACTTCTGGGAACGTCTTTACTGGCATTTTTAAGCTCTTATTGTTGCTCTACTGATTCAAAGTTCTCAAGTGCAAAGTGTTTTATGCACACTCTACTCTTTAGACAATATGTAGTAAATACATTGATTGAAAATGGGGATGTACTGCAATAGTAGTAATCGTATTTGTTATTAGGCTTATTTAACCATGTGAGCAGTATTGAATAAAGGTACCAAAATTGTTTGGCATAAACTGCAGATGTTATATGGGCACTTGAAACTACTTCAGGGAAATTAATTTCCTTAAAGATCACTTAGTGCACCAAGTTTATTTCATCTATTGTTGAGGGTTTATTACATAAAGTTTTGTAGTTTTTACAAATTGAGTAGTTGTTACTGTAGCAAAGGTAATCTGGAAATTACGAAAGTATGGTGGGCCTCTTCTGTCACTTTTTCAGTATTTTCATTGGCTTATAGAACACTGCTCATGTTGTAGGAGATGAAATCAATGCAGGTCAGCATGAAGCAGACAGGTGGGCTACTGCGGGTGAGTGGGAAAGGAGGGATATCAAAGCTGTTCTGCAGTGAATCTTTGTTGCATTGTGCTTTGCTATCCTGTCAGTCAGTATGTACTCAGCTGATTGCTTCTTAATGAAACAACTAAGAGCAGTCATTTTAATGCAGTTTTTCCCTTGTATGAAATGTACTTTATACTAATTTTGAATGTTTATAACATAAAAAAGCTTATTTTGTTAAATAATGTGAAGTAATGCGTAACTGGATTATTGTGATGTCAATTAATATGCAGAACTGGAGGAGAAATACTTTAAGGAGGAAAAAAAACTTAACACTGAGTTACTCAAAGCAATCTTTAAATATTAAACACCAACATTAGATAGATGTCACCTTTATTATGTGGATATTATGTCTTTATCATACTACAGAATTCTAGCAAGCTCAACTTTATCTGAAGCACTTCCTGATTTCTTGCAGTTGTGGAAAAAGGAAACATGCTACAAAAGAGAGGTTGCACAAGGTTTTGTTTGAAGATGACTGTGTAGGCGAAGGGATTACCTGCTTCTATATTTATAGTTTGTAATCATCCCCATCTTCATGTATTCTGAATTACTCTTGAAGATTTGATTTGTTGTTGAAAGTTGGTACCAATTTGTACAATATTTTCCTTTTGATATTTACAAAGTTAAAGTATAACCAAACTTCTTTTCTTTTCAGAAAACACCCAGTACAGACCTTTCAGATATCCCTGCTCTCCCTGCAAATCCTATTCCTGTTATCAAGAATTCAATAAAATTGAGATTGAACCGGTAAAAACAACCTCAGGGGTCCATAAACAATATCTGCCAACTCAACCTGTTGTCTTCGAATGCTAGAAAAAAAAGGAGAACAGAGGGTGCAAGACTAGAACATGATCGGAAACGGATTTAGGTATATTTTGTGCACTTCCCTTTCTGGGCTAAAATCATCACTTGATTGGAAGTCCAGGTTAGTATGTGAAGCCAGGAGTACTATTAATGTGTTAGCAACAGTTGCATTAAAAATTTCAAAGGATTACTGCCTTTAAAAACATGAACACTATTTGTAGCCATATTTGACATTCTGATTGAATTTGTTTGATGCATTGTTTCAAAATTGAGATAAAGCTGGCATAAGAATCCCTTAAATGCACTTTTATGTACTTTTTTTTATTGGAGTATAACTAATCTTAGATCTTCAGCTGATACTTTTGCGTTTTATTGAAGAATCTCTTCAGTAGTGTAATCTGCAAATGGGTTGGTGTTCTATGATATACTGTACACTGAAAACAAAGTGTATAGTATATCTAGTTCAACTGCCATCAAGTGGCGGTAAGCCTTCAAAGTGGAATGTCCAATCTCGAGTTAATATGACACATGTTGAGGAAGTAATTGAGAAGTTTTCGGTATTGGAGGGACATGATTAATATGTCATCTACTTTTATTTATAGGATTGTTTTAAGGTGCATACAGATCAGCAATCAAACAGCAAATAAACTTTCCTTTGAACTAATCTAACTCCTTCCTTCCTTCTTGAACTCTTTATTGTATTTCTTGGGAAAAGCTTTTGCATTTAGTGTTGGGGTTTTTATTGCAGCTTGTATGCACCATATAGGACAATAGTTATACAAAATAAAAACAAGCCAGACCCTAATATTGTTTTTTTGGTTTGTTTTGTTTTTTCTTCCCTTACATAATCACAGTACCTTGTGGCCTGTAGGCACAAATTCAAAAGTTCGTCCCATCACTGAAGTGTTTAAGTATTTATGTGTGCCTGTGAAATATAACACCTGTCTTGATGGCCTTTGAATCACTAAATATAAGATGATTTTTGTACACTCCATAAAAGTTCTGTATGCATTTAAAAGGTTCAAATTTTAAATAAAGGTGAAAAGATTTTTCCCCAAGAATTTTAACCTTTTTATTTTTAGATGGCTCATTAGAAATAGTTTTACATACTGAACAACATTGAATTTTTAAAAATCATATTTCTAGTAAGCACTTGACATCTAGTAAGCTCTCTTACTCCTATTTTTTGTTCTGTAGTCCTATCGAAAAGGATAAGTAACAACTTTTTCTTTTGAAAGAACTGAATCTCTCATGGCAAAGAACAGTAGTATTGAGGAACATGAGGGATATCAGCGGTAATACCAGATGTAGATAACAAACTTCATGTTACTATTACTTAGTCTGAAATATGTGGGATGTCAGATCATATTCCCCATACTTTGATTAGCATGTTTTATGAACTCTCTTCCTCCCATTGTGCTCCATCCTATTTACACGTGCATCTTTCATGTTAAAAATTAAATTACTTACACTCTTCCCCTTATCCTTCTAAATTAATTCTCCAAAGTCAGAGTGTAGCTTATCTTTTACTTAGGCTGTGCAGTAACTGAAGGGTTTTTTTTTGCCATTTGTCTAAGAAGTCTAGTATACAAATCTTCTCTTTTCCTTGCCCTGTGCAGCCTGCTGTTGTCCACTCCCCAAAGAAGGTTATATTAACAGTTGAAGTGTACAAGGTGTCTGTGTATTTTGTGTAGCTATGGAGTTTAGATCGAAATTGCCAGGCACAAATTTAGTCTTGTCATTTTGTTTACACATCAGAAAATCTTTTTCATTTTATTAAACGTTTCATGTAACTGCACCCAAGTTTTGCCAAGCTGGAAACTTGGAACCTTTCTGTATAGTGACTTTTTAATTCTAGTTTTCATAACCTGGAGATCAGACTGTTGCTTTCGCATGATGTACGTAGTGTCTCATGACTGGAGTTTGCTTTGTTTTATAGTATCTGTACTCCTTGTATTTTTCAAGAGCTATTTTGTAAACAGATGATGTATTTCTCCATTGAAAACACAATAAAAAACAGCACAATCCCATAGTTGCCTCATTTTTCTGAATGTACAAAACTGTTTCTACTCTGAATTCATACTTGGCTCCTAATTTTTCTGCTAATACCAAATTCAGTATGGCCTAAAATGGTGTAAATAATATTCTGTTAATAAGCATGATGTTAGCTATAGAAGGTAACATTTAGCAGGATGTTGAGTTCTAGCCTGTGAAAGGGATTGTGCAGTGGACTAGAGGATGGAGGTATAGTTTGCCAGAATGCGTCAAGAGCATCCCTTCCTCATCTTGCATTAGGACTCGATCCCAGCTTTATATTATTAGACAATACTAGAAGAAATGTGCATAAACAATCTGAGGTTGCACTACTTTCTTTAGAAGTTTGAACTAATTATTTTAAGGAAAACATTAACGGTCTTGGCATCTGAGTTGCTTTTCTTGCGACTTCATTTTAGGTCAGCAGATGGCACTATTTCTCTTCTTGTCAAACAGTTTAAGCTTGCTCTGAAATAAAAGTAAAAATTACAGATAACTGTGCATCACCTGATTGATCTTTGTATCAGCATGAGCCCAATCCTCCAAATGCTTGATTTGAGTAACTTTAAGTAGCCCCCCCTTTGACTAAAATTTCTTTAACTGCTAAAACCACTGACGATTATGGTCTTCATATTATAATTACCCTGCCTAAAACAATGAACCTTTGTGTTGTATATATTTTTCACAGCATGCAATTGCTTGTCTTGTTTAGAACAGATTCATCATCTTTATATCTTGCCCATCCCTTTTCCCGTTCATCACAGCTGATGTTATTTATGGCTTTAATTCCTCTTCTATTTTTTCCAACCAATAAAAATCTGCAAGTAGATGTACAGATTTCAGTGCTTCTCACTGTAGTGGCAGTAGGCTCTAATAGGTTTGTTCTTATGAGTTACCTGTCATGAACCTCCAGAAGGAAGTTCATGAACTCGTGAGGATCTGCAGAGACGACATTGAAAATTACTGTTGTAGCCTGAATAATTAACATTAATAAGCCATGATTCTAACAGATGGCTTTAGACATGCTGATTTGAATCAGACTTCCGAATTGATGGGTTTTAGCTAAAATTGTGCTTCTTTGCTGTAGGTAGTGTGTGTGTCATGTTTTGTTGCATGTTTTAACTGCAAAAATTTGACACTGGTACTTCTACATAGTAACTGAATAGTAGAGACTATCAAAAGATAGTAAGTATCTTAAGAGATCCAATTTTAATGAACCAATAACGAGTTAAACTGAGTACTTCAGCTTCTAGAATAAAGGAAAAAGACCATATAGCAAGAGTATGCCAGATATTACTGAAGCCAGAATCTACACTTAAATGCTAGAGAACCTGCTGGTGGTAAATGGGAAGCAATGTTTATTTCGTATCTTGTAACAAAAGACATTTCACACCTTAAAGTGATCTTATGTAACTTTACAAATACACTAGTCAAGTAGCTTTAGTCTCTATTTGGCGTCACTTTAGCTCAGTATACTTAGAAAATTTTTATCGCTTAAAAATGTGGCCTACATGATGGTACATCCATGTATGTCCATACACAGTACGTAAGTGTTGTTGACAGGTTAACTTTTTAAAAATTCCAATGTTCCTATTGGAAGAAGGCCAGTAATAAACCATTTTTTACTTTATTTAATCATCTTTGGTAGAGTTAAAATTTTTTTTTAATAGAAATAAAGCATCTTGGGTTTGTTGATAGACGTATCAAACTGCATTTGCTTCTACAAAGTTCAAACTAATAATTTGGAATATCTACAAACATCAAACGTCTGCTGCTGTCATCACCAAAGGAATGTGAACTTTGATACCAAACTTCAGAGGGTATATTTTATTATGAAAAAGATAATACAATGAACCACTGCTGGATGTCCCATCTGTTTTTTTTCAATATTTAAGCTTTAATGGTTTTTTAATAAAGTTTAGGCACATTTGATTTGTATTATTCTGACTAAATTCTGGACTGTTATATTTGTTGTTGTTTTGGGTGGGTTGTTTGTTGTTTTTCCCCCTTCTTCCCTCCTTCTACACTTATTAACTGTGATCTGGTTAATTCATTATTCAGCATATATATTTTTAAACGACTTGTGGTGTTCAGCTGCTTGGCAGGTTAAACCACACAGCGCTTCACGCACTCCCCTTCCTCCCAGTGGGATGGGAAAAGAACTGGAGGGATGGGGGGGGGGAAGGGGTGGAGATAGAACAACTAGTAGGCTAAGAAAAACTAACAAAAAACCGCAACTATTTCCTAGGACAGGAAAGGAAGAGAGAAAAGAGTAATGATAATTGTATGCACAAAACAAGTGATGCACAGTGTAATTGCTCACCACCCACTGACCGATGCCCAGCCAGTCCCTGAGCAGCTGCAGCCCCCCACCCCTGACCAGCTCCCCTCACTTCTGTAGTTTTTTTCACGTGATGCCATATGGTATGGAATAACCCTTTGGCCGGTTTAGGTCAGCTGTCCTGGTTCTGTTCCGCCCCCAGCTCCTTGTGGCTCCTAGCCCCCTCGCTGGCAGGACGGCATGAGAAGCTGAGAAACTGCAATGTCCTTGGCTTTGTGCAGCACTGCTCAGCAACAACTAAAAATCAGGGTGTTATCAGTGTTGTTTTTTTTCCCTAAAGCTAAAACGTAGCATCATATCAGGCACTGTGAAGAAAATGTACTGTCTCAGCTGAAACTAAGACAATAGCCTCAGTTCTGTGACCTGTTTTCTAGTGGAATGTTTGAATAAACTAAGAATATGACTGTCCTACACCCTTTACCAAAATTTTACCTCATAAGCTTGAAAGGTACTGAATTTAGAAAGTCAAATTTAACAGCTTCCTAATAGGTTGAAATAATAATAATAGTAAAATAAATTAAAAAAAAAAAACACACCTGGTATATGCAGATGTTATCATGCTTGGTTTTGCAGTAAATTTCCGTCTTTAAATAAGAGCTTGAATCCAGGCAAGTAATAGGGAAGGATAAAGAGGAAAATTACTATTGATGTATGGTTATAAAAACTGCAACTTGCTGGCTAAGTAAAGCTGCATTTATTTATTTAACTTGAGAAAATAGCCAATGCATTTAAACTGCCCAATAACTATAGCCCGCATGGATACCGGACAGCTTGCAAGCGCAAATGCCTTTTTTTCTGTCTTACTCACAGACTAGCACATCTATTTTATGAACGCATTTTATGTTCATCTTTTGAAAAGCAAATTTCTTCAGTAAGGCTGCTTAAGTAAATGTTTCACATGCTTAAAAGTCTTCACTTTAAACTTTTCGGTTATTTTAAGATTATTTCTATGATACTTGCTTCGCTTAATATGCTAACTTAAAGCAGATAAAATTATTAAAATTGGACAGAATGTTAGGTCACGTACTCTTCATGGATAGAATGAAATGGTGTTAAAACTGGAATGGAGAGGAAAAGTGGGGTGATGTTTGAGAAGTAACTTTTTATCTTTTCCACCCTCCCTACATCCCCTAACAGAGAAACCTGAGTTTGTTTGGTTTTTCTTTTCTCAGTTAAATACAATAAACACGGCGCTTCTTGAAGCGGCACGTGAGAGTTTTGAGCTGCAGCTTCTGGTTTGGATTTACTGAAACCTTGCCCTGCATGGTGTCTGGTGCTGTGTGCCTTCCAGAAATCTGGCATGCGCATTGTCCTTGTTTGTGTTCTCAGTCTGCAGTGGAGCTGTTAATAAAGAGATTGATGATAAAGTTGTTGAAAAGAGACAGTTGGACAGGACTGCTCGCCATGAGTGACAGAGGGCATGCTCTGCCTTCACAGCCAAGAACGTTGCCCCCAGCAGAGAGCTGGCCATGCCTGGACGCTGTGCCAAGACTGTTCAGCGCGTGGGGAGAGGAGTCTGCAGCTTATATGAAGAATTTCTATTAGGTTTTTAGCTTGCATTTTTAAAGTAAGATTTCCTTTAAGATCTTCAGGTTTTTTTTTTTGTTTAAACTATGTTATCTTGAGAATAAATGCATTTTAAACAGCGATATAAAAGCCAGTGCATGTGAGTTTTGAAATTTTTGTGGATGATCTGGTAGGACTTTTGAAATATTTCGCTGTGGACTGGTTCAATGAAGTGAAATAGAGATCCCCTGTTCTTAAAATCAGCGCTTTTTTTTTTTTTTTTTAAATGGGGAATAAATGCATTATTCATGTACTCATCTAGATAGTAGCTTCTGTAGGAATGTCCCTGCCAAGATGTCATAAACTTGATTCAACTCAATCACATGATGGGAATAAGAGAAGACCAGAATGATGGATGGTAGCATTCATTGTCTCAGCGACAGTTTATCATGTATAATTTTTATCCGTCACCACGTAAGAAACAGAAAGACCGATAAAACATTTGATAGTTTGGGCCATCTGCTCATGCAGGATATTAGATATTAATGATTATTCTGACTGTTTCTTATTTTCATCCAGAACAGTGCATGGATTTTCTATGCAATAACGAACACTCTAGCCACTAAATGCAATATCTCATCTAGGAGTACTTTTTTTCCTCTTAGTATCTAGTCTGTAAGTAGTGAAAAAGAGATTGTTGGAACCCTGAACAAGAACAATGACTTAAAAACAGTTTCAGTAGCCTGCTCTTTCATGTTATGCTTATGAATGTATTTACGGGAGGAAGATTAATCATTTCCGTCTGGCCACATTTTAAGTGACAGTAGGTCATTTGCCGTGGACAAATTGTACAAATACTAGCATTGAATTTTTCCAGGGCTATTCCCTCAGGATAATCTGTCAACTGGTTTTTTTAAACTGGATTGAAATATGTAGTAGCTCACCAATTAATTCACAAAATAATGCTTTATGTAGATTCTTCATCGTTCTTAATTAAAAAAAAAAAATAATCAAAGGAAGGTCTCCTGTTCTATGAGCCTTTGACTTGCATGGGGTAAAACTTTGTAACAACTGCTGTGAATAACCAAATATTGAATTGATGCATTTTAACGTATTTCCAGTAGTTGATGTAAGCACAACAAATTTCTTCTCAAATTTTAGATTTTGCATTTTGATAGGCTTTTTTTTTCTTAATACAAATTTTGAGTTTGTTATATGAAAATGCAGGTTTGATTCTTGAGAATCTCAACTCTGTTAATTAACAATTTTTAAAATGCAGGGATATAAACTAACTTGCACTTGTTTGTTCTGAAGGCGTAGGAATTGGTTCATAGTCTCAGTAGTGTTGCTCTGAATAGGACCTGTCTAGCCAGAAGCACACCAGATGTTCTGTCTTTGCAGATAAAGTCAAACGAGCAAGTTTGATCTAGCACCGTTAGGACTTCTTTATAACATAAAGAATACTTTTACATTTGATTTACTGTAGGCTGTATGGTTAAAAATGCATGGAAGTCACACTTGGAGTTGTTACGATCACGAAAATCACTTTTTTCTTTCTGGCCCGTTAGTTATTTCAAAGATAATCTGAACATCCATTATGGAACTGGGCTTCTAGTTTTTTGTTGTTGTTGTTTTGTTTTTATAATAAATAATATATAGGGGTAAATATAATAAAAAATATAATAGGGGTAACTTTACCTTTTGTTACTATTTGATGTTCTAATATGCTGAATTTTTAGATTACTTCAAATTAATCATTTTTTACTTTCAGCACCTACAGCTGTGTAAAACTGAATGGAGCATTACTAGCCTCAATGAAAAAAAAAAAAACATTTCAAACAATTGTGGGAGTAAGTTATCTGTTCTTGTACATCCCACCAACATCACACTGGGACTTCAGCTGTAACAGCTTGTTTTGGTGTTGTAGGATGTTTCCTCTTGTTATAAAATAGTCAAAGTGGTTTTACTCCCCTTCCAAATGAAAGGGATAGTCATTTCAAAGCTGCTTTAATGTGGATACATAAGAAAACATGTAACATGTAAACAAATAAACAAGCCCCACTATAACTTGACATTATGACATGGAGCAGTTTGTTGGACAGACTGACTCTCAGCAAAGTCAGACCTGAATTCTAATCTTCACTTGCATGTATCTGCATGACCTTGACTGGGCTATACTGACTCTTTTCTTCAACCTCGTGCCTGAAAAGAGATTAGTGATTATCAGACGTTTCACAAATACTGGTTGTTAACCTTGGAGAGTTTGAGAATGTCTTGGAATTCTCATATAGAAGATACTTTAAAATTATTCCACTGGATTTTGCTGTAAGCGTGAATCACACATCTCTTGAAACTCATACACTAGTTTTCCAATCTTGGTTTTGCATTAGATATATCATTTTTGAATCCTGCTGTAAATTAGTTCTAAGGGCATCATGTGGAAGAGGAATGTACCTATACATGCTGTTAGAATACCCTTCCAGTAGAGGAAAACAGTAACGTTGGGCAATTTGGTGCTGTTTTTGTTAGAGGCATGCTACATATTATTTTGTCTTTTTAAAATATATTTATAGGTATAAACACACAGACATACATACGGTGATTTTTCCCCTGGGAAAAATACAGAGGTTTAGGTTTACCTAAAAGCTGCAAACCTGTTTGTTGTTTTGACTACTAGCTATTTAGTCCTGTCTTTATCTTTCTGTTTGCTGATATGTAGTCTACAAGCTTCATAGTTAACCTAAACATTAGTACGATTTTTTTTTTTTTTTGGTGTGGCATATTAAGTATAGCATATCTGAAAATAAATTTAGAATGTACCACTTCTCAGCTTCTGGCACTGTAAACTAATGATGCAGATGTGTGGTCTATCCAGCCTGTAAACAAAAATAGGGAATACAATGATAGTTTTTTTTGGAAGACTGGTTTCTTTTTTGTTTACAATTTCCAATTTTTTCTCATTGTCCAAGCTCCAGTTATTTTCACATTGTTGTTGTTGTGGTTGTCTGAAAATTGAGGAAGACACTCTTGTGTGAGTGGGGCTGTTCGTCGTTTGGGTTCTTCACAACAGTAAAGTTGAAAGGTTTTAATTTTTAATGAAGAAAGTACTTTTAAAGTTCAATTTACATAGTGAATGGGAAAAAATAGCCTTCCACTTCTAGTTTTCTGTTGATATAAAAAAAAAAAAAATCCTTTTCATGCAATATGTTTGAGAACTCTAGATGAAAAAGCGTTAGTCTTACAAAGTAGCAGAAGGCAATGCATTGTCCTTCCTGCGCATACAGCATTGCACAGAAGTGCTACCTTGAGTCAGAGAGGATGATCTATGCAAACAGTGGCGTCTCGCAGTCACCGCCTTTTGAGGGTCAGTCTGTGCATCACGGCAGAATGAATCCTGGAAGTAGCATGGACCTCTGTAACTGATTGTGAAAACTACTTCTAGACTGATTTATTTCATACAAAAATAAGTGTCTGTACTCTACGCCAGGGAATAGGATGTGTCCTATGGTGATTCCATTTGCCCCCAGATCTTCTCAACACCTTTCAGATTTACTCTTCTAAATAATCCTGTTATTATAACTCTACTTAATTTCTTCAATCTGGAGGACTGAGCTGAGGCAGTGAATACTAAACCTAAGTGAGGCAAAGTTACATTAACGTCTGCCATACTGAATGCTTGTCAGTGATGCTTTGATTGCTATCCACATCTCTTATGTGAGTGTCTCTCAAAGGCTCCTCAAAGTACGTGAGTCTTCGCCTCATCTCTTCTGTTTTAGCTGTAATTTTGTTGGATGGGATCGACGAGTTCAGCACTTTCCCTTCCCACATAAGCATACTTAAAACTATAGTTTCTGAGAGACAGGTTGTAATTAAAAACCATGAATACAAAAGGTGTGCTAAGCTTTTAGGGGGCAGGAGTGGATATGATGTGGAACCAAGCAAATCCATCTTCAGCTGGCCAAGTCCTGCCTGAAGTAGGAGAGGACTTAAAAAGCAAAGCTGCACTGCAGTATCTTAGATTGCTTCTGAAAGCCAAGGCTGCTTGTCACTGGAAAGATGCTTCCCAGTGCCCATTGATCAAAAAATTACAGTATATAAAAATGCAAACTCAAACCCCACGTTTATGCTGCTAACTGCCACTGGGAATTTTTTCATAGTGTATAGAACCACTCTGGAGAAGGGACTTTTTTGTGTGTGGAACTATAATATACATCTTCCCAGTAGTTCTGTTAGAGCTTTTAAACTGTTCTCAGATCTATAAACCGTGGTGACTGGTTCTGTTACACAGTGGAATATGGATGAGACCTTATTTAAACAGCCGTGCGTATTTTCACTGATAAACTAGAAACTGAAATATGGACAATGCTGATAGGAGACGACGTTTGTCCAGTTGACTCTCCTGGCACCTATCCATTTTTTTCTCATCAACTTTATAATATTTTGGACTTACGTAAGTACTTTTTGTCTGATGTTCTCAAAGCTTTTCGCAAACATTAATTAAGTGTCTCAATGACCTGTGAGCTAAATAAATAGAGTAGGTGCATTCCAGGTGAGTAAATGAAGATCCAGAGTACTCTTGCCCAAGGTCACCTAGTTATTCAACAATTAAGATGATCTCCAAGAAGTTACAAATGAAATTCTGCCAAAAGAATTGTGTTTTATATGCACTAATGCTGGTCCATGAATAAACACCCTGTTGTTCTTATACCTGATGGAAATGGCAAGCATTTTGTAGGCTGCTGCAGGGAGATGGGTGATGGCAAATGGGTGAACTCAGTTCAGTTTAACAACTATTTTGTTTCTCAGTTGAGGATTCTCTTGCTTATTTGTTCTGCTTATTCTTGATGTAGGAGAAAAGACACTTAAGTCTGGAGCTGGGCATGGAAGAAGGCTACTTTTTCTAAGAACCGATTACAAAAAAAGTTTTGCCTTCATGTAGTATTTTTAGGGTTTAATTAGGGAATATGAAATAATATTGTACACACACACATTCTATCATATCTATATTGTATCTATTACTTTTCACTTTCTTTTTACATTCAGCAAAGATGTAGGTTGATACCCTGTTAAATACAGCTGTTTCCAGTCTGGCAATCAAATGGAACATGAAACTCAGCACCGTAATGGTAGGAAACCATCACCTCAATAACATCCTGACCAAACACAGTCTGACTTGACCTTACAATACCTTGCTTACCTCAGAAGCGCACACTGAGGTTGTGGTTGTTTAGCTGGGAAAAATAATTAATCCAAATCAGAACCAGAAAGCACATTCCAGGAACAATCTTGCAGAGCACAGAAAAGTTGAGTAAGCTGAATGTAGGAAGATTGTAATACATTTTTTATAAACTTCTGTTCATAGCTGAATTTCTAATTTATTTATTTTTTTACCATGTAAACATAATGAGTATACATACCAAGTGTCTGCACAACTGTCTGTAAAATATATCTCATTTAGAATTGTTTCCTTATTAGAAATACATGTTTAGTCAACACTACATGAAAGAAAAATCTTTATAAAGATAGAATCATAGATGTCTTGTGTATGTTATTCTAATTTGTTGGGGAAAATCCCAAAAAAGAGATGATTTTTGCACCATGTTCTGAAATTCTGTTAATCCTGAGTGGCAGACAAAGCAACCTCTCAAGAGGAGGAACGGCTTCAGCAGCCTGCCTCCTGCCTGAACCACTGAGAGACGATGCACCTTTCCTAAGAAATCCCACCACTTAAAATCTGCTAGGGTACTGTTAATTAGTATTCCTAGTACTCTAACAGCCACACTGAGCCTGAACTTTGAGAAACACCAGGAATGGGACGAAGCTTTGCTAGTTGCATCTGCAACAATGCTATGTGGACTGGATGATGTATGTAATAAACCGGGTCAGGTCTCACGCTGGGAATAGGACCAGGACGTGTGCGATGCATCTGAGTGCACATATCCTTCTTTGTAACAGCTCCATTCACAGCTAGCGTGGGCGCGCACTCCCTTCTTCAGCGCGTTGCATCTCATTAGCAGTCTCTTTCCGTGGAGTGTAAGAAACTCCTTTTGACCGGGGCATGTTGTTTACTTCCAAACCTGTGTACAGCTGGCATAAATCCCTCCAGGCTGTGGTCAGAGCTGGAAGCTGGCCATTAATACGGGCTTCTTCTTTGTCATGATATAGACTTAAAGAAAAGAAAGCAGGTGCCCTCCTGGCATTTTATAAAGAGTCATTCATGAATACAAGATACTGCATTTTGCATATTAGTGTGAGTGCCAATATAAACCCAGCTGTGTGCAAAATAAAGTGAAATATGTATTTCAAAAACTAGGCCACAGCTTTTCTATGGTGCAATCTGAAAGCATTTGAATCAACTTTGCATATGCATAGCCTTTTATTTTAAAATTATATTTTTCTTTTTTTTTCCTTTTTTTTTTTTTTAATGTGGTGATTTTGTAACACTTTTCCCAAGGTGATAAGACAATACCACAAGCACAAGCTGAGGAAAACACAGGAAGATGCCACAAAATGCATCTTAAAAATGTACCTCTGCAGCAAGTTTCCATCCTCCTCTCTGCTCCCAGGCCGCAGCCCTGCTCTTGCTTGGAGCTGGAATTCTCTTCTATGTGCAGATGGAGAAGGTTGTCAGTAATTTTGTTTGAGTTTTTGATACCCCTTAGACCAATCTCTGCAAAGCTAAATGATCTTTAGTGCTATTTTTTAATAGCACAGGTTGAAAATCGTGGAATTGAGAAAGAAAATGGAACACGGGGGTAGTATGGGTGCAAGCAGAAGAGAACCCTCAGGGCGATGGCAGGGTTCTCCACCACAGCAGGTGGCAGCCACCAGGCCGATAACATCAGGGGGCTTCTGGTGAGTGGGCTTGGGCCTAGTCTGCCCCTCTGCTTTAGTCTTCTCTGCAGATAGACAACCACTTGAAAAAAAAACTTGTGTGGAAATACAAAAGAGGTGTCCAGGGTTTTTTGTCCTGGGGATCTGGAAGAGGTCCTTTGTGTAGTGACCTTGGGTGCCTGCTGCCGAGCTCCTGCTGTAGGGCTTGCAGGGCTGCAGAGAGCTGCAAAGGGCTCTGAGGACAATCCCGGAGGGCTGCTGTGACCTGAGGGACTCCCTCAGGAACGGGAGCCAAGGTGAGCTGAAAGATGAGCCTGCATCTGTCCCCAGCTGTCCCCTGCCTTCTCCTCCGTGCAGGCCTGGGACGTGCGGGATCACTGCTGAGGAGCTGGTGGGTCAGGCCTGCCCTCAGGGTCTGGCTGGGAAACAAAGTGAGGACAAACACTCTCATCTCACACATGAAGACATTCAGGGCTGTGAAACTGCACACCAGGGTCACAAAGGCAGTCGTGCAGCAGGAATCTCTGCACCACGTGCTATCCTTCCCAGTTCTGTAATCTAACCAGCAGATGACACTACCTTATTTCCTTGTGTGCTCCTCTGAAATCCCGTAATGGATCTATCTGCATCCATATGCAGTTAAAAAGTCTGATCTGGTGACAACTCACTTTTCTGTGGTAAATTGTGACTGACAGCCCATGGCACTGACACAACCAGAGGAGTTTAAAAACACATATGCACCTGTGAAAGGAAGACGTGGGGGTTCAAGATGCACCGATAATAGACAATAATCTAAGTAGAACTATATCTAATTTAGTTTGATCTAGGGTGACCAGTGCTTTGTTTTGCCAAGATTATTTTGTTGCCTTTTTTTTTTTTTCTTTCTAATTTTGCTAACAGGTGCTTGGGTTTAGCAATATTCCTTTGCTGTTTGGTTCTGGTAGATTTAATAGCATAGTTGCTAAATTGAGTTTAGATAGCTTATCCTGCGTATATTTAGAGATAAGAAGTTCATTTAGGGATTAGGGAATGCTTCTTGTCTATGCACCATTAAGCATAGCACATCTGCTAGTCAACTAGCAATCAGCAGAATATTGACAAAAGTTATAAAGAAATCTTTTTGTTCATTTGTGCACACGTTTATGTGCAAGATTCTAGATACTTACCTAACTGAAGTAGATCCAGGAGCCATAAAGTAGATCCAAGTTCATACTGTGCTTGGGTCAAATATGAGTACTGACCTTGGTTAGATGTCTTGCGATGGAAGTAGGTCAAAAGAATTGATGATAAAAGAAAAAGAAGTGTCTTGCAGAAAAGTAACAGATTTACCTCTTATTTGCATTTTCTTCTTCTGAAAGAGAAAGGAAATTGTCTTCTAGCATATGGAAAGAAGCTGAATAAACAGTATGTTGTGAGAAAAATGAAAAACTAAAATATAGATTTTCATACTCTATTTTAACGGGAGAGTCAGGCCTCTAAAAGTAGCTCTCAGATTAGTAATCAAAATACAACACTTTTTCTTTAAAAAAAACAAAACCAAAAAACCCAAGTGCTTTAAATAATGGAGAAAGAGACTAATTCCTGGACTATCTGGGTGAGAAGGGAAGCACTGACCATGTTACTGACACTCACCAGCTGGTAACCAAAAACAGTGAGGAAATGGTGAGAGTGAAGGGGACTCATCAAGACTGCCAGGTTATCTGGTCCTTATTCTTACCAAGGGTAACACTTTATATTGCAATTAATGGAAAAGTGATTGAGTCTTTGAAATACAGAGTTGAGCTTTTCAGACACGCAGGTGGTTCTTCTGAAATGCCTGTGTGTGGAGATCTGCGTGTACGTATATGCATGGGCAGCTAGACTCCCCCCAAGCAGCTCAAGGAAGATTTTCTGGGCTATTTATATATTTTATGGCAGGCTGTTTGCTTTATACAAGGAAAAGCTGATTCATGCTGGTGTGGAAGCTGATTGTGCTGCCAAGGGGAGAGGCAAATTTTGGGTACACGAGGATAATTGAGCAGGAGATACGTATGGCTGTAACAACGCGATTCAAAAATACGGATATATTTTTCTAAATGAGATGTTTGCATGTTAGTGTGTAGGGCCTAACTGCAGGTGTCACTGTTAGATCTAAAATAATGGCTTGCTTTTCGACTACAGCTATCACAATAGGCTCCTTTTTCCTAGGAAAGTCACACTTGTGAAAGTAATGTAAAATCCACAAAATGTGTAGTAAACCGTAATCACCTCAAGCTATGTGCGTGCATTTGCCTGCACACGTGTGCTTATGTATGTGCTGAAGGTGCACGCATATTTCAGGTGTGTATCTGTGCAGGCATTTGCCCCACCAAGAACTAAATTGGCACCTTTACAGTAAGCTCAAACATCTCCACAGACGGGGCTCACAACTTTTACTCAGAATGTTTTGAAATCCTCCCATGCTTTGGGATGGGTATTTAACTTCCACTGACCCTTAGCAAAGTTATGATGCAATCTGTAACACAGCTGTAGAAAGTATAAGCATTAACACGAGGCTTTGATAGTGAGTATCTGAAATTGTTTACAGTGATTTGCAATAGCTCAGTAATTCCATTCCGCTCTCTGTAAATGAGTTTGGTTTTTGTTTTGTTTTGTTGGGTTTTTCGGTTGTTTTGTTGTTGTTTTTAAATAGTCTCTGGCTTTCACACAGGCAAACGGACCTGATTCTTCCACTGTAGTTATTCAGATGAGTAAAGTGCTGCAAGTTTATTCTCTCTCTCCTTTCTTTTCTTTTTTTTCCTTCTTTTTATCTTTTTCTTTCTTTCTTTCCTTGAAAGAGCTTTGAAAGAAAGAAAGGATGAGAAAGGACTGAAAGTGGGATTTAAAAAATCTCAGAAAAAAATTTCCCTCGTGCCTAATTTGAAACTGTAACATACTGTTCAGGAAGTGAAGAAAAAAATGATTCTGAGTGTATTTCAGAGTAGCTCCTCAACAGCTTTTTGTAGAAGAAATTTTAAGAGAAAGGCAATATTCTCGTTAAGTACCAGTCTTCACAGCCTGTTCTTCCCCACCTGGATACCATGCCTTCAAAACTGGTAGTCTCATCTATGACACTGATTAGCTCACTATATTAACATTTATGATGCTTTGTGGATTTTCTCTTGTTGGTAGCATTTCCTAAGCATTTCTGCAATTTTATAAAGAATATCCCTAAACTAAATTGCTTTTTTTCTATTACACTGGTCCCAATTTTCACTTTTTAAAATGTTATACTATGCACCTAGATAGGGTTGTTTTTATTGTCGTTGTTTCTTCTCAAATCCTGCCAAATGCTTTTGGTAAAAACAATCTGTTTGTGAGACTGAAAAATAGTCTTTCCTCAAATCAGGCAACGGAGTTTTTCACTTGCACAAATAAATGTATATGCCTCTGAATATGCTCACTCTAATTGATTTCTGAATGTTCTGGAGGGATTTATCCATCCCTTTTTAATTTTTCTCAAAACAAAACCTAGAAATGAGAAAATATTTTGAGGTGGGAAGGAAAGGAAGAGGGAATAGAAAAATAAAGCAAATAAATTTTTGAATAAGAATGACCCATGTACTGTGACCGGAGGGCAAATGCAAATGTCTGTTTTCAAACACAGACTCGTGAATTCTTATTAGGGGTTCGTGACTGTGCCTCCAAGCACATCATTACATATTCATAAGTGTGAGGAAAATAGACTCCTTCCACATTCAGGTGTGTTCAACTAAATGCTGCCCCTTTAATCTTAAAGAACAGCTCATTTGGTCTATTTTCTTCAGTTCACAAAGTGTTAAGGGAATATGAGATAAAAGATGCACACACACAAAAAGAAAAAGAAGCAGCAATATTCCACAAAGATCTTTTTAGTGTCAACTTAAATGCACACAAATAGCAGATGATGATCTCTTTTATTGGACTAACATTTATCCAGTAATATCCACACACTTTTAAAACCATTGAGACCTCCTCTTCAGGTGTTCATTTGAATAGAAATAGCTGAATGAGTGTTTTTATAATTGATCCCCTGAGTACTGAATGTCTAGTGCTGCATAACCAACATTTTCCCATTGCTGATTTTTTTCCAAATTGCTACTCTGCAAAATTAGGATTTTGTATAGTTTTGATAAGAAAATTAACCTTCCAAATGCCAGATCCCCTTAATGTTACTTAGGAACTGATGTGAAGGTACAATTGGAACTGTTGTTCTCAAACAGATTGTTTTATCTACAAGAGCAAAAGAAATATTTCTTTCAATAAAATTATGCAGACACTAGAGCTTTTCCCCCCAAAAGGATGCAAGTTGTTTGTTTTGGTTGGGTTTCTTATCCCCATCCCTTAGATAAGAAGCTGTCATCTTTAGTGTGTGCTTAATGAAATGCCTTTGCTTTCAACAGCAACACAGAAACTTTGTAAAACTTGTTTGCTATTGTCTGATTTTTACGCTGGATGACAAATCTGATATATTTTCAACTTCTCTTTTTATCTTTAAAGTCACCTTTAGAAGATTTTTCTTGCAACTTATATTGTGTGTCATAGCAGCTAAATTTTCTAGAGGCATACCCAAGTACAGTGTATATTTCTAGATTTTATTTTATTTTTTTTTGAAATAGGAAAAGATACACGGATAATGCTTGCAATTTTGGAAGTGGAGTTTAAAAAAATGATCTTCTTGTGAAGATACAGAGCAGCTGAAGTTTAACAGCATGCATTACAGGTGGCTGTTCCTTCAGTAGCCCCTTGAAGGAAATGGAATTCCTAATTGATAGGAAATCACTTTGCAGCAGCAACACCTGAGTAGTAGAGAAAAAGGGAAGAAGATATGATAATGACTGTGTGATAAAACCGGTTAGCATTTGTGTGCCACAGTAAACACTCGTGAGTATAAAGAAAATACTAGCTAGCCACTAGAGATATCCACTTATGTTCATGATACAACCACTACAAACTCTGGTTCTATCAAACTAGCATCAAGCACAAGATCCATCTTTAATTAATTTAATCCTGTAGAGCTGAGACTCATTTTATTTGTGACTGTGCAGAGAGAAATTACACTTCCATACTTGCCTTGAACTTCAACCTTATCCTTTCCTATCAGTCATATTGAATAACACAAAAGCTCATGCTCTGAAATTCATGCCCTCTTTTTTTTCTTTCCCAAAGATTATTCAGATCTTCCTACATGTGGCTCACTCAATAAAAAGCACAGAAAATGCCTCCCCCCTCCCTCCTTCTTCAGAAGAAAAAAGTGATTTATTTTGCAGAGGAGAAACAGCTTATTAAATCAAATGTCTTTCTTATAATGAGTGAGAAGCATGTCAATTCTGTAACAAGGCTGAATAATTTCTTTTCTGTCTTCAGTGCAGGAATGAACAAGCCATGCCCTACGGAGGGCTATACCCGATGGACATAGGACAGCAGATTTTGTCTTTTTTCTTCCCTTTAATAGTGTGCTTTCTGGAAACAACCCATTCTGCATGTGCAACTGCAGTATGGCTACCTTCCACTTTGGTAACCTCTTCCAGATGCTATGTGGGAGCCACAGCATGGCACCCAGCCCGAGAGGCCATGGCACATGCTCCTGGAATCAGCCCTCCTAGTGAGGGTCCTCATGATGGATTCATTTCCGGAGCTGAGCTGCTCCACATCAAGGAATAGTACAAAAGTTACTTTAAACATTTACTTTTCTCCAGAGAAACAAGATCAGAACTATGATTCAACCCAGGGGAAGCAGCCAGTGGTGAGTGCTTCTCAAACCTGTGAAATAGCACAAAGTGTCTGGGACAGGAGTGCTACTTCTCACCCTCGATGACCAGAGCCCAGTGTGAAGTTGTGGCACTGCTGCACAAGGCACGTGTGGAAGTTTATAGAATCTCTGATATGACCATGAAGGATTGGAGAAAACACTGTGTGCATTTTGGTGGCTTGCATTTAAGAAGTTTCAGCCTTCATAGGAGTCTCATGCAGTGGTCCTCATGTACAGGGAGGCAGGGAGGAAAGTTCCTTGTCTGACATTAAAAAAAAAAAAAAAAAACTTCCTTTTTCGTTGAAAAAATCAGGAAAAGCTAAAAGAGTGCAAAAGCTAAATTCTAATATCTAAAGGAAAAAAAAAAAAACACTGGGCTTCCCTTTATCAGCAGGCTTCTAGTGACTACACGTGCCTTTGCTCCAAAATGGGCCTCTTGCTTTGGGATGTGTCCCAGAGGAAGGCTGGCTTTCTCCTGCATTCTTTAGGCCAGTCTTGTGTGCAGGAGGGAGGGTGGTGAGAAAGAATATTTGCAAGTCAATTACATATGCAGAGAAAAAAGCAAAACACTTAAAAAAAATCACGCTCTCTAAAAAGAAATTGTAAGAACTTAGCTGGGTTTAAAATGGGAAATATGTATCAAAATAAGAAAGTGGAAAAATCTACTTCTGATGTCTGTGCGCATCCTTCCAGGTCTCTCCTCCCTTACCTACCTCTGCAGATAACTGTGCCATGGACCTTCCTCATCATGGCCAGCCTTGTTTCTTGTTTTGGTAGAAAAACCTCAGTAATAACATAGTTTATTTGTTTGATTTCTAGACTAAGCACAGGTAAGCTTTGTAGAAAGAAATTATTATCTCTTTAGATTTCCTCTTATCCTTACAGTCATCTGTCAATCTCAAAGCCATGCTGGTTTATTATTCTTGGTAGTGATGCTGGTCTTAACAAATATTGATTTGTACGTTTGAGAGTCTCTGTGTTTAAAAAACAAAACCAAAAACTGGTGATTTGCAGACATACAGTAACACTGTAGTCACACTTGAAGTATTTTGTGCAAGTTAAATTTCATATTGAGCCTGGAACTCTCCTCAGTTTACCTACAGGAAAGTACAGAGAATATGGGCAACCTGTTCAGATTGACCTAGCTGTTTTTCTTAACTGCCAAAATCTGAGGCAAAAGTGTCCCAGTGCAAGACACGAAAACCAAGGCAACTCTTAAATGTAGTTTGATCCATGACTCTTCCTCCCAGTCTTGCCCAAATTAGCTCCTACCTTCTCTGGAAGATTACTGTTATGTCTGCTTCCTATTTTCTCCCTTCAATATTTCTGTTTTCTCTCACACTTAAGAGGGGAGAAAAGGAGAATTAAATGTCAAGAATTATCTCATTTCAGTATGTGGGATTTCTGTGATCTGAGCCTGCTGCCAGACTCCCATTCAGCACAGCCAAGTTCCTGTGTTTTATCACTATCTTTATCAACAAGACCTTTGCTAATTCTTCACCGTCTACAAACACAGTCTTTATTATTATTTTTCCTATTCAAAGCCAGCCCAGCAGTTCAGTTTACCAGCATGCAAGACCACTGCTCTGGCCCTGGCTTTCAAAGGTCCAGCATCTTGTTGCCTTTTGCCATTCTTGCTTTGCATTAACTCATTCTGCTGCTTTTTGACTTGCTTTATTTTCCTTTCATTAATGTTACTCCACTGCTTGGATTCCTGTCTCATTTTTTTCTGCCTTTTGCTCTGGTATGGAGGAAAGGAGGGGTCTCCTCTATGAGTATTTCTTGTGCTAGGCTGTCCTCCTCTGGTAATAGAATTGCCCCTTGCTGTGCGTGAACAAGGGAGATATTTTCCACCCTCCTCCCTATTACAAAGCCACTTCTGGCTCTGAATTACACCCTCCCCTGCTTCTATTCTGGATTATCTTTCTTATGGGCTAATAATAATAATACTTACCTGCCTCTCAGGGGTGTTGTGAAGATTAATTAGTTGATGAGCTCCGAAGATGAAAAGTGCTGCATCATTGCTAAATATTATTGTTGTTCTTATTCTGTATAGATTGAACTCATCAATATCAGTATTTCAATTATAAATCTCACCCTACCATTTTGCAATTAGGCCCACTAGATCACATTATCCATCACTCACTCTATCTTCTTGTTCCTCTGGCTTATTTCTTTCTCCATTTGAGAGCAGACATGTAGTCATCATGTGTTCCTGTAAAAAAACGATTCACCTTTTGTTTCAGAATGTCCCCATATTTTTTAATACTAGAGTCCACAAAGCACTCTGAGCAATGTGAAAGTTTCTACTCCTTTGTCTGAAGTAAAATCTCCTTCAAAGTCTGTTGCATTACCTCCTCAAAACAGTACCCTCAGCAGAACGGCTGTAGGAATTCAAGAAACCAGCTTGTCTCCAATACCTCTCTTTTGTTGGATCACCATCCCATGCTATGTCTTTTGCCTTCCTTCAGCAATTAACAGGGTTATCTTCAATCTGGTGAAATCTCCCCTTGCTCCTACAGATAGCACTGGATCTGCTGAGTGAAACAAGTAGGCGCTCCCTAGCACTCTTCAGCTCACCAGGAAGTTCTTGCAATGTTGCTGTTGTGAAAGTTAGGATGTACCATTATTTTCTTTAGCTGAATTGGAGACGTGCTTGATTGTCCTCTGCAGATCAGTCAGCATTACTACTTTTTTTGTTTACTTAATTTTTCCCTTTCGCCTTTTGTCTTTGGATGCTGCTCAGTCTCATATTCTCCAAGACATGCTGAAAAGATATCTTGGGAATATAGATTTGCCTGGGATGTCACCTGGTCCATCTTTTCATCTGTTCCTGTCTCTATCTAATCTGCACCATCCTGTTTGAGAAACATGATGCCTGTTGCATAAAAAAATGGTCCTTAACATTATTTTTTACAAGTCACAGATAGCAGAACACCTAAAGCAAGTGCCACTGTGCTGTAACCATAGCAGACAGGCTGAAGATGCTCTGGCTCAGGCACAGGGCTTCCCTCGACTGCGGTGTGTGGTTTCTGGTGCAGCAGGCAAAGACTGCTCAGGAACAACTCCAAGGTTTTAATTTCTGCATTGAGGCAAATCGGCATCTCTTGAAATCTGTAAAAGCAAATTTGTTCCCATCATCCTGTATGCACATGTGGGAGGGGACGCAAATTTGGAACAAGCAGGGGCAAACTGCCTGTTTACATCCCAGACAATCACTCTCAGCCCGGGACTGCTGTCAGCCTCGGCCATGCGCTCTCATTCTCATTGGAGCTGTTCCACTTTGTACAAATAATTAAATAGTCATTGGGCCTGAGAGAGGGGGGTGTCTACAACACTGCTTGCTGTCAGGGAAGGAGATGATCAGCCCAAACAGCTTGCAAAATTCAACGAATCCTGCAAGACATCTCAACTCTTCTGTCTCCTGTCTAGACCTTGGGAAGCATAATCTTCCTTTGGAGAGGCGTTGTCAGATCAAGCAGAAATAGTGCTGGCTGAGCTTAAGCAACAACCATATTTGATATTTTCTGCTGATTGAGCTGTCCAGTTGACTGGAAAGGGCTGACAGCAGAGAAAGCCCTGGTCTGAGCAGAGCAGCTCCCAGGCCAGCTGGCGAGGGAATGGGTCTGCGCCAGGTAATTATTGCCTAGTGCAGAGGTCGAAAGCCTCAGAGAGGCTGATGTACTAATGAAACACAAATGGGACATCTGTGTTCAGGAGTTCAGCAAAGCACAGAAAATAGAGCTTTGCCAGGAATATATGTACTACTGAAAGCAAGCCCACTTCCTTGAGCTAAGGGAAGCCCACTGAAGAGTAAAGGCACGAGAAAGCCTTTTGAAATGGACTTTTTGTTTGCCCAACAACTCAAAGGCTTCCAGAGATAGCTCTAGACATTACAGCATTACAGAGGGGAAACAGATGCATCCAAATAGCATGATGCAAGGTAATGTGAGGATGCTAAGGAGGGCTGAGAGAGGTAGTAAAAGGCAAGTTGATGTGAACAAGGTTACTGGGAGTCTTTATTGACATGGCTGGTGTTAGGTCTGAAAAAACTGTATGATGCTGGGGACATGTAGGTGGGTTGTTGCTACTAAATGGTTGTAGTTACAGATACAAAGGTTAATATATGAATTATTTTTTGTTTTTTTATTGTGAATTCTGATCTTTTTCTGCCTCACATAGCCATGATGTTAGAGCTGTATTTCAAAAGTTTTTCTGTTTAACACTGGGATAATATAGACCTGTTACGTATATAAATGCATATCTGTAAACATACAAGAGAACACTGTCTGCAGAATAACTATGAAGAGTATTAGGGTATTGACATTAAGGAAATCCCACTGTCATAGTCACATTTAAGTGGAAATATAAGCTGTGTATTGGGTAGAAGGATTTTAACTTAAACCATGTCAAGGACAGCCTCGCAGAGTGGCTGGGCACTGATTTAAAAAGTTCCTTAAGGCATCCTTATCAAACCTCGATATCAACCCTGGGCTTCAAGCACTGGTAACCCTGTGAGCAGCTGGTCAGTAGAGAGGGAAAGCCATGCCTAACTCTGCCTTTTTTCAGCTTCTTCCTCATCCACTAAGTTAGCAGTAAGGAATTAAAGAAATTTAAATTAGTTGGAGCTGCTGATAGATGGGTGTCCCCTTGTCACAGAGAGCCTTGCTGTGTGCCTCTACCCAACACTGGTGAGTTGCCTTCAGAGCAGCAGGCCTTGGAGTTAGCTGTCCTTTTCAGTAGAGAAATGGCCAGTATTTCTGATGTTGGGAGGAGGTTTAGTGTGTCCTCAGGTCTTCCCTGTGCAGGTGAGTACAACACTTCTCTAACACTGTCATGTCAGAGCTGGGTGTGAGCCAATGTCTGAGGAGAGGTGTATCTAGTACTTTCTGGTCGGAAGATAAGAGCACAAATGCTGCCACAAAAGTCCTGACTATGAAATGTCATGAATTAACTTTGCTGAAAAGTGGTCAGTAAAAAGAAATACCAGCAAGAGTAGCACAGGGGATTCTTTTAGACATTCAGGGTTGCTAGCACTGAAGAGCTGAGGACTCATTTTAGATTTAATGTCTCCAAACCTGAAGAATGTATGCCTAGTTTCTCGATGATATAAGAATTACAACTGACAACAGCAGAATAGAGCATCTGTAGCACAGGGAATTGGAGCTCAAATTGTCTGGTGCCATGACACGGCCTCAGGCTGTGACCTGGTCACATCTCTGTGGCCAGGCTGGAGGCTGCTCCTGAGGAAAACGCGTTGGGCTTGGTGCTTAACAAGGGCATCCTTCCCATGCAGAAGCTGCTAATTTTTGCCCATCACAGGAAGGAGTCTGCGCCTGGTTTCTGCATGAGGCACAGACTGTATCTTTAGCACAGACATCTGATGGGATTACGTGTAAGAACAGGGACATTTGCTGTGTTCTACTAAACAACAGGTTAGTTAAGTTCAGCATACATAAAAATTTCTCCTTGTAGCATATAGTATTCCTTGTCTTCCATGCTATGTTGCTATACCATGCTAATTTTCCTTGTCTGAGTGTTGCAGATCTCCAATGGCATTAGTGACTTCATTTCACCGATGGGTGAATTATATGTATTTAAATTAAAAATCAGTTATCTGAACACAGTTTGGGAAAAAAATATAAAAAAAGAAAAATCCACAACCACCAACAACTGGACAATGTAATGGGGCAGATAATTCTGTTCAGCCACTGCTTTTAGACTCTGCTTGGATTTTTTTCCACGTTTCTTATATTACAAGTTGTTATAATTCAAGACTTTAGGAAATGATCACTTATGCTGAGCAATGCCTTTTAATCAGCTGCACTAGCCTGCTTCTTGCACACAGCGATCACTGATCACTGTAGCAAAGTTTTGGTTATTACATTTGTGTCTGCACATAGCTGTGACTTGTCTGGAGAGGCAGTTGATAGGGATAAGCCAGTGTCTACTGGACCGACCGGGAACTTATCCAAGGGAACGCTGGATTAATTGCTAAATCTGAGGAAAAAGCATTTGGGGGAGGAGAAAGTGAACTCATTTTTATTTATGAGAAGAAGCCTCATTGTTGCTTCTGAACATTCAAGGGTAAATACATAAAATATACTTGCCTATTGCTGGGATCAGATCTTAACTCACTTCAGCCTGTTCTTGTGGGTGGCAAGCCTGCCCATGGCAGGCGGGGTTGGAACTGAATGGGCTCTAAGGTCCCTTCCAGCCTCAGCCATTCAATGATTCTCTGGGTGGAAAATAAGTGGTTTCATTGTGCATTTGCCCTAGTCTTGGCAAAAGGTGTGCCTGCCCTTTGCAGCAGTAGTAAAGAGAAATCCTGGCCGGGGAGCCCTGAGAAGCGACACCCAAGGTGAGAGGGTGGGGGAGCCAGGCCAGCAGCATTACGTAGCAGATCTCTTGAGCCAACCACTGGTGGAGATAAATCAAGTGACCTTAAAACAAATTTATTTAAAAAGCATGAAATATCCAGTCTAGCTGAGAAAGAAAGCCACACAGTTTTTCTGTTTTACTATTTTACTAATGGAGGAAAATTGAAGTTTTACTGTTTTATTAATGGAACTATGAAGATGAGCTGGGTTCAGTTTTTTTAGCATTATCTAGAAGAGCTGTCCTGTTGCTCAAGGAATGGCACTCACTGTTCCTCATGTCCTGCCTTCTTATTGACAGCTTGGCTTCTGGTTGCTTGGCTCTAAACCAAATTCCAGACAGCCAGGAGAGTCAGTGCCTACACACATAAAAACAGCTACTGACTAGGCATTAATTCCTCCCTGTTTTGTGGGGGCTCTGTGGACACAAGCAAAGGGAGAGCAAAGTGTGCTCTGTAGTGAGGGACTGTGCTGGTTCCTTGGCCAAAACAGGGACTTGTTAGACACAAGAAGTCTGCTGCTTACTGACTATTGCGGAGTGTATCGCAATTTTACAATGGTAACTGTTTTCTCAGTTCAATCTAGACAGGTAGAGACCATCAGTTAGAAGATAAAATAGTCATTTAACCTGCCTTATCTGCTGCCCTTTCCCCTGCATACTACATCTAGGTTCATTATTTTCTTGTTTTACTTCTAACAATCTACTTATTTATACCTGAAAAGAAGGTACATGCTAGCCAGTTCTCGGGAGCCAGAACTATCTTAATTCTGTTAATCCAGATCTCAGTCCAAATCCTTTTGAATTCTTTTTCAGAAGAAATGGTTAGCCTGAAATATCTGGAGTACTGCACTGTATCTCCAGCTGGGTGGCTTTATTTAATCCACTCAGTGACTCTACAACACACAAATTAGCTCATTTAATACAAGAGAATGTAGATGAAGCTGGAATCATTTGGAATCATTTGCCCTAACAGCTTTGGGGAAGATTACCAAAAAGAGCTAGAACTGGAGCCTAGAGAGAAGAGAGGGAAAATATGCCCAGGCTGCCCAGACTGTAACCTTCAGTGGAGATTATAGACAATGGTAACCAGATAGGAGATTTCCCTTCAGAAAAAATGTGTTGGGAAGCGATGTCTCTTCTTTCGACCATTCCTCCATGTACAGTTTCTTCTGTACCAGAAAAGCAATGTGTTGAGGATGAAAATCTGTTGCCTTGCAGAAAAAAATATGCCTGTAATGTAATCTGAATAGGACAGTTTGGAGGTGTGAGAGCTCAGTTTGTAGGAGAGGGTGACTTTCCACAGGTTTTCAGACAACAGTTCCACTGTTGAGTCAGAAGGATTCGGTCTAAGCTTGTCCGACCCTGTCTCCCAACTGTTCAGTGCCTGTCTGTTTTGGACCACAGAAAATCCCAATCTGCATTCCTGAGAAAGGTACGAGTGAGTGTTGGAAGCCACCAAAACCCACAGCTGCTTGTGTCCTCAGACCATTCTCAAAATGGCTTCTGTTGTGGGCTTGCAGGCATGTCAAAGGCCTTTGTTTGTTTATGCAGCACTGTGTGGAGCACAGAGACTCCACCCACACCTCAGAGTACAACAGGCAGGGAACCACCATGTTTTTAGGGTAAGCTGTACATTTTTAGAACCAGATGGGCCTCCTCCTCCGTGATCTCTTTGTGTCTATCAGAGAAGGAATCGCCCAGCTGTCTGAGCTCCCAACCTCACGTTACAGGAGTGGAGTCCCAGCTCTTGGGGCTACCAGCACTGGGGCAGGGACTGAGAGGTCCCACTTGGTGGTACGGTAATTGACCCCATGCAGTGCTGCTGTGCAATGGGACCAGTCAAGGGTGATGCAGAGCCTCACTGGCTGAGAAGCACCTTGGTTTTCCTCTGGATGTCCATGTGTGGCTGGGTGTGACCACTGTTGAGAGCCATGAGTGATGAAGTCCTGGGACTTTTGCTTCTCAGTGAGGGCTGCCTCCCTGGACACAGCAGAGAGTCCCAGCAGAGCCCTCAGAGGAAGAGCACCGAGGGCATATTCAATGTGTCTGAGTTTTCTGGATTTTTTCATTTGAGGCATTTTTTGCAGCAGTGTGTGGAGCACAGAGGCCTGACCAACTCTTCAGATGAGGACAAGCAGTAAATAACTACATCTGAGGAGAAGAGGTGGATTTCAGTGGTTTGGGCAGAAGACTGGCACTCCAGTACCTGAATTCCTGACTTTGCTGCTGTGCTGACAAAGGACTGGGAGTCAGTCTATCCTCATCCCTACATTTCTACCCTCAGCCTGACCAGGCCCCATGTAACCTTGGGCAGTTGTGGAAGTAACTGGTGGACTGCAGGAAAGCCATTTTGGTGTCTGAAGCATCTTTCCTCCATTTATGCCATCCTTCCTCCCTTTGCCCTTTCTCCATGGGGCTGCCCAGGCCACCAAGCATGCAGAGTGGGACAGAAGAAAAAAGGAGGTTGCTCCCTCCTCCAGCTAGTGTACCCAGGCCATGCTCCTGCAACTGTCTTACTTGAGCTCTTCAGGGGCTAAGCTGGCCTCAGAGCTAGAGATGGGCAGACGTAGCACTGCCACCACATTAAGCTGATTAAGCAGGAACTTGTTAGAAATGGCGGTGGGAGACTCAGACACAGGCTGCAGGAGACAAGATGGGGTGCAGATTAATGGATGATGGGCAGAAAGATAGGAAGATATATTTCAGAAGAAGTTTGTTGCCCACAAAGATGGTGAAGCAGTTCAACACGCTGGCTATAGAAGCTGTGCTCTGTCCTTGGAGGCTTTCAAGATACAACTGAAGAAAGCCCTGAGCAAGCTGGTTTGGGATTATGGCTGAACTTGCTTGGGCTAGATCTCTCCTGAGGTCCCTGACAGTCTGAATTTTCCTCTGATTTAAAGGTGACAGATGAACTGATGAGTCACTAATGTGGCCTTTCCTTTGCAGGAGATACAAGTGCTGATAGTTGGCAGGGCCTCAGTGAGTTTGCTTGGTAGCACTATGGGACCATCTTGCTTTCCTGGCTATGCTCTTGCCTATCAGAAATTCAGGATGTGACTGAATTTGAGATTTCCTAAAGAACAGGACTGGAGAAAGTACCAGAGAAGTCAACAACCATGCACACGTTTCATGAATGTCTGTAGATTTAGGCCTGTTCAGATTATGCGAAGTCTTCCACTTCTTTTCACTAAGATGGGAGATGCTGAGCTCCTTTGAAACTCTGACTGCAGATGTGACTGTGGGAACAGCAGGACTCCTGGTGCCCTCCAAAACCCAAGCCTGCAGTGTGCAAGTGGGACCTGAGTGCTGCTGAAAGCTTGATGTGGCTTTGGGTGCTAAGACCTTGAAAAAGTGACTAAGAGCTGTGAAAATGGATACCAAAGGACACTGTCCTGTCTGCACTGTCTTTCGTACACTCGTCATGCTGGCATGAGTGATCACTTAACATGGAGCACAAGGGATAAGTGGGTGATACCACGTGAACACAGCTAGGGGCCAGAGATGTTGAGAATGCTGGGGATAAAAGAAACACCACCCAAGCCCAGTTTTGTGCTCTGAGGAGACAGTACACTACAAGAGAGGCACGAAATCACACTCTAGTCTTAGAATAAATTCTGTGCTTTAACTTAAAAGAAAAACAGAAAATAAACAAACAAAAATCCCCAAATAGGCTTTTAATCTTCATAAGTGCAGATGATCTGCACATTCCACAAAAAAAGAGATGTAGGAAACACACACACACCTTTTAACTAGTGAGCAATTTAAAGACTAATAGGATTCATCCATAATTACATAGTTAAGTAAAATTTATGTATGAAGGAATTAACTGATTTCCCTGAGGGCAATATAAACCATAGAGACAGTGCTCTCATTTAAAAGTACCATCTCAATGTTAAAATACTTTGTCATTCTTCTGTAGCGATGGTTAGGTGCTGTGAGAGCCACATGGAAGTTTATTTACTGATCCGCAGACAACTGATAACAGATCTCTGCTTTGTTTGGAATAGAAAACTTGAACAGCTTGTCTGCACCTCTCCACTCGGACATTAAATCAACATGGCTCTATTAGTGGCCCTAGGATGCCAGCTGAGCCATCTCTAAGCCTGTCACCGTGATGTCTTCATCTGTAACCAGAGCAGACGTGAGCTCCTGGCAGCTTCGGGAGGTGACAACAAATCCAATTAGCTCCTCTCCATGGCGCCACAATACTACTGTGAAACGGCCTGACAGGGAGGGTGGCTGCAATACCCCGCACAGTGGGCCATATCCTTCGTATTAAAAAAAAAAAATCTACCAACACTTAATTGCTGGAGTGACTTTCCAGGCGGCTGCTGGAACCTTGTGCACAATCTGGTCAGAAATGTGAGCTGTCCTGGAGGGCTGGATCATGCACAGCTTGGGGAGGGCTTTGTGAAAGAGTAAAATGCTCCAAGAGGATAACTCTGTGCCAGCACTGTCGTCCCCCTTCCTCACAAGGAAAATTTGGTCTGGAAATCATGCAAAAGCCAACCCTTTTCTGCTCCAGTCCCATGATGCACCAAGACAGGGACTTCTGGTGCCCGGAGGTGGTGTGTGCTCTGTACTGTCTGTTTTGGCTGTGGTGTAAGCCAAAATATGGAAGCAAACTTCCTGCTCCAGACTTCATCTGCTAGAAGGAAAGTGGGGGGCTGTTTTGTGGATGTAGAATTGGAAGTAGACATTCTAACAAAAGTCTTCTAGTGATAAATGGGCAAAGTTGGTGTCACAGCTCAGAAGCTGAGGCTGAGCTGATTGAACTTGGGTAGTTGTATTTAAATCCATCTTCCTTCCTCCCAAACTAACAGGAAGAAATATTTCACATGCTGATTTAAAGTTGCTGATATCCCATGAGACATAACACATTAAGTCATTTAATTTGTTTAGATATCAGTAATGTGATATTTTTGCATTTTCTCACCAATACTGGTATCTAACAGTGCAACGTGAAGTAGGTTGGGGAAAAACAGAGACTGAATTTAAGGTCAGTTTCTTCCATTTTGTTCTTGAAGTCATAGCCTAATAGAAGCTTTCAGAGAAACCTGAACATCCCTGCTGCTAAAGCATTTTGTATTTGAGATGCAAGAATGCTTCCCAGAATTGGTACTCAGGTAGTCTCCAACTCCATTTATGTACGCAAATTCTGGCTCTTCCAATGCTGGAAGCTATTAGGAATCCTTGTAACTGCTCTTAGGGAGATGCCTGAAGTTAGTAACTAGCTTGATTTCTCTGCTTTCAGTGGTGTTAGGCTGGTGTTACATCAGACACCTCTCACAGTATATACTGTTTTCCTAGTAGAGAGGATGTGCCTTTTTGCACATTGTGAATCAGTGTGAATGTGTAATGTTAACAGAACTGGCTTACAGATGACTATGAAACCAAGGGAAGGAAGGGACCAGAAAGGTGACAGCAAACTGTTGCACTGCTGCATGTCTGCAGACTTGTTTGAATGGAGAATCTTCATTCCTCCAAGAAGAGTACGTCTTAAATCCAGACAGAAGACAGCAGTAATCTGTAGCCTGGATTTGCCTTGTCTGCTTCTACTGGTGACGGGGGTGATGAGAGAAAAACAATTCAAAAAACCTGCAGAAATGGTGCCAGGAGGAAGCACAGTGTTACTATTTCCATTGCTTAAATGAAGATTCTTTAACTGGTTCTCCTGACGCTCAACTTCTGTGCTTTAAAAGTGCAGTGAGATCTGGGAACATTTCAGCACTAGTCATGATTTCTGAGGATGGATTTCTCTGGGGAGAGCATATTGCAGCAGTGTTTGCCTCCCAGAGCCAAGCACACACTCCAGTCAATGGATAGCAGTTGGCAGGCCACCTCTCCCTTGTCAAGAAGCCAGTTGTACTGTTGTCTCCTGCCACATCCCTCAGGAATACCTGTGGGCACTGGCAGCCACAGAGCTGATGAGAGAAAGGAAAAAAGGTGTAACCGGAATGAAACAAAAGATTTAAAATTTTTTTCTTCTTTCTCTTTTATTTTCTTTCCTCTAACAGAAGCAGCTTGTTGCAAATGTACATTGTTAAATCAAACTCATTCCAGATTAATTGGGCACAATATCTAGGCATGTGGCTGGTTTACAGAGCAACCAAACACTTAGTGAGCTTTGGAACTAATGGACTGCTTTTGGAAACCATTCGAGTGCTGCCAGACCCAATTATTTTCAGCAACATCTTTCTGCTACCAAAATGTGGCACTGCGGACTTTGGCCTGCTTGATAAGTGCTACTCACTGATACCCCAGATTGCAGGCCTTCAAATGAGACTGCAGAGCACAGAGGAAAAGGTTACATACACTGGTCATCTGCAAGAGGTTTTGTCCTAACTAGCAATTAGCAATGGCAGTGGTTGAGCCTGAGTTTTATTTTAGACTAATTACATAGCGTGCTCCAAAAGTAATGCCTCCTATTTATTTCCATGGAACCCACAACAGCTACAATAACGCAATTTGATAGAGCACATTCTCAGCTATAAATCTCTATTTTTCAACATAGTCACCACAATTAGCTATGCATCCTTCATCAACCTGAACAGGTGGAATTCAGAAAGTGCCAAATCTGGACTTATACTATGGGTGTGGTAGGACAGTCCAACTAAGTTCGGCAATGTGCTCCACGGTCTTCAAGGTACAGGGCCTGGCGTTATTGTGTTGCAAGAGAAATGTTGTCTTCTCCTCTGGCTTGACTCTGGAAGTTTGAGCCTTCAGCTTAGTCAGCATCATGACTAAGACTAGAGCTGATTGGTTGGGGAAATATTTCCAGTACAGCTCACGTCACTGGCTGCTCAGCTGGTCTTATTTGATCACAAACTTCACAATCAGGATTGTTTCACTAAGACAGTGCTGGCTATTGTGGATACTTTGCTCTGGGTCTGATTGAAACATATGACTGAGAATTTGCATTATTCTGTGGCTTTAAGGCATGAATTTGGGTGGTTTGGCTGGTGGCAACTGAGTTTTACTTTGCCACTTTAGGGAGACTGAAGGACTGGCCATAAAAAGAAACGTGAAGAATGTTGCTTCTGTATTGGTCACCACATAAGATTTTAATGAGTGCACATCCCCACTTCTCCCGAAGTTGCACACTCCCAATGTGCTTACAGACAAGAGTGTGCCAAGCACCGAGACTTCCTGCGCTAACCTGCAAGGAGAGCTTGCTTTCACACATTTGCAGTGGCCAAAAGAACACGCTTCTCTATTTGTCATTTCCCAAAGATTGGCTTTGATGAAGATTGTGAAAAAAGGGTGAGCATTAAAACTCACTAAATTTTAAGAGTCTCTCTCAGGTGACTGGACACTGAAAATGGCACTGAGATTTCAGAGACTTGAAATACAGGGACAAGAGAAAGCTCAGATATTATTTGTTTCGGAAGTCAGAGGGAAGAAGAGAAGACATTGGCAGAGCAACAGCGGAGAGATTTAAAGAGCAGGACAGAAGTGGAGAAGTAATTTGACTGGGCTAGGAATGGAAGAGATATCCTATTTGCCAACTGAAGGTGATGAAATTAGGAAGAGGGGAAGAAGGAAGTTTGAGAGAGTTTGCTTCTAAAGGCAGGTACAGGAGGGAAAAAATGTTTTATTTTCTGGAGTTTTTGTGCCAGCTAATAACATTGTCTATATGGAGCCCTTCAACCCAATTCTCTTGCAGACCATCCCAATCTGAATGTACATACTAAAAACTCCAACTTTTTGCTACTCTCTGGTTAGCAGTTAATACTGTTTGTAATTATGTTTCCTGCCAAATCGTTTAATTCAAAGGAACTTCTATCAAAGCAAAACATACGGCTTCAGTTATTGGGAAGTTTTGGGAAACATCACCTATTGGATTACCATAGGAGCTGAAAACCAGGAATTGAGATACATAACCTGTTAGGAAATTTCAGTGAGAAATGGTGTGCTTAATTAGATGACTGAAATTTTTTTCTCCTCTGGAGGTCTCTGAGATTTTGCTCTGCAAAGATTTGATAGCAAAGCTAGATTTTTACTGGAAAACTTTTATCAGCTCTCCTGTATTCAAAACAAAATTTCCCACATATTGAAGGGAGAGTTCTTAAACGTAGTCATTCTCTTCCTCTTTCTGGGATGTGACTTTTTTACTGAAATCATTGAGATGCACTCTGGATGAGGATATTTGCATAGTGAAGCCTCTGCTGCAATTGCAAAGCTGCTAATCAGAATAGTAGATCTGCTGAGCATTCCCAACCCATTTAAAGGTTGGAGAGGCATCTCATAAGAGCTGGCATTAGTCAAACAGCTCCCTCGGTAGGCAGAGGGCCTGTTCTGATAGCCTTAGGGAACCTTTAGTTTAAATCAAATGGATTTTGTTGACTTATTCTTTTTGCATAAAGTTTTTAAATATATCAGGGGTATCTGCCTCTGTTGGAAGCAGAGGTTTGTATACACAGTCATGTCAAAAGACATCCCACTACATGATTATCTCTCTTTAACTTGAATAGAAATCAATAGTTTTAGAAGCTACAGTTTTACAGTCTCAAGGGCTGTCTTCTATCTTTGGCTCCTGGTACCACTAGAGTTTAAGCTTTTTAAAAAACCCATTTGAAGATGGGACTCTTGGAAAAATATAATGTTATTACAAAGAAAATAGCTAGCAAAGATGGTGTCAGAGACAAGACAATTTCCCCTTGGTTTTTGGCCAAACCCTCTAGTGCTTAGGTATATGCCATCTGTCTTTTTCCTCTATGGTATTGCAACTCCACATAGGCTTCAGGGCTCCTTTAGGCAGTAAAAAATAGTTGCACCAAAAAATATTATTTGAATCACAATGCTAAGTTTCACTCAGGACAATAACTTCACAAAATTCTCATTTTTCCTGCTCTCTTCTGCTCAGGCTTGTTTTTATCTACCTACATGCCACATTTCCCTGGCTTGTAACACTGCTATTGTTGAATACTTGCATCACTGTAGTGCCAAGGAGTCCCAGTCATGGACTTAACTGTTTTAGGGGCTAATCACAATGTTAAGACTAATTTTCCTTGGCCAGCTAGCAAATAGAGTAAGGAGAATATCCCTCAGTAATCCTTTTCCTTCAGTTAGGCCTTATTCAAACTGATGTCCAAGATGAGTTCCCACTCAGAAAACTATTTGCCTGTCCCTTGATGGAGTTAGGATATTCGTGCAAGATTATTTAATGAATGGAGCAACGGGGAGAACTTCATCTCCTTTTGTGGCCCTTGCCACCAATTTAGATGGTTTGTTCTTGCTTATTCCCTAGTCTTGTGTCAAAAAACCTGGACATATGGCTCAGCTTCTTCAGAAGAGAGGGTGTTCCCCTGTCTGGATCTTCATTGCCTGTGGTGAAAATATCCCTGTGCCCCACCTCCATGACCCTCTAAAGGGCCTGGTACCATAATGCAATGCATCTCAATGCCATGTGGCAATACCTGCTCCCATCGGCTCAAGCTCTTTGCTTGGTGTTTACATGGCACTCCTGCATGTGAGGAATGAGCTCTGTCCCTTTTCCAGACTAATGGGACCTTCTGCATCTTCTACATCTGGGGATTACTCACAGTGACCGCTGGAGAAGGAGTATGTGTCTTGCTTTTGCACGTTTCCAAGAAGTTATCAGGGTTTAGAGAGCCTTTCTTCCCAATCTGGGTGCTTCACAGCTCCTGGCAGCTCTGGCAACAAGCTCAATCAGGATTTAGACTTAGGCCTCTCACCTGGGGCTATGCAGCATTGTTTCTGGACCGACAAGCCATTTTGTAGGTGACTTCTAAACATGCAAAGAAAATTAAACCATTCCGTTGAATATCCTTTGCCATAGGAACGGCTCAGGGGGTTATTGAATTTTTTTTCTTTTTTTTTTTTGAGTGTACAGTTCTTGTTTATTTGAATGCTGCATCAAAGCTGTGAGAAAAGGCCATGGTGCCTTTGATTGGATTGGAATTTTCTGCGGCAGCATTGGCCAAAGGCGGCCCGTCCTCTTGTAGGCTCCCGCACGTGACCCAGTGGGGAATGGGGGAGGGGGAAAACCTGACAGACAAGCAAACAGATCAAACACGACACTTCAAAGAGAAGAAAAAATGCAAGAATGAAGCAATCCGGCACTACAGTCCCTCAATGCTATGAAACAAAGCAGACAACCCTCTACACATGGCCATTCCTGCCGTCCAGAGACTGAGGCTGTATAGATGAGATTTTACCAAAAGCACTAGGGAGTGGTCTCTAGTGACTACATGACCAGTTATTGCACTATCCGTGCTCAGACACTCTGAGGGGCTAATTAGTGCTTTTAATATGTAAATCAGAGCCTGAACAGATTAAATCTAGGGAAAAAAAATAACCCAGCTGGTGAATATGTTGTTTTAATTATTGCTTTAAAGAAAATATGGACATGGCTGAAGATGATGACAGAGAAGACAATCTAACACTGGCTTAAAGAAGTTGTCCCTGCTCATAGAAAACCAGCAGGAGAAACTCAGAGCTGAGTGGGAGCAAAGGAGGAGCAGCATGACCACATGCAGAGTCCCGCCAGCAGTGCGCACCCTTCCAGCCTTGGATCCTCCAACCCAACCAGGGAAGTTTTCAAAATTGTCTTAGTTTTACTTCTAAGTATGCATATGCCCAAAGGTTTAGCTAGGATTTCATTTTGCTGGGTATTGTTTAAACATGTAGAAAGATCTATTTCCTGCTCCATATAAGTTATTATTATTATTAGAATACCATGTTACCCTGTAGAGATGGAAGTCTGTAATCTGTTCACCTCTAGATTAACTTGAACCCATTCTGTTACAAGAGGACAGAACTTGGAAAGAAATAAACATAGTACTTTCCCAAGTGGGGTTTGTCCAAAGGCAGAGGAGAGAGGGAGAAACAGCTAGGATGCATAGGAAAGAGAGAATAAGAAGAATTGAAAGAGGGAATGAGGAAGACTCTATGGAAAGGGACAGATTGAATGATTATCTGTGTTAGATATGAAAAGCCATAAGCAAGAAAGAGGCTATTAACTTTCGTTGAGCTGTGTCCACCAATACTGGAATGAAATAGTCTGCACAGCAAGCCTGGACTCCAATTCTCTCTGCCAAGCATGAGTTGGGAGGAGGAAGTTTGCTTTCCAAGAAAAACTTTTCAGAAAGGAGGGCATCTGTATGCCTCAAAGGCCTCTTGCGTTATTCAAGTCAGAGCTGCTTTCCAACCTGCCTGAAGGAATTCAGAACAACTTTCCTCTGTCTGCTGCTGAGGCTCTTTTGCAGCCTCTAGTGAAGTGAACATTTTTCTATGGATCAATTTTTAGCTTCTGTCAGTATTGAAACTCTGAACTATTTTCCATAGAGCAAGGGAGTAGCAGGTAATTATGTTTCCTTTGAACATACATGCCCTTTTATCTGTGCCCTTCTGCCTACCTGTCTGTCTGTCTCCCTATTTATCTGTGTATTGTAATTAAGGATTGGGAGTTGCAGGAGAGGAAGGTTCTTTTTCCCATTCTTCCCCCCTCCCTCCCCCCCCCCCCGCTG
>WBMW01001908.1:393279-529954 GCA_013396635.1 Penelope pileata | reverse complement strand
CCCCCCCCCCCCGATTGAAACAGGTAATTAAAATGTGTGTTGTTGTTCTCCCAAATGTGCATAGAGATACATGCACATATACTTACATATCTCCATATATATTTAGCCATAAGATTGTACATAACTGGATCTGTTAAGTTACTTAACAGATTCCTTCAATTAAAGAAATCATCAAATGCTGCTGATTAGTGGTAAGAGGTTGACTGACCTGACTTGCCTGTGATATAGTTACTTCTTCCTCATAATTTTTGTAACACTGTTTTAAAAGAGCACAGTTTTACTCTAATTTCACTCTTTCTTCATGCTCTTTCCTTCTCATCCCTGCTGCTGCACCGTGGCTGCTCTGGAAGACAAAGGTACCTCTCCTAAAACTGTTCTTTCCTCCCTGAGGCTTTGACTTGTGTAACACAGGGACTGTGGGGTGTGATCTTCCCAATTCTTTGTAAATCAAGAATGCCTTCAATGGAGCAAATCTGAGTGCACATCACCCCACATTAACCTCTCTGGTTAAATTCTAGAGCTCCTTGAAGGAGTTTCTGTGTGTTTTTGTGGTTCTGTCGGTTTAAGACCTCATGCTTTAGTGCACAGACACTTCTATTTAGTGTGTGGATTTTGGACTTCTATTAAATATATATATTAGTATATATATAATAATTTCACTCTCCTGGGAAAATGAGTTTGCCATGGTTTTAGGATTACAAACATTTACTTTGTCATAAATGCAGGTGCACCAGTGAGGGAAGCGGGCATCAGGAGACAGCAGACAGGACACATCAGCCTTGGAAAAGGATTTTCTTTGAGATGCAGAAAGTGTGAATGCCACGGAATGGGCACGAATAGGAGAACAGGAAGAAATGAATTTGGAGAAGATGGGCTGGATAAAAGTGGTAGCAGTGCCTCTGTGCAACTATTGCTAACAGTCACTGCAGTAATGCCCGGGCAGTGGGAGCCTGCAATGTGGAGGCTTTGCTGGTTCCAGCAGTGAAAAACAAAGGCTGAAATTTGTTCTAGAACAATTACTTTGACATACATTTAAGTAACTCTTTGTTCAGATACTGCATGCAGGAGGCAGGGTGCCTAGCATTGCCATTACACGCTGTAGGGGAAATGCTAGGTCACCGCCTGAATCTGTCACTGAGCACCTGGTGAAGGGCTGTGGCTGCCTGGGGAGCACAGGCAGAGGGTTTGCACCTGTGCTCCCTCAGGGACCAGAAGGGGTGGGCCCAGGGTGGGGCTGCCCTGGGCTCATTTAGGAACCAGCCGCAGAGAGGAGTGTGTGTCTCTTAGGGGTCAGCTGGTCTTTGGAGGAGAGTTGTCTTGGTGAGCGATTGCTGCCTATTGGTTTTGCAGGTCAGAATTTTTGTGAGATTTCTGTTTATGCCTGTTGTTAAACCTTTGGATACTTTGCCTTGGATTGCAAAGAATCTGTCTGAAGCAATTTTGCTGCTTTGTTCACAAAACACATGCTAAAGAGAGGTGAAAGCATGGATGTTTAATATCATGTCCTGCTATCCTCCAGCAGAAAATTGCCTTCTGATGCAGCCAGTGCACTTTGGCCTCTTACCAACTTCCACCTTCCCTCTTTTCTGTAGAGGGATGAGTGCAGTCTAGTTGTAGAAGGGGTCTTAAAGCAGTTTTAGTAACACATGCTTGTCCAAGTGTTTTTGTCTCTGTGCTCTGGAGCCTTGCAGCAGAGCTCCCTGTCATGGGGGCTAGTCCCGCATTTTTAATGAAAGTGAAGGCACTCATGTTTTCTTTCAGTGACTTCCCCAGCAAAGATGAGGCTTTTGTGTAAGCTTTAGGAATTACCTGCTAGAAGTAGCTGCTTCAGCTTCTGTGCAAGTCTAGAGGTCTTCCTGTTTCTACAAACACAGGTGTTCTAATTTGGTTATTCAATAATCATTAAAGCAAGGGGGGGAGAAGCACAGGAACACCAAAAACTGAACTGCAAGAAAAGTCAGCATCAAGGCTTTGTTCACTCTCCTCCTAATTTAAAACTTAGGTAAAATATTAGATTCTGGAAAATTGTCATGGTGGACCTTGTGTGTGTTTGGATGAGTATTTTATATTTATGCCTCTGTGTGTCAATATTCTAATACTTCCAGTTCACTCGAAGATCTCTCAGGTACTGTGTAGACTTTATTTGCCGTGATTACCAAGGGAACTCAGTGCCTGTCTGTGCATTGCAGCAGTATAGAACAATCACCAAAGCTTGTCCTTTCTGCAAGGAGAGCTAGAAATACTGGTGGAAGTGGCTCCTTGCTTCAGGCTGAACGTCTTGGGACTTTGGAATGAGAGCTGCCATGTTATGAGGCTAGGCGTCTGTTGGAAAATCACTGGATATGACTTCTTTGGCTGAAGCCATAGCTTTGTAGATCCCATCTCTTCAGTGTTGCTATTAGTACAGTGATTGATTATCTCCACATGAGCCTACTTTGAGCTTTAGATTGTGTGTTCCTTCCAGCAGAATCAACATCTCTATTTGGTTGGGCTGTTTTTCTTGCTTCATGTTGCAGACTGAGGAAGTTTCTAATTTTTCTAACCATTAAGCAAGACGGAGATTTCCCTACCAGCTTGTTATTTTGCGTCTTCCTGCAACAACGGAGCAGATTGGAATTCTGCAGATGCATCAATTGTGGCTCATTTTTGTCAGGTTTCTTTTGGACTAAGTCTGAGTGGAGAAATAATGGCCAGTTTCACAGGAAATTGTCCTGAGATTCACAATGTCATGAAAGTTTTTTTTTGAATTTTGTCAAATTTTTGCTTTCTTGCAATTAATAAACAGATATAAGCTGCTGAAGCAGCCAATCCTCTGTCATTTACCTGTAGCTAAAAATAATCTCTAGAAATGCTATTTTGCTGATATTTCAAATCCACAAATGCAACCGAATTAATTTGCTGTAGACATTTTCAATTTTAGTGTCTGTATACATATATATAAAATATAGCCACATCCATATTTATAAGTATGAAAATGAATATATTTTGTACCTAGAAATATTCCCGTGTACCTCTTGACTTGTCATTGGGAAATACACACAGGGCTCAGCAGGAAGCAATAAAAGCAGCAGAGGTGATATCCTGGGGTCTGCTACCCCCACGGATCATTACGTGGAGGAGGAGAGCCCTAATGGGGTGCATGTCCTTGAGCAGCGCAGCTCAGGTGTTCGGCCACACTGCAGGGCTGTCCTGCTCCTGAACAAATGCCTTCCTGAGCACACAAGGATGCTGCTCCCATCTTACGTGGCACGAGTGATACCCGTAAGCAGGCTTCAGGGCTCAGGGCTGTTCAGCTCTCAGAATCTGCCTGCATAAAAATAATTAAGCACATGCTTAGCTGTAGGCATGTAGGTCTCACTGTCCCAAAGGCGGATTGCCCAGTGCCTGCCCGAGCAGGCGTGCCCACTCTGTGGTGCACAGGGTCCCTCCTATCCTCTTTTAGGAGAAATGCACACCTCGCTGCTTGCCGCCTGGAACGGTGCCCCAAATAATTAAAAGTGCGGTCTGTTGAAAGCCAGGGACATTCTGGCAAATAATACCGTGACAGAGAAATTGTGTCTGAGCACTTGCTTTCTTCCTCAAAATGTTTTCCCTACGAACCAGTCATTTCGTTCTACATAAACATAATTTTAATGAATGAAAGAATGCATTCTGCTATCTAGGACAGTGTGATGTATATCTATATGTCTGGATGAATCTGCACACGCACACACACTGATAAGATGAGGCTTTTCTCTTACACTGAGGGATGTATAATGCTTCCTAGGAATTGTAATTTTTTTTGCCTGTATTACAAAACTACAGAAAGCGTTACTGTATCTCTCACTGAGGACTATTTCATGCTCTGCCATAGCCAATATCTGCAGGCAGAGATAAGCAGAGATTTCCCATTTTCCTCTACAAAATTAGCGATCTAAAAGCACAATAATACCATCACCTTGTGTCACCAGTGGGGACAGTGGGAAGCATTTAGTGAAGGAATAATAAAATAACAAGGATTAATGGGGAAAAAAATTGAGTGATGTGTGGAGGAGTTCTCCACAATTTTTTTAAACTTGAAAATAGTTTTAAGAGAAAGGTCTGAAATCCTATGGAAAGATTTGCAGAAAATTGATTTGATGAATAAAGGGATGGCCAATAGCCAACAACAGTTTGAAATATATGTTTGCAACAAAACTGGAAAAAAAAAAAAGGGCAGTTTGGAGGAATCTCTGATCTTTTTCATTGAATGTTTTTTGATCACTATTTTCTGTCTGTGGAAAATACACTTGGTAACAGGGCTCATTTGCAGGTAATAATTTACAGGGGTTCTCTTGGCACTGTTTTCTGTGAAACTGATTTTAAGGCAAAAGCACACCCAGTTAAATAGTTACAATTTTTGCAAATTGTATAATCTGCTTTGTTGTTGTTGTGGGCTTAAAAAATGCAAAAACCAAGACCAAACAAAACTGCTTTTCTCCCCTGCTGCTGAGTTTTGCAGAATAACATCCCCTTCCTCGCCGCGGAGCGCTCGCTCTCGGGAGGTAACTGTGGGGCTCCCCCCCGCTTTCCGCAGCCTTTCAGCAGCTCACCGCACTCCTAACTTCGCACAAAGCCTGGCCCCGGGAACAAAGCCCTCGACCACTGCCGGGAAGTGGTATCAGCCCTTCCCGCAGCCTTCCCACTGAGGATGCATGCACAATTCCCGGATAAATGCACCTTTTAAACTATATTAATGTAAAAGTTTTATTTGAAAGATGCCAGCTGTGGTCCTAGCCCAGGTTTATTCATGTGGGACATTTACTGGGTCAACTTAATACTTGACTACTGCTTATTATCCCATCAGTCTTCGGGGACAACCCATGATCTAATTGCCCGGCATTTATGTTGCCCTGGCAACTATAAATACAGAGTAATAATCCTTAAAGGGGCAGTGTAGAATTTCATGCCCCTGCAGTGAAGTACACTTCATTTCCCAGAGCACCCTGTGTTTTTTAATTCAGTGAATAAAAATGTGTAATGAATAATTAATTATGTGCTTGGAGGCACAATAGCTGCCTACTTTTGAATATTCATCAGTGACATTATTAATTCACTAGAAATCCCAAGGAGCAGTGGGATAGGCTTTTAGCCTAGCTGGAGGACTTACAGATAATACTCTGCAACATGAACAAACTTTTTTAAGCAGACTTTTCTTTGGGAGAGTTTTTTAGATTTAATTTACATCTTAATAAAATAATAATAATAATAATAAAGTTCTGTACTGGCTGTAGCCAGGCAGCAGTGAGCAGTGCTGACCGCAGCACCCTGGAGCCTCCCTGGCCCACGGCCCCGTCCTCTGCTGCAGGGCCAGGTGAGCTGGGAGCAGAAACCTGAGCAGCCCTGGAGTGAGGCTGTGGAGAAAGAGCAGACGGCTGCTCCTAATTTCCAGTACTGCGTCAGGTTCTCTGAGGTAAAATCATCTTATTTGCCTGTCAAAAAAAAAAGTAAACACCTGAATTCCTGCCTAGGGTAAATAACTTGTTGTCAGGTCACAAAGAGGATTATTCCACTGTGGAATAAACCTGCGAGTCTTTTCCAGAGATAGGAGTGTGACTTTCCACGTCATCACAGTAGGTTAATGATGCCATTCCATTTAAAGCAGGGGATTTATCCTAGATGAAAGCTGATGCTGGAGTCCAGAGACAAGCCCCATCGGTTTCTTGGCAGAAAAGGAATGGAATGATTAGAAAGAAATCTGAGGCCTTTTTGTGAAGTTTTCCTTCTTCCCCTGTCTGATTTGCAATGCCAATGCAGTTGCAGTGCAGTCTCTTTTCACCGCTGATACCTAAGGCCAGATTCTGTGCTGACACGATTTCTTTGACTTGAGAGAGAATTTGATCTTCAGCGCTTTGGGCCAAACCTTGCAGAGTCCTCTTCCCACAAATAGCCCACCTTAGGGTCTTGTTGGGAATTTTGCTTCTGAGGAATTTTTAGTTGAAAATGTTGTTTCTGCACAGATCAAAATTCATGGTTACAGTCACTTGAAGTCCTATAAGGCTATGCAGTATCAGAAGAAAATGTAGTTTAATCCATGAGCCAGTCTGACAAACCTAAAATATCTGTGAAAATATTCCTTTTCTTCTCAGGGCTGTTACTCAGCTGTAGCTCCTGTTGGAATATTTGCAGGCCTGAGTTTTTGTTTGTGGAAGAATAAAACTTTGAAATCCTTCTGAAGGCAGACTTGGGCTGCTAAATCACAGAGACATTTTTAAAAATGAGACCTGTAATCCACTGAGGTACTTAATGGGAAGAAATCATTATGCCTAATTAAATTGAAAGTAGCTCAATTTGTGTAAAGCTGGCAAAAATAGCGCTTACTTGGAACGTAAGCTGGAAATAAGGTGTATTTAAACTGCCTGTGGTGTAGTAGGGTCTTCTCTGTGTAGAACTGAATTCTAGTACTTGATTCCTTTCACATCCTCTTTCTCCCTTCACCTTCTTTTGTCCTGGTCCTGCTGGCATGTGAGGAGCTGCACTAGCTCTGCCACCCTGAAATTCAGCAGCGTCCTCATCTTTCTCTCCTCTGTTCCAGCAGCACCAGCACAGTTCACCCAGCCTGGATCGCTCTTGATTCTCTGCAGAACTCTTTAACCATGTCGTGATGGCAAATAATAATTACATACGCAATGTAATTGCTAACACAATGTAAAACTGACTCACAGTTTTAGTTGCTTGCTTTCTTGTAGGTAAAAATGATAACTTCTTCCTTTTTTTTTTTTTTTTTTTTAAGCCAAAACACTAGCAACAATTTTCGATAGCTGAAATATTTGTGGGTTTTGTTTTTCCTGTACAGTCATGGTGTGTACACCTTTAACAACAGAACAGATACCATCCCTCTTGGTCACAGGTTAAACAACAGTCATTTTGCTCAGCAATTCAAACTTTCATTACAATTTGTAATGCAGTAGAGCACTTGGGCTATGTAGTCATTTATTGCAGTGATTTGCATTAAAGAGGGTGTCATTGTATTACCTCTTAGCTTTGGCTGAGATTAGAAGTAATATCTACATTTATCTTTCACTCCTAGGAGTATAAAATTGTGCTAATAATAACAATAATAAAGCTAGTTCCTAAAAGCAAGTGAACTCCACGCAGCTTTTTCCCTCTTTTTTTTTTTTCATCTGCTCAAGTGGGGGAGTAGAAGAATCATGAATAATAAATATGGAGATAAGAGAACTGAAACTGGGAAATCAATTTACTGCAAAATATTTGCATATTTTATTAAAAGAAACTGTGCATAAACCCCACAACAGGGTGGAATGATTTATATTTTGATTTGATTTGTATACATTATACCTCTGGGAGAACTGATGCAACTTAGTCATCCCTGCAGGACTTTTCGGCTAGGGTTTTGTTGTTGTTGTTGTTTTGTTACAAATATCTCAGACAAGGGGAGCAGTAGGTCCCCGATGGAAATTTTCAGTCAGTTTGATGCTGCACGGTATTTTTGGAAGCTCACACATTCAAGTATCTAGGAGTGCTCTTAGCAAATGCCCAGTTCCCTTGGCGGTGTGTCTGTATCCAGGCTAACCGCAGGGGTTCTCCAGAACCCTGGCTCAGGTCAGAAGGCTTTCAGCTCTCGCTTTTTAAGAAAGCTACCTCTGTCAACCCAGACAATACTTGGTCTGTGATTGTAAATGCAGATCTTTAGCATCCAAGAGAGTGCTTATATTCTGATTAGCAACATCTGAGTTGGTGAGCACCTGTCTGATATCGCAGCACCTGACTGCTCAATACATGCTCAGGGTGTCCTGTTCAGAGTGTGTTGGTGCAAAAGCACACTATGGGCTACTGGAAGAGCAGCACGGCTTGGGGTGTTCTGACGTTGCTGTGCAAAAAGAGGTCAGGTGTCTTATCAATGACTTCTGGCCTTAAAATTGGCAAGTTCACCAGTCATGAGCAATTATATTTTTACATAAATAAAATTTTTTCTGGAGAGAATTTTGAAAGTTAAGCTTGCTTTTCTAGCAAGAAAATATGGCCTGAATTCTCTTTCATGTCAGGTACATACTTCAGACATAACAGTGTCCATCTGGTTGTTTGGATTTCTGGCTATTAAACTTGTGAGATTAAACAGCACAAAATTTTCCCACTAAGCATGGAAAGCCTATGTTACAACTGTCTGTCCAACAACAACATTGTCGGTGTGACATACTTTCAGGGGCTGAAATTTGACCTGAGGGACATGCTACTCTACCATCCCATTTTATGCCCAGGCAAAACACTCACAATTTCTTGGAACTGCCATATCTTGGCATATACTGATCTACTTTATGCAGACATTTTAACATTTGATGGAGGAGACAGAAAAACCTCACCATTTAGAACTTTTGCCAAAAAAAAAAAAGCAAGTTTTCCCCATATTAATTGAAGTATCTACTTATATATATATGCTTTTTAAGTATATCTCGGATTTCAAAAAGCATGGCATTTTTGAATGGCCAAATTCCATTTGTATCCATGAAGTCAGGCAGTTCACATCAGGAAATGAGTGGTAATATTTCAAGAGCAGCTTGAGGTCTTCTCTTGTTTCTGTACCAACAGTGACAATATTTCTAGCAGCTTCCAGGGGCTTGGAATTGAGACTAGTGAGAACATGAAAATAATTCCAGGCTAATTTTTACTCTTTCTTGCTCAGAGTTTACTGTTTATAGGGTTCCCGAAAGTTTGTATATATACTCTTAGAAGTTTCTTGACTGTGTATTGGATGTTTCAGTCCTGGAGATCAGAACAGCTTCTATGTGGTCGCTGTATCAGTGACAAATGGTGTGTGTATCAAATATGAACATATGTTTTTTCAGTCACCTTGTGGGTGAATGAGCAGTGGAATTCAGAAAAGCTCCACAATTAATCCTTGCCACATATCCAGCTTATTCAGTTTACTTTATGTGGCTTCTGAATGTAATTTGCACTGTCTGAAAGTTGTCTGTGAAGTACCTCTGTAAATAGGCACAGATGATTTGGTGAGGGACATTTCAGAAGTACATAATATAATCATCACTACCATTGTACGTTTGAAAAAAAAAAATCTGTATGTTTATTTGGTAAGTTATATAATTCATCATTTTCCTCATCCCTGATGCATTCTGTAGTATCCCTTGTTTCAGTGGGACCTTTAAAGGTTAATATAGTCCTCTCCCCTGCATTGTGATAGGATTAATTTAATGATTTGCTAATCCACTCATCCAAATAACTGTTCCAATCTATAGTCATCTGTGTATTTTCAAATCTTTCTATCTTTACCTGCTTCATACTCATTCCACGTACAAATTATGGAGAAATATCTAAGGCCCTGGGCAGTAGCAAGGGGCTGCTTTAATGGGATCAGATCAGCTAACCTGAAACTAGACTGTGTTAGAGACAGAAACATGGAGCAGTCCAAACCAGCAAGGGGAATCCATGCACTAATGTCAGCAGTATCTTTGGCAAAAGGAGTACCCCATTATGTCCTATTGGGGTGTATGTGGGGCTAGGCTGCGACTGTTGGGGAAGTGAGCAAGGAACTAGGCAAGAGAAGCTATCAGGGCTCATTGGAAGGGCTTTAAACTGGGTTTGAAGCAGGAGGGAAATAACTGAGAGCCTGCCCATGATAAGGTGTGGGATGGCATAGCAAGGTTAGAGGGACAGGATTCTAGCAGGGGTCCTCAACCTCCTGCCCTGACATGTGTTCGTGCACCGCAGCACATCTGAAATCTTATGACAATGAGCCAGGGGCCACTGAGGCAATATGAGAAGGCGACAGAGAAACTCAAGGGAAATACTTAAAAGGAATTAAGGAGTTATCCTCCAAGAAAGTGACAAGGCCTGCTGCCCAGCTGAAGTGCCTCTACACTAACACGTGCAGCTTGGGAAACAAACAGGAGGAGCTGGAAACCACCATGCTTCTAGAAAACTATGATGTAGTTCCATCACTGAAACCTGGTGGGATGATTCCCACGACTGGAGTGTGGCTACTGATGGCTACAAGCTGTTCAGAAGGGACAAGTGAGGAAGGACGGGAAGATGCATTGCCTTCTACATCAAAAAAGGAACAGAATGTAAAGAGCTGTCCCTGAAGAATGGCCACAGGCAAGTTGAAAGCTTATGGATGAGAGTTAGAGACTGAAGCAACAAAAGGAGCCTTGTGGTTGGAGTCTACTACAGGCTGTCTGATCAAACAGAGCCTATTGATGAAGCCTTCTTCCTCCAGCTACAGGAGATGTCATAATCACAGGCTCTCATTCTGCTGGGACCTTCAAGTACCCAGACATCTGCTGGAAAAGTAGCTCCTGGAAAAGGAGGCTTCTGGAATGCATTAAGGATAGCTTCTTGAGCCGAGTAATAGACAACCTCACTTGATCTAGCTGTAGATTTCCCTGTTCTTTTCAAGGGAGTTGGACCAGATGACCTTTAAAGATTCCTTCCAACTCAAACAATTCTATGATTCCATGATCTTTTGAGTGATTATTTGTTTGTATTGTTTTTAGAGTTGCCGGTGAAGCATAACACAAAGGAATTTGTGCAGGGTATGTTTATGTTATACTCCGAGCAAGGTGTCTTTTACTTGTTATTTTTTATTGTGGCTTCATGGATTAACCATGTTTTTCTATCTGTTGTCTAGAAACTGCTCTTCCTTCTCCCTTCCAGTACCTAAGCAATGTGAATTTCCTTAACTCTTCATCACGAAAGATGGTTGCCATGCACACAGATTTGGAGAACATGGTAACACACATTTCTTTGGCAAATCAGACTAAGATAAAACCTGCAATGTCGTGACTCAAGAAGCCAAAGCTAAACTGGGAAACAATAACAGAACTCTGTGCATCAACATAGTCATAAAATACCTGTAGCCTTATCAGGGCCTCCCTGAGATTTCTAGCATGTTCTGCTCAAAGTCATCTGAGGCAATCATATAATTTCCTTGGATTACATTAGCATTTCTAATTCTATTCTGATAGCAAAGAACAGTGAAAGTGAGTAGGAATTAGCAATGAAGTACTGAGAATTTTCTCTTTCGAGTAGATTTATTTAAATGCCTCTGAGGGTGGGATGGCAAAAATCCTTAATCCTGTTACCTCTGCTTTCAATGTGATACAGGAGAGGAAGCAGCACACTGACAATTCCTAACCTTGAAAGAAGTAGGATCCGTGTCTACATGGTGCATCAGTAGGGACTTGAAAAACGATTCTTTACCAGTAAGAGTGTTTTGAATATCCGGCTGAAGTCTACTTCAAATTTGTGGCAGCATCCACTTCAAATGGATTTTGACATGTTGATGAAACTCATGACGCATGTTAATATGAATATTGTAGTGGGCAGGGATGGACTTCTGCTATGTTTCTGTTCAATGATTCTCACATACTAATGGCTCAATTGGGTCTCAGTTTTCTTCCTATTAGTACAAAAGTCTCATGGGACAGTGGATATCTGGGGCACTCTTACACTCATGGAAATGGTGGTTTCAGTCCCTGCTAACCACAGAAATTTAATGCAGAATTGCTTTTCCTTTGTGCCTGTGCAGCTACTCTCTCCTGCAGAGAGTGTCAGGCCCTGCTCTGCTGGTTAAAGAACATTTTGCTGCCTCTGCTATTTGCTCCTTTCAGCAGCTATTGTAGGCTGAACTCTCAGCTCTTTTCACAAGAGGAGTCATGATGCCAGAGTACATGGCTCTCAGGGCGGTATGGGTAAGAGCAGCAGGTTTCTTATGGCTTGAGTTTGGCTAACCGGCTCTTATTCTAGTAACAGTTATTTTTGATACATCCAGCACAATGTGGAAAGTGAGTAACTTGAGAAAGGATAGTGAAAGTGAGTGAGAAATGAGTCAGGAAAACAATCCTGAAAAATCAGGATAACTCTGTTGCCAAAAGAGATTTGAACCATATAGCTCTACTCATGAGCTGCTTAATCTGCCCCATAGGTCAACAATTTTGGATATATGGGATCTGAGTTTCAACTCTAAGGATGAAGTTAGAGCATTGGTGATGCAAGCACAAAAATATTCTATCTAGAGTCTGTTCTTGAAGTCACAGTAACAAGTTCCATATTTTCACTTCTGATTTGGTGCCTTGCAGCAGCACATCTATTTTCTGCTATTAATGAGTTGACGGCTTGAAAACTTACTCTCAGTTACAGTGCAGCCTTTGATTTCACAAAACTCCTCCAAATGCCTCCAGCTAATTGTGTTTTTAATAATAAATTGTTGAAGAAATCTTGGCTTAGCTGAATTTGCTTCAATTTGATTTAATTAATGTGTTTTAAAAGCACTATCCCGAACAGCTTGGACTACAGGATTGCTTATGTTATTTGCAGGACACTGCAGGGAGGACTGACCCAGAATTTATAGCCTTCTTTCAGACAATCTATCACATCGCAATGCCGTTATTTAAAATAATGGCATCTTCTTGCCTCATACAAAATGATTTTTGCAGCTGTGAAGACTCTGACTAATAGGGAATTTTTTATCACATAAAAAGCAGAACTGAACATTGGTGGCATGTTTGCAAGCTTGACTGATTTACAGAGGTCAACCTCTATTACAGGTGGATTACAAAGCTCCAGAGCTGGCTTTCTCCTTTTCAGTCACAGGACTCTTTAAAGTAGTCTGTACCAATATTGACTATTCTGTGCATTCATGTGTTCTGCTTTGTATCGTGTTTATACTCCTTGAATTTACTCATTCTTGCTTTTGTTATTGAAGAACCTGATGCCACCACAGCCAATCTTTTCTGCCTTTCCCTACCTACATACCCAGCCCTTCCACATCAAGTAATTCTGGTAAGAGATAAAATAGCCGTTGAGTTTTTCTAATAAATCGTGTATGGTCTGTAATTCACCACCAGAGCTTCAAGGCACAGAAATGTCATAATGTGGAATTCACAGATTAGTGTTATCTGATAATGTATGTGATCTGCTGGACAATGTGGTATCACACCTTAGAGATATGAAATTTGCTTGCTAGGAGTAGGAAAAAAAAGCCTTTAGTCTGGGGCACAGAGCTGATATTTATAACCTAATTTTAAACAGGGAAGCACTGTTGTCAGTTTTCTGAATTACCAACAGTTGCAGAAATCTTAGCAGAACAGTTTTTCTAGGACAACCCAGATGTTTGATATTAAACAAACATCTGTTTTGAATAGAAGATATTTCACTCCCCTCTGCACCTCCTCTTTAACAAACCAGAGAACGGCTGGAAAGAGCTGTCACGGCTATAGTTTTATTTAGTTCCCTGAACACTGCTGTCCATAGTGTCAAAAACGCACCAAAAAATAACCCTTGGAAAGGTTAATAGTGGCCTTTCCAGTGTCATATTCTACACTTTATGTGTTGTGGTAATTATTATCATTATAGCTGTAAGGATGTCTAGTTATCTTTCTTAATCACATACTATAAAAAGTGCTTCTGAACACATATCTATTATTTAATCAAAATTTCACGGTTATTGGCATTTATGCTCTGGAAGGGCTGTGTTTATTTTCTGTTTGCAAAGGGGAACAGTGCCTCCCAGAAGACAGGGAGACCTCCATCCATTCCCACTTTAATCACTGTCATATCATGTGACAGTCTGTACTATTAATATCAGAGGCTGCTAATACATGTTATTATGTCCTGTTGCCTTGTACTTTTTGCACCCTAGGAAAGCACTTTCATTAACAGACTAAAAAAAAATAGCGTGAGAACTGAACTGTCTTCACATGGCAGAGCCAAGTACAAAAGCTCTCTCACTCAGGACAGCATGAGATGCTTTCAGGAATGCCTGTATCTAGTAGGATCAGCTGTAAACCTCAGGTGGCATCTATTCTCCCACCACTGTATTTTTTTCTCTGGCCTTCTGCAATAGAGTGTTAAAACAGTTCTCCAGTCCTTATTTCAGGTCCAAATCCAAGTCCATTCAGTGTACTCAGTTGCTCCTGGTATCTTCCTCTGTTAGATCACTCCCAGTGATTGCCTCTGGCAAGATTGTCCACGCTGCTACTTTGGCATTGGCAAAAAAGGTCTGAGAAGCCATCGTTTTCATCATTCACACCACCCCAAATATCACCTCAGAATTTCAGATCATCATACTCAATTATACTCTCTGTGCCACAGCACTGATGGTACACAGCTTCACATGATGTTCTCCTACATGAGCTCTGTGGTTCTCAGCCTAATTGTGAGGGTCACCTTGTAATTCACACTCCTTGCTCTTCAGGTCACTCTGCATGATGTTGACATTCATGTCAGCCATGGCAGATGCAAGTGCATGATACTTCTGTCTTCTGCAATATCTCATGTGTACATGAATACCCTTCTACCTTAGTGACACTGACATCTATGGTGACAGACAAACCCACATACCTCTGCCAGTAGTGCTTGCTGCCTGCTGCTATCCTGTATGCAGCATTATCTCAGTAACCACAGAACCCATGAGGGGTTAGTTGCATTGTCAGCTCCCTGAAGGTGTCCTTTGAAAGCTCTCAGTCAGTTCAAGGACTTTCATGATATCTAGAAGATCAGCTTGACACCAGTGTAGGAAATGTCATGATAGCCATTATGTAGCAGAGGAGTAGAGAGTCCTTCCAGATGAAGTGCCTTCAGCCTGTCTGGACATGGCTCCTGTAATGGAAATGCTGCAGGCGATATCGCTGTGCCTGCACCTGTGGATCAATTCCTCCTTGAGTTACAAGCCCATAGACCTAGGGTTGTATTCCATGAGGTGTGCTCTGATAATGCTAGGTGCTGTGCAAACACCAAATAAATATCGCTTCAATATGAACTAGTAGGAAACAAGCACTGCTGGAAGGGTTGCAGTAATACTGATAGACAGTATTTAGGTGTCTTAGAGTTCCTATGAATTGCCCCTCATATACACATCGTGTAGTTTCCAACCTCCCCTCTCACCAAAACCAACCCACTATCTTGTTGCTGGTATTTTGTTGTCAAAGGGAAACAGCAAGGAAGAGAGGTTATTGTCAGGGAACTAACCCTGAGGTATAGCCCACACTTTTTCACAGGTTTACTGCCTCATAAGAAAGCTGAAAATGAAGAAAAAGCATTGATGTAATGGTGGAAAACATTCACTGTTACTTGCACCTCCTCATATTAGGCACAGTTCAGACATATCAAAAAGATTTTGCTTACTAAGCCCATCTGGAAACCTTCATATGAAAATGTAGCTGGGAGTCCTTTTATGCTATGCCCTTGAGCTAGGTGCTCAGAGAGACCGAATCGGCTATATTCTTGCCTTGGCTTCCAAGACAATTTTAACACACAGATAAACCCTGTGACCAGGCTGTTGAAGACATGGATCCAGAGGACCCATGTCTACACATGAGGTGGTGTAAATAATGTCCTGCTGAAGGACCAACAACAGAGTAATTTGTTTATTAATAGAATTGTTTTATTCTTTAGCCTTCAATCTGAACAATTTCATCTAAGTCCTCAATTATTATAGTGATCTTGTGTATCTGTACCTTGAGTCACAATAAATGTTTGTTTGGTAGGAAGAGCATGAAATTCCTGATTTTCTGATTCAGTTGTGTACAGTTCATTTGCAACTATGCCAAAGTCAATAATTATTTCTGAGGAAAACGTTTTCTTACATTAGGACTCATAGAAATGCATATGCTTTTGAGCCATTTTAGTGTGTTTAAAACAACAACAACAAAGAAATATACTCTCTAATGCAAAATCCAATAGCAGTGTATGTGACACATCAGTGCTACTATCAATTCCATTTTGCTTAATATATCTTACCATGTGATTATTCTTAATTTGAAAATAGCCATCCAATACATTTTTCTATAATGAAAATGCACTTGCATCTTGTAGATATGCTAATAAATTTAACACAGAGGTGCAGCCATTGATTATTCAACAACAAGATGAGCATATCTGCTGTAAAATATATTTTTAAAGGTAATCTCTAATAGCCATTTCATAACAGCTAGGCTTTGCACTAATATGCTTGTCTAATGTCCCATTTAGATTCTTATATCCCAAATTAGTGATAAATCATGGGTGAAAATTTGTATTTTATATTCCTAAAGCATCAAAATAAAGTGTGACTTCAGCTTTGTTGGACTAGAAATGACTAGTGCTGGTTAAAGGAAGCACGCAGGCATCTCAGGAGAGTGTCTTTTGCCATAAACCTTTAGCAAAATTGTCCAGGTTTTATGAAAGCTGGTAAAAGGATGTGAGCATCGCTCAACTGAAGCCAAGACCAAAGCATGTTTAGTACTAGTTCTAAACTCAGCAGCTAGAATCAGCTCTGAGCGAGGCTGGACAAGTGAAGAAAGACGTGTGAACGCTGCTGCAGTTAGGGTGCCCTGTCTCCACTGTGGGCTGGGAATGGGGCATGGAAGCCTGACATCTTCACCTAAACCAGCTGTTTATGATATATTGGTACAGTTATTGACGTATTTTGAATGATAGATATTTCACTATAACCAGTGCAGTTGTGGAGGCCTGGATTTTTAAGCTGTTAATGATGCTGTCCCTTCCTTGTTCTATGAAAAGTTTTAGAGATTGTCTAGGTAAGTAGTTACTACTCAGCAGGATGCACTATAACCAGATATTTGGAAAAGAGATGGAAAGAAAGGTGCAAAACTGCCAAATACGAGAGAGACACAGACACAGACACACACAGACACACACAAGAAAAAAGGAAGGAAAGAAAGGAGGAAAGAAAGTAGATTCTGCATGACATCTCCTTTGGAACTATGGGATTTGTTCACACTCATCCAGAAATTGTGTTTAGAACTTGAATTTTCCTATTAGCATTCAAATATAATTGCATTCACACTTGTAAAATTACGTAAGAGTGAAAACATGGAACCATGGAACTTTCCTGCTGCATTTGACTTTGGGGGTTTCCAGACAAGATGCCTGGACAAATACTCAAGTTCCAACGTTCTATTCCAAAGCCATTCTTAGCACCAGCTACTGAGTTTTGAGGCAGAAAAGCCAGCAGGACTGGATGGCATAATGGTCTGAACACTGCAACAGAAACTTCTCATGCAGCTCCCTCTGGCTCTGATCTCATAATTCCACTGTTTTCACCATGAATCCTCTGGGAAGGGCAGGGTTACAGAAGGAGGGACCAAATGGGAATATGTCTTACGAACAGAAATCACTCATACTTGGGAAAATTTTGGGCTTGCTCACTTTTAAATTAGATGGAAAGTACTTCTGAAAGCCCATGTGAATATTTTATTCAATTTAGTGGCTCCAGAGGGATTTAACAGAGAGAAGGTATTGACATAGTATAAATAGCAGTCATGGGATACTCTCAGTACTTACAACGCTACCTTATGCAGTAGCTAAGGCCATGGTGTACATGCCCTGGTTAACTGTGAGCGTAGTGCATTCGTAATCAGAATCAGCACAGCAACCTCAGTGCTGCAGTGCAAACAAGTCAGGAGTCCTGACCCAGAATTGCCAAGTTCCTGGAAACACCACCATCTTCTGAGAAGCTGGATGTGGCCAGCCATGTGCATTTCTAGCTTGTATAAAAAAAAAAACAAAAGGATGTCACTAGTAATCAGTCTTAGTTGGGCATGTTGCACTAAACAAATATAACACTAGAAAAGAAGAGAAATAAGAAAATTGGAGAACAGTTTCCCCTTCAGGTTCTACAATCAAGGAGGAAAGTAGAGAAACCATTTGCTACATCCATGCCATTGGTTTCCTCTATTGTTTCCCCAGTCAGTCTTGGCACAACAGAGAGCACAACCCCCTCATTGCTTTGTACACGTTTCTCGAGCTTTCCTCTTTCCTGCTCTTCTCCCAGTGTTTCAAGCTATGCTTCCCAACTGTCAAAGTTAAAAATTCTTCATGATGCAACCTGAGGTTACTATGGCAACTAATGTCATTGCCTAGGTGGTGGTGATCATATAATGTGCATTGCCATTGAAATTTGAAATTATTTTCCTAAGACCTATGTAGGCCATGCAGAAGGTTGCACTGTACCTCATCCATTCATCTGAAAAAACCAAACCAAACCAAAACAAAAAAGCCCTAGCAGGTATTGAATAGGAAGTTATTAAAACATGGATTTGTACCTTATTAATGAATAGAATTAAACTTTTGCCTCTAAAGAAGGTAATATTTTAGATGTTTTTATTTAGTGCCATCAGTATAATTTTGAGGAGAATATATTTTTTTTCTGTCTGATGTAACCATATTCTCCAGCTGTTCTATTTATATTAGGTATCTTCTCTTTATATACAAATGCAGTCTTTTTCCATATATTAATCACTAGGTAAATACCAAATTCTAATGACCTCACTCTTATTTCACGCAGGCAGTCTTCCTAATAAACTGCCAGTCTCTTTTGGTGTGATGGTTGAAAGTTAGAATTTTTGATGATGATTTCTAGCTTGTAACTCAGTTAGCAAAGTGTCTAAAAACCCCTGTGATGGACACAGCTTTTAAAGCTGGGTACACAGGAATTAAGTTCATTTTGTTAATTAAATTTCAGTCTAATACATGATTGAATAAATAAAAAAAAATCAATAGGGGGGATTCTCAAAGTAGATTTGACTCACAGAAACTGTAAGTAAAAGAGAAGTGAAAGCACAATGGCCTTTTTCTTCTTCTTAATGGGATGTTTTTTTTCTGTCTCAGCAACAGCAAAGATTCTGCAGTCACCAATAAAGGAAAGAAGATCTCAATCAGCCCACTTTTTGAGCCCTGGATTGGCTCTGCTGTCCATGCAGAAACAAACCCAGTTGCAAATTAGGATACAGCACTGGAAGGATCCCTGCAGGTCACCAGCAGGCCCCCAGTCACAGCAGTGAAGTTGTATAACTCCATTCTTCTATGTATCAAGATTCATTAGAGAACTAAATGCCAGGAGGTTTTGCCCGTAGTTCTTTTTACTGGAAAGTTATTCTAAAGCTGGTAGCTAGAAGTCACTCTAAACAATTTCTTTCATATTCTCTATACATACATTTGTCTTTTTACTGATGCCTGCTGTACATCTAGCCTTTCGTTGATGTTGTGAAGAGGTGGCTATGTATAGAGAGAGCTAGAATGGCTATTTTACACGTCCATCACTGTTGGTATGTTCAGTTTTTTTCTTTGTTAATGGCTGGTTTATATGGAAGCTACAGACATGGGGACAGTTACAGAAAACCATTCATTGCTAGGAAGAGGTAGATACAGATGTTGGCGAAAGGAACAATTGCAAGAATTTTCTATCACTTTGTAGATACATCTGATTTTTCAACAGCTGGAAAAAAGCTACACTATAATTTACAACTGAAGTCACTACACGTGCTAGATTTTCTCGTTGCTGGAAATAACGCAAACTTTTTCTAGAAACTTCACACTGTCATTGTCCTCCCCTGTTTCTTAGTGATTTGCAAACAATATGCAATCCAATAAAGGCTCTTGCAGGCTTCATCAAATTTCTGGCTGCAGATCTATAAGGAAATGGAAGTTTCAATGCTAGGAAGAAGCTCTGTGGCCAAGGAAGACTTTCAGCCTTTCTGAAAGATGATAAGGTTGTGGGTTTCTTTGTTCTTTATTTTGTTCCCTAGCCAGGTACTTGCAACTATGAACAGTCTTTTGCTGTCACAGATTTTATCTCGCTGGATTTACAGGCACTCAATTCATAGGTTCCAATTAGGTCTTCAGTGTGCCTTGGCAATTTGACGCACAGCTGGGACATCTAGAACTTTTCTTTATATATGTTTATGGTTTTTGTTTAATTATTTCCTCTGGTACTGACATTGAAATAGTAAATTACTGTGATATTTGAAGTTTTTTCTGCAGGCTTCCTTGGCCATCTCAAGATAGCAGCTACCAGGAATCTTATGAGTGTTTAGTACAAGGTTAGCGATCAGAAAGTTTCATGTGAGCAGATAATTAAGCACCCACCACGTACCTAAGAAGCTGTTGAAGTTCAGCCACTGCTGCTTCCATATTGCTCCACCTTTCCTTCATTTACTGGAGGGTGATGAAGAAAAATAAGCTCTGAAAGAGCCAGTATATTTTTTTTTCTTTCCCTTTCAGCCTTTTCAGTCCCAAAGCCCAAGATGATGTATCAAACATTCCCTGAGGCAGAGACTTAGCTCGAATAGAAAGAATGTATATCCATTCATTTTGAGTGTGAGCTCTCCAGTTCTTTCATATTAGGCATCCATAATGCCTGCAGACAATAGACACAATTCCAGGAGTCTATGTAGTATCAAAGCGAGAGGCAAAGTTATTTACAGCATGTCAAGGTCTTTCTGTGACGGTGTAAGAACACTTCGATAATAATAATATGGCACTTAGAAGTAATGATGTGCTTATAAGTATAGATGAAGCACCTTTAATTTATTTGATAAAGTGAAAACTGAAGAGGGCAGCTTCATAGAAGCGTACACCTCTGGTCCTGACTTGCACTGAGTGTTTACTCTGAGAGTATGTGAACCCTTGCTGAGGCTGTGTCATTAACAAAAGAACTTTATAAATGCAGAAAATACTGAGATACAAAAGATTTTTTTTTTTTTTTCAAATAGGGAAAACCTGTTCATGGACAAATACAATATGCATGCTATGTGGGCGAATTTTCTAGCTTCCAGAGGTCAGCGCTCCCCTTCCAGCACAAAGGGTGAGTCTCATCATAGAAAAATGTCTCACAAGTTTTTTTCCTTTGAGAGATAATCAGGATATGATGCTTTTAGACTGGCATTATTATGCATCTACTTGAATATTTAGATTAAAAGTCACCATGGTGTAGAGGCAGTTATTACCCAGACCAGGTCAGTCTGCCTTGACTTCTGAGAAGCCCCTTGAACACAGGATTTGAATTTGCCACAATTGCTCTGTGATGTCCAGGGATTTAGATTGCAGATGTACACTTTCCACATCTAGAATGTAACCTTGCCAATGCTTTTGTGTCCCAAGCAGGAATCTCTTTATTTCAAGATTGTCTCTATACAACTGCTTTTCTCTAACTCCTAATTTTCTGAAGTCAGCTAGAGGGTTTAGATTTGATTTAAATCAGAAGCCAGTCTGTAAGCAGCAGTGAAAGGGATGTATTTTAATTTCTGTGATACCATATTGAAAAAAAAACCCACCACCCTTCAATTATTCTGTCAAATTCAGATTCGAACACAAATGCTTCATTACATTTCTATCATGCCATATAGACAAGAGACCTAGTGGAAGGATTCTGTTTATAGAAATAGACCATGTGTATTTTCATAGCCAATGAAGATGTATCCAAGAAAGATGACATTAAAAGCCAGATGAGAGAGAATGGAACTTGCTGGTGATTTGAAAACCCTCCAGAGATCAGTAAGGGATGGTAATTGGCAAGATCTGAGATCTCAAGCATATGCTAAAGCAGTTCATTTAGCCCTGGAGGCCCCCTGTTGATACTCTAGGGTGTTCGCCCAGGATTTGGCCATTGCAACATTAGAAAAATGGTGAAATAGATGCAATTGCTTAGCGATCCAACTTAGAGGGGAACAAAGTAGGTGAGGATGGAAGCGAAGGGATGGCTAGACAGATACCAGGATCTACAGAAATCTGAAGTACATGTATATAGTAATAATCAATTTTTTATGGGAAGGCAGAAGAAGAAAGGGTATGAATATTATAGGATACTGAGTCATTTTTAAATGTGTTGTTATCCATTCACAAAACAAAAACAATAGCCTGAGCCTTTGAAAGGCCAATTTAGAGCTTTAGATACCAAATGTTCCTTCACAGCAGCCATCTCAGTGAAGCAAAATCAAGACTGAAACACATGTGCAGAAAAGGGGAGCTTAACAATAAGTAATATGAAGAGAAATAGCCTGTTTTGAGTCATTCATCAACAGAACTGAAGCATACAGTTAATCAAGGCATACTCAGAATGAAGAGCTAGTTCAGTTCCAACTGTTGCTTTCAAAGGGAAGCCATTTAAAGATGGAACTTTTTTTTTTTTTTTCCCCAGGGAGATTATTCCAAACCAATCTAATCTTCTGTGAATGAGTCAACCTTATAAAATAGGAAAACTGTGGAGAAATCTGTAAATCGCAATCATTTTTTTTCATGCACCTAACTTATTCAGACCAAATCAAAGCATGCAATCTGCTGATAACTTACTGTATTACACTAGCTGCACTTCCTTAGAAGCCTAGTAATTTCCACAATGTTTCTCTTTTCCTTTTTACAAAAATGTAGCTGCAATAAAAACCTTTCAAATGTAGCTCAGCACAAACCTATCTCTCCATGCTTTCAGGTGTCCAAGCCAAATTGAGCCTAAGTGCAGCTAAAAAGTCTAAATTTGATGACAGGTTCATTTCTCCCTCCCCTGATTCACTTTTGTATTTAATTCAAATTGGTTTCATTTAAACTCATGCTAATTAAGTCATACTGATGTTTTCCCTTTTCCTTTCCTTTTCCTTTCCTTTCCCACACATCCCACATCCTCCTTTACATCTCACTGAACGAGGAGTCAGGCAGGTTTATACTGTGTTTGCTTCTACAGACACTTTTCTCAAGACAAGCTACAAAGTGCTAGGAAGAGAGCTGAAATAAGGGCTATTACTGTGCTCCCTCCTTTCGTCCTCGCTCTCCTGTCCTACCTCAAGAAGTGCACATGCGGGATAGCGGAGGAGCACCACCTCACCAGCACTGCTGGGCACAGCTGCACCAACCCACACTGCTCTTGTCCAAACATCCCATTCGGGACAGTTTCATTTCCACTTTTTTCCCCAACCCAGATCAGGTTTCTTGCAGTGTGTTGAACTGCAAGTTTCCCTAGACAGCAGAAGGCAGCTAGGTATCTGGTTTGTAGAACAGGACAAACTCCCTTCCTGGCCTCTCTCTGTGCCTCCTGCTAAGGTCAGACCAATGTAATGCTCCGACAGAGGAAGAGAAGAGGCAGAGAGGAGTGATGTGGGATCTGAAAGGGACAAAACCAGGAAAAGAACAGGATGCTAAGTGAGGTGGGATGAGATAGGCTATCCCCAAAAGCCCTAGCCTCCTGGTGCTTTCCATCAGCACGTTTTCAAACTATCCCAGGATTTTTCTTGTAACGTGCTCTTCTCATTGTCTTTTGTTAATATTGTGTTCCCTCTTCACTGTCTCAACATCCCTGATGCTCTGCCTGATTTCTTTCTGCTGCTAGTTGGAGTGGAAAAGAAGTATCTGTTGCCCCATATTTTCTGCTTCAGTTGCCTTAAACTTTGACAACTGAAGAACTTCTTCTGTGGTGAAAATTTTCGCTCATTTGAACCATGCTGAAATTACGAGTTCCAACCAGGGACAAATCTGTTCGTTTATTAAAATCAAAAATACTAAACTGTATTCTTAATTATTCCACAATTCTCTCTCCAACCCTTCTTTCACATCCTGCTTCTATATTTACTTACTTCCTTTTCCAGCCCAATGCATACAAGAACTTGGTAGAGATTTTTAACACACTTTGAAGTCCCCAAGTTGGTAGTAAAGTTTTATTTCAAGTTCTTTGATTGAGTCAACTAGGTCAGTACCAGTCATATGGACCATCACCCACATATAGGCGAACATGCTGAGTCAGTGGCAGAAGGTTGCACCTCACAACACGATTCCATTGTTATTTTAATTTTCTCGTTCCACAAGCGCTCTCCCACCATTTCCCTCCCACTGCAAGGAGCTTTGCTACAAAATGAGCACAACTAACAGTGCCCAGGGCTGCTATACAAAGGAAAAGAAAAGCTGGGGGAAATTGCTACAACCTCTCATGTCTGCAGCAACTTTATTATGCCACTTGACACAGCTTGAAGGAAAACCAGAGATTTCACAAAAGGCAACATTTAAAAATAACCCCTTTCTGTTTTTTCAATTAAATCTAAGTGTTCTAAAAACCTCAGCACTGACAAGGTTTGTTTGTTTGTTTTTCTTCTTACTTTTTCCCTCCCTCAGAGGGAACTCTGAACAATGTGCTTTCTTCTAAGTCATATGTGTTTCATGCACTCATTTTTAGAAACATACAATCATAGAATCATGGAATGGCTAGAGCTGGAAGGGTCCTTTATCTCGTTCCAACCCTCCTGCCATGCACAGGGTCAATATCCACCAGCTCAGGCTGCCCGGGGCCCATCCAGCCTGGCCTTGAACACCTCCAGGATGGGGCATCCGCAGCTCTCTGGGCAGCTGTGCCAGTGCCTCGCCACCCTCTGAGTAAAAAATTTCTTCCGAATCTAAATCTAGTTTAAAAACACTACTCCTAGTCCTATCACTACAGACCCTGGTAAAGAGTCTCTCCATTGTCGTTGATTGCAGAATCTGAAGGATGAACGGTCCTGATCTTCATATTTTAAAAATTTGAATTCAACATTAACATTAGGAATTCCCATGCAGGCCAATGCCAATGTTTTCTTTTTAAGAACCAGTGTGGATTTTTTTTTCTTTTTTAGTTTAACTGTGATATATACATGAGTTTGCTTTGCTTTGGCAAAGCTTTCTTTTTTTGAGGATATAAGATCATTATCGCTCTCAGTACTTACTGTGTAAATTATCTGATGTGTCTATGGGTGTATGTCATTCAAAATATTCAAAAAGTAAAATTTTTATAGCGTGCGGCAGACTTGAATAAAAATAGATTTGTCATCTCTTTTTGCAATACAACTCTTTGAAAAAAAATTTTTTTCATGCAATATATTATTCCCCTTAAATAAGAGATTCAGACAGAGTTGTTGGTTTATACAAAGCTTTTCTATAGTGATGACCTTTTCTGACCCTCTGTGAAAGTTAAGCATTCACTAACAACCAATGGAGGTGATATCTAAAAATAAACATCTGCATAGAAAGAATTTTAACTCTGGGTACCCATCTGGGTAAAAAAAGGACATTTTCAAGGGACACTTCATGACAGCCTAAGAGGAATCCACTACAGATGAAAATGACAGATTTGTGTTGTTGTGATGCTCCATGCATTTTTTACAATAAATGGGTTATTCATCAGAAATGACAATGAGGTCATTAGGTTTATTTGAGAAGGTGGGAAATTTAGCACCAAAGAGACTTGATTTGTTTTTCCCACCTCTGTTGTTGGCCTCAACGGTGAGCTGGGGCAAGTCCTCCTACCTTGTGGTGCTTCTTTTTCTCCATCTATAAAGCTGTGAGATGGATACTGATCTCCTTTGTGAAGCATTCAGAGATGTGAAGAAATGTGCTGTCTGGGAGCCAGATAATATTATTGCCAATTTTGAAAGGATCAAAACTTGCGTATGCAAAAGTGATGCCTGTCTTTAGTTGTTGGATTACCATGGTCCTGTGTGCTGATTTGGTCACTGGGGAAGGGGCTTTAAATGAATTGATGGCTGTTTGATTCCAGGTTCTTGCTCCCACCCTGCTGACGCATCTCCTCAGCTGTGCATTGATTGAAAAATTAGTATTTTCATTCCAAATCAGTTAATTGAGTAGCTGGAGGTGAAAGCTACACCAAATCCTACACTGGCACCTAGGAAAAAGGGGCTGTGGACCTGTATCACTGGATGTCTGAACTGAAAAGTAAGAACAAAATTGAAAAGTTAAAGGCCTTCTCCCATCTCTGAGTGATCTATACAGATCAGGGATCCAGATATGCAAACAGGACATAGGGTAGGCTTCTTAGAGATAGCTGGAAAACTTTCACTGGAAAAAAAAAAGTGTTTTGAAAGAGTTATGTTTTTTCCATCATGTGCTGTCACTTTTGACAAAGTTTTGCATTTAAACTAATGTTTTCAATATATTTTTTCCTCTCATAGGCCATGTTGCTATGTTAAGTCAAGTTCCTTTCTACTTCTGATATACTAGCCTAATGATAGCTGAAACATGCTATTACTTTATTTTATATTATGGTTTGTTTTTTTTTTATTTTTTAAATTGTTTGAGGCAGACGCTACATAATGCATATAAATATTTGTTTTCCATATCAAAATGCCTTTGGTTTGTATTGAAATAAAAGTTTGACATTAACTTATTTTCTTGTTGAAAGTGCCAAACTGTTTAATTTCAGAGCAAACAGGAGACACATTTAAAGCAAAATATAAGCAGATTGCCAGGCAACTTCATTACCACACAACAAAGGCACGTATTCATCTGGAAAAGACAATATTTCAAGTTGTACTATGTTGTGGTTAGGCTTAATTATTTTTACAGTAAGCTAAAACCAATAAACCATAAAATAAATTATGTTAATATTTTAACAGTTGTATCATGTCGTGACAGAATACAGCATAACATTGCTTTGAACTGTATAATTCATGTTATGCATTTCTACTGCTGGCATTTCCAAAAGTAATACAGGCACAATCAAAAAAGGAAATATTACAATAGTGTAAGCATAATTTTTAGAAAGATAAAAATACTTGAAATAAGAACAAATTAAAAACATGAAATGGAAGATGAAGGTTTCAGATAGCTTTGCAACTGATTCCATATTTCTCCCACACGCGGAGAAGATGGAAAAAATAAAGCCTGAGGTCTGATCCCCAGCATACAGTGCAGCACAGGTGAGGTTGCGAAAAGCCACTGCAATTTGCTGTTTGCATGTTCCGCACCAACAGCCGGATGCTTCCTTCTCCTGAGGACCCAGAATATGAGCTGCAGCGTGCAAGAGTGTGACAGGTACATGTGCAACCTGCCTGACACATGGCTGGGCCTTAAAGACATAAGCAGTGAGAATGGATGAGAAAGAAGAATTTGGCTCTTAACTGGAGTGTATCTTATCAGGATTTATGTTTACTGGGAGGTGTCTCAGGTAACTGACTTAATCTAATGATGGTGAATGGTAATGACTGCTGCTTATTAGTGTAGATTTGGCTTAATGGGGAGGCATTCAGCAGGTGCCAAGTAACTGCATGGTCAGTTGACTCTGTCAGGTCAAATTAGATTCAAATTATAGGTTTTGTAAAAAGAATACGTGTTTTCTGGTGCTATAACCAGAATAAATATTTTTTCTTTTTCTCTTTTTCTTTCTTTTTTCTTTTTTCTTTTTTTTTTTTTTAAATTCAAAAGCAAATAAATATATAAACAAGCAGCTCAGAGCAGCCTTTGCAATCACAACATTGGCTTTCCTAAGACCAGGGTAACTTTGGTTGACACTTGGGAAAGTCAACAGAATGGAGTGAATATTCTTGTGGCTTCTGCCACAGCACCATGGCACTCATTCATTTCCATGCCCACAGTTAATGTGATATCACAACTTCCACTGCTGCTGTAGCTACCATGAGTGGGTCCAGAAGGGGCTGAAAATTGGGCATTATGCAAACAAATTACAGTCCCTCATCTCTGTTGGTTTATACCAGTTGCAAACTGAAGACAGTGCAGCCTAGAAGTGCTCTACAGTCCAAGCTCCTGTAATGATCATTATCCAGATAGCCAAGTGGGGCACACACTAGCATCATGTAATCTCAGTCCTTTGACTTCCTTTACAGTTGTGCTTTATTCCAGTGCACATGTATGAGCTGGATTAGGAACAGCTCTTCTGGGTACAAGCACAGGTTTGACTCAGTCCTAGATGCTGCAGTTCTGCCTCACCCAGAGTATCGCTTGGATGTGAGAAAGTTTGAAACTTCCTCAGGTGGCCACAATTGTTGTCAGGGATGTTCAGACCAAAGAGGTGGCTATTTAAGAGTTTAGAAAAGTAGATGGCTTAGCTTTCTCTGGAAGATTTTGTTAGTAGCTGAAGAGCAGTCTGGATATTCTGCAAGTGCTATACATTGACAGTGGACATACTGTTTAGAAGACAATTTTTTTCCTAAGAACAATTAACATATAAAAGGAGTCTCCTTGTGGATGAAGGGGAAAGGCTGATCCTTCTCCAATGACTCCCAGGCAGGCACATCACAAGCTCATGGCTGCCAGCCGCTCTGCTATCAGTGCTGGTGCTTCAGCAGCAAGGTAGGTACTGACAGAACACAAGAGGGTCTCTGGCTTTAATAATTCAGCAATTAGAATTGAAGTAGATTAGAGCTGAGAGAGTCTTGTCAAGAGTATGAATGTTATCCTTGACCAGTATTGCAAAGATTTAAGCTATTTCTGCTCATAGTAATCTAAAAAATGTGAAGCTAATGGAGTGTGTGTGCAAACTAGGGTAGCAGAGAATTTAAGAGGAAGGAAAAGTAAGATGAAAGGATGGAGGAAGACATAGAAAAAAGGACAATTTTTTTAAAAAAAATGTACTACAATGTTATGTAAGGAAATAAGCCTTCTTTCAAGCCACAGAATAGTTTTTACCCTCATTTGCTGAAGTATACTTCATCAAGAAGTAGAGGAACTTCAATTTAATCTCTTTCAGCACAAATCGAAACACTTATTAGTAAAGGTACCAACATAAATGGCTATTTTACAGTAGCTCTAAAATCTGTGGATCAAATTTTACGCTTACCTACCCCACATAGATTGAGTCCACCTGCTGGGATAAATTCTTTGTGAAAAGATACTTGAAGGATAATAAATCCTCTTTCTTCTTCAGTGATGCATTAGGTGTAAGATGACTATAATTTCTCTTTGTAAGGATTCTTGGTCAAATAAGAATTCCTACTTCCAGAAAGGTATAAACAAAAAAAAAGTGTAAGAAAAATTAGACCAAGGCAAGAAAAAAGATGTAATCATAACAACATTGTATATTTTTCTATTATTCTGATTGTTCTTGAGGAAGAGAGTGAGAGAGCGAAAGAGAAACAAACAAAACAGCTAGCCTCCAAAAGTTACAGGAAATTAATAACAGCATCTGTGTTTTTTCATAATAGTGAAATTTTCCCTGCTGTTCTGAAAATAAGAATAGAACAACATAAAAGGACAGAACATCAGCTAGTGTAAATCATCATAGCTCCATTAAAAGGATGATTTTTCCCAGTAAGTTTAATAGGAAGAAAATGTATTTACATTGATCTAGTGCTGGACAATATTTCAAATGTATGTGCAATACACGTTTTGATGTCATGTTTTTACTATGATTTCTGCAATGTTAGTCACTGGGGTCTTTGAGGGACTCAGAAATCTTTCTAGTCTGAGCAGAGGCTCTGAGCAATTGGAAATGTGTTTTGCAATCTTCAGTGCCTGGACACCCACTGAGGGTAATCCAGTGGGAGCTGAGCCCTTCGTGGGGTTTTAAAAGCCATGTTTGTTAATGCTCACCTTGTCGGCAGCCCTGGTGGTGTGAGAGGACAGTAGTGAGGGTATTGCCTGGGGGCTGGAAGCCAAAATACGTTTCCTGAGGCCCCACTACACTCAGGGACTCTCTCATTACTCAAGGCTGAGTATAAACTCACGTCAGATAATTTGGGTATCTGACTGCAGAAGTGAAAATTCAAGTGCAGGATCAGAGAGGAATCAGTAGAGGAGTGACATGACAGGAACAATGAGTGTCCCTGCCTCCCAGGAGCTGGACCACGGAAGACCTCTAGGCCAGGAGGTGGCCAAAGCAGTGCAGAATTTCTGGTGATGTCATGTTCTCTGCACCAATGGCACTTGGCAGCTCCTCCCTTCTTCCCCTCCCTCCTTTCCCTACACAAATCTAAGAGAAATGGGAGCAAAACTGGTGGTGGAGAAAGCAAGAAGGGAGGGAAGAGTTTGGGCATTGAGGATGACTATGAAGATGGTAGAGAGAAAAGAGCTAGCAAGCAGAGAATTTAATAGATCCTGAGACTTGGGCAGACATCTAGGAGTTTGGGATGAAGCTAAAGGTGGAGAATGACAGCTGCCATGGACTGTTTACAGTGAGATCGGCAAAAAAAGGAAAGAAAGGAAAGTTGGCCTGGTGAGGTCTCCAAACTCCCTGGTAATCAGCTGTGCTCCGTTTGTAGCCCTGACTCACTTCCTAATGAGGTCTAATGTATGCCATAGTACACAGATCCCTATCCCTGCAACCCCGAGCTGGTCCTATCACACAGCTTATGCCTCCACACATTGCCTTTACAGCTTGCTTTCCAGCCTCTGGGCTTCTAAGAGGCTGTCTAACAGTATCCCAGTTTTTAATTTTCCCCAGCCTTTTTCAGCCATTGAGATAAATCCAGAGTGAAAGATGCAAAGAAACCATTGCTGAAGCCTTGACAGAAAATCATAGCTAGGAAGGCCATAAATTCTCTATTTACAATGCCAGCCCCTCACAGCATGGCTCTATTTAATCAGTACACGTGCTTTTAAAGCCCATAGGCTTCCAGTAGGACATTATCTGCATGAATCACAGGTTTCAGCATAAGCTGGTCAATGCCTCTTGTTCACTTGCAGTTGCATTTCCACGGTGGGAAAATGCTGGAAAATTCATCAACAAACCTCCAAATGTCCACCTGAACTAATGAAAACATACAGTGTGGTGGTGATTTTTGTTTGGGTTTTTTTGGGGGGGTGGGGTGTTTCTTTTCTAATACTATGATAAGGGAGAACGTGGCCAGTTACTGCAGTTGGATAGGACTTTCATGCAAGGCATGAAGCCAGCCCAGTGCTGGACTGGAATGACTAGTGCTGCAGATTTGCTAGGAGGCGCGATGGAGGATAAGGGGCCCTTTGTGGGAATGCAAGGACCTTCAGAGAGGGGTGAGTCAAAGGTGAACAGTCCTTCTTTCTTTCTGATTCTTTTCTTTTAATGGGATTGTTCTTTTCAGCTGTTTGGATATGCCTGGAATAGTTTATGGATTGAGAAAGACTTTCGTGTGATGCTCCTAAATTGAAAGATTCTTTAAGTAAAGGAGGAGAAAAAGACAGATGTACTTCTTGAAATAGCTGTTCACGTTATTGGATTTAAACAAAATACATTTGGATGTAAATTTTTGCATTCTTGGGGACGTCTGTAAACCTCTGAAATTAACTATACCATGTGTTACTTTTTGAGTCTTTCCTTGAATCTCTGCACTACTGCGTTTCTTTTCCCAACTGTGCTATTTTAGTCAGTATCCAAAATATTTTTGAGAGTGCTGAATAGGAGTTTTTGAAATCAGAATTTTCCTAACCTGAAATCAATATATGAGTAGAACAGGTGGGAATTTCAACATATAACATGTATAATTGAGAAGCTGTTAGATATCTGATAAGATAAATCCAGCAAATTTTGAAGCAGAAAGGGAACAGGAGTTGCTGGGCTTCACAATGCCCCTAATCTTACAAAAAGGATTACACAGGAAAATGCTTCAATCAAAATTAGGTCTTCAGTGAGCCTTTGTGCAGATTAAGGAGTCTGCCTAAGTGGTTGTATGATCAGGTGGCTGCCTGGAAGGAGGGTGATCTGGGATAAGTCACTTTTATTTAAAGACACTGCACCAAGTGGTTTCCTCAGTCACTCCTCTATACTCTACTCAAATTCAATAGGATCTACTGTGGCTTACAGCTTATAGTCAAAGAAATCAGTATTTCAAGCATGATTGAGAAAGATGATTGTTAGCACAACACAAAATGATTTTCTTCTCAGGCTCCAGCTCCAAAAATTACAGTAAAATAATCTTCATTTACTTACAGTAACATATTAAGAGATTGAGAATGTTTTATTAGATTTTTAAGACTCTAACCTTAATTATTTATCCAGAATAGCTCAGATTATTACCAGTTTACTCAGGGTTGGAAATATAAGTTTTTGCTAAGAAAGGAAAGCGATAGAAAAAGTACAAGCCCAGGAACTGTACTGAACAGAGGGAGTTGTCACTGAGGGCAATGAATCAAGAGTGATAACATTCCACAAGGGGAGGAAATGCTGAGTGGAGAGATAAAAACTGAAAATGGTGTCACAGGGTCAGGGTTATGCAACAAAATTAGAAAGCTTCTAGATGCAATAACAGTGCATGCATGTATATTTATATGTATATATGCATGTATATATTTCTTTTTTTTCAGCAGTGTTAATCTTCCTGAAATTGTAACTCAATCACCCAGTTACTTCACACCTTAGTTCACTTAAATTTAAGATTGCCCACATGAAAATTCTGCCAATGTAGTGACAGAACACAAAAGGTCTGACAGTTCAAATAAATCTCATCTGCATACCCTCTCTAAGGCACAAAGTCTTGAGCTTGTCCCTAAGTTTACACCTCTCTGAGCTACGTATGTTAAGAGGCTAATTACTGAAGGCATTTGAAGTAAGTAAGAGAGTAGAGACAGATACACAATTCTAGAGGGTGGCTCAGATCTCAAGGGGTCAGTTACTTTCAGGGGAGGTCTCTCTCTCTCCATTTACTGCTCAGAGCCTACAGTAGCATCTTGAAGGACAGCTGCCTTAGAATCTGCTCCTCTGTTAAAGTTAGGTGACTTCAGTGAGACTCACAGTGCCCCATCCTGCTCCCTGAACTCTCTTCCTCATCCTATAACCAGCCACAAAGCTTATGGCTGGTATACACAACACCTCAAAAAATGCTGCAGGCCTTAATAGGCTTTCATCGGAGAGGAATCTTCTTCAATGTGGAGAAAAATCTACACATTTCAACAGCATTTTGTTTTTTTTACCTATATTGGATTAATGCCGAGAAGTGACTAATTAATCAGAATGGAGCTTAGTCAGAGTGGTCAGAACTGTAAAATTTCCAGTCAGGCTGGAATTCACTACAGTTTGTGTCCTTTTCTATGCTTGACCCTATCACCACAGTATTATTAACCTTATTGGCATGGTGCTGATGATGTTTCCATAATCAACATCAGCCACTCCCCTGTCTCAAGATACAACTTTATGGCTTTCTACCAATAAGAACTGAGACTATATCTGCTTCTGATTATTGATAAAATATTTTTTGACAGATCTAAGGTTTATACGCTGTAGGACATGTTGTAGGGCTTCCAGGGAAGGCTATACTGGAGTCTGGATACAAGTCTAATCCTGAAATCATGCTTGTCTCTGAGTTACCTAGGCTAAACTTTATAAATGGCAAATTTCTTTTAGAAACATTCACAAATTCAAATGTCCACCACAGATGAAACCAGTGCTTGCAGAGAACTAAGAAATAATCCTCTTGCAATGAGCAGTCACCATCTAGACTGCTAGCAGGAAAAACAAGAACAAGACATTAAGAAACTTTCATGGAATACATTGGGTAAATGGTGCCGTTGATCGTGGGATCAGATGGATGAGAGAGATGAAGAGTTTCTACAAAACAGGCTGCTTTAGAAAGCAGTGTAAGGAGGAAAAAAATATCTGACTTCTCCCACAGTATTTGGGGTGGTAGGGACAGGGAATAAATTAATTTCAGAGAGGCAGTGCCATTGCTTTTTAAGAGACTAGTGAAGAGTCAAAGACTTAGTTTCATTTCTTGACCTCATTGCATTACTCTGTTCAGTAGTATCTAATCCCTTAATAATATATCTCCTTTTTCCATTTCTACAGAATTTTACTTTTAAATTTGCAATTATTAAATGTTTGTTCTTTTCTAACTCAGTGAATAATGGCTGCAACTTAAATACTTTTTGCCTAGAAGACAGTGTCTGAGGTTTATACTATCAAGTCTAACCATGCAGCTGGCAGGTGGAGTTTTGAGTGGATTTCACTGGAGATTGTATTGCACAGATCACAGTCACAGATACACTCTTATGCCCTGTGAATGAGTTTTAGGGAAACTTCTCTAGGTAAAACAACATTCCACCAAGACACCATTTTCAGAAGGCTGTAAAACCTAATTAGAAAGTTTTGTTGAATTTATTTGTCTTAGACAAGAATTATATGGATTTCTGTGCTTGGGGGAAGAATTTAGTGGACCATCGTAAGTGTTTTTTGCTGAGTAACATGTGCCAGTAGAAGACTAGCTTGCCAAGCTCTGTCTTTCACTGTCAGCAGTCTCGGCATAGCTGCTAAAATCCACTCTGTCCCTGGCAAAAGAAAATCTGTATGGCACAATGCAGACAAGATAGGTGGTCATGCAAACTCTGAGAGGCACTTTTAGAGGTTACTAGAAAGCCTTTGGAGAAGAGATATGTCCTACTTTAAATGGAGAGCTGATTCCATGTACTGCTTGTGGACTCTTTTGCCTCTTCAATTTTAGAGTGGAGCAAGCATCCATGTGAATTAAAGACCACACACACCCTACTCCCTCTTTAGGAAGGTTATCCCATGGTGAGAAAACGACATTTTTTAATTCCCCGGTCCTAGGTAAACATACGCTTTGGAATGATGTTCAGTTTAATGTAAACCCTGAAATTAGTAGGTTTACAAGGTGAGTCATTACAACTGTAGCTGCATGTGCTGTGACTTCAGTATTCCCTGATTCTCTTTTTGCTGGATTTGTCAGATTTGTGTCTGAAATGTTTAGTATGAATATTAATTGCCTTTTTAAAGAAAAACAAACAATCTAATGTGATCTGCAGTAAAAGCTTATAATAGGGCATGATAACCAAAAAATTTCATATTGAAAATAAATCATCCTTACAGGAGTACTTTCTACATAGCTATATATAGACTTTATGTATGCTACTTCGTGGTTTTGGGGTTAAATTTTATTTGAGGACTTGAAGGCACCTTCGTTTTATATGTCCTTAAGTCTGTGTTATTTAAGCCCTGAGTGACTCCCCCTAACAATCTCTCTCCCTTCCCCCTCCTTTTTCCTTTATACAATAAAAACAAGGTCTTTGCATTAAGAATAAGATTGACCACAGGCTATTTTAACATGCCTCAGCAGCCACTGTCTCTCCCCTTTACTTCCTGTCACGTATCCATTTCTGCTCATGTGAATCAATCATACTTCTCATTTATAAAACATGGTAGCAATATATAAGAAATTAATAACAATTAAAGGCAAGATTATTGTAAGATCTAAAGAAATTTAATTCTCACATTTCAAATGTTCAGTCCAGTTAAAAAATTGACATCAAGAATTGTGCATGTTCCTTAGAGAGGGTCTTCAGTGCTATGTATCTCATGGGTGTCATTGGATGTAATTGTTGCCATGCTAAATATTCATGTATGAATAGTCTGGAATAAATTCTCTTGTAAATTGACAGAGGGCAAGTTAGAACTGTCCTTGAATCTCTCATCTGCATCCTCATTTTTGAAAAACTGTCTAGTTTGTGTATGTGTATGTGTGTACTTGGTTAATTTAAGCAGAGAAAGCTTCTCTCTCTTCGAAATAGTTTGCTGCTTCATATCACCTGTTACTAGCACTGGTTATTTATATCAACACAGTTGGGGGGAGGTAGAAACTGATTAAATACAATTTATTACCGGTGGTAACTTTAGTTCTTGTACCTGCTGGCCCCACCTGATGGTGGAGTCTGCTCTCCCAGATATATTACCAACACGTACAACAGAGCCATCTCTGCTATGTGGTACTTGACATCTGAATAAATAAGTGGAATGGTGAGACAGAGAAAAGCAACTGGGCAAGGACAGCTCAGGAAGATTGTGGGGAAGGCAGAAACTGAATCTGTAACTCCTACTCAGTGCTTTCACCACAAAGTCATCCAGTCCTCTTTTCATCTCAGTAATGCTCTGATGGCACAAATAGTTTGGCTACAAATACTGACAGCCAAGGCAGTGTACTAGCCTTTAGGGTGTCTATTCTACTCTACTAGGTGTTGTCAGTCCTTGTTAGGGGGTTTGAAGGCCTGGATTCATTTATCTTTCCCTGACCTGGTGTCACATAACCTCACCCCATCCTCTTTCTCCCAGAGATCTGCATAGTAGGGTGTGTTTTTCTTGAAGCAACAATTTTGTTAACTTTGCTAATTTTGCCCAATTTTTTACAAGAAATGTGTTCTGCACTTTTTTGTGCTGAACACTGATAAAAATAATGCTTCTGTATTTCAGTCTTCCCTGGGTCACATTACTTGCCCACATTTCTTCCTCTGTCTTGCAGTGTGCTCTGTGCACCTCTGATCCTTTGCTGGGTCCCTTTGACTGCGTGCAGACCCTGTGTTAGATGCCGTCATTGGGGCCAGGTGGTCTTGACTTGGCTGTCTGCATGGATCTACATCAGACTACCTAGCTCTGATGCTGCAAGAAAGTCTGTTCATCATTACTTTCTGTGCAAGTTTGGTGTTTAGAGCATTGTTTCAGATTGTGTTGGATGAAAAAAAGCACAGCAAACATTGGTCTTGTTATGCCGTCTCTTCCCCCCTCTGTTGACATAGACTTAGTAAAGACATTCACAGTTTACCTCTTTATTACTGTCCTCCCTTCCCTCCAGCCCTCACCTGTACACTCTCCTGGCTCTGCCTCCAGCCATGGCGTTGGGAAGATGAAAGCTGCTTCTTGCAGCGGATGCCTTTATATTAGACACGATCCTCTGTGGACCTTAAAATACTGTTGCTTTTTCGGCCAAGACCAACAAGTGGTTGTGCTGGTGTGGAGAACCACAATCAAACAATTGAGATAACTGTCAATGCTGTTTTCCTGTCCAGTGGACTAGCTGGTTTAAGGGCAGAACCTTCTTCAGCCAAAGAACTGATAGAGAGCCTTTGTGGTGACACAGTGGTGTTCTGCAGACCTGCGAGTGAAACCAAAGGGGCTTCTGTGCAGGTGCCATGTGGCTTGGCTGACATCCATGAGGAGGAAGAGAAGAAGTAATATTGCATTATAGTTTCTTATGTATTTGGACTCTTTGCAGGTCATAGTTCTAGCATGACTGATTGAACTGGGTAAAAAACACTAAATCAAATTGGAGAGCGTGTGTCTGGAGGAAAGCTCTAGCTGTGAACTTTTGCAGGTGAACTTCCAAGCAGCTGGGAGGAGCTGGCAGGAGGCCCAGTGGTGCTGCAAGGCTCCCAGGCTGGGACAAGTTGCCTGTAGGACGTGCCAACCAGGCCTCTGTGACAACAGAAACTGCCTCTTCCTTTCCACCTTTCCTGCTGTCAAATGTGCTTCATGACATAAGCTTGCTGTGGCAGTGAGAGGGAAAATATCTGCTACTGCACATATGAAACCCTGTGTGGGGGTCTCTGTCCTTGGAACCAAAGGGGACATCCCAGGCAGCCACATGGTGGGTCAGAAAGTCCTTGCTTTACTATGAGTTTGGGGCCTTGCTGAGGAAGAGGGGAGCATCAGAGGTAAAAGCATAGCAAAGACTGTGCTGGAAGCCTCTTGGGGCAGTCCTCCTCTGCACTGAGTTTCTCAAGGTGCTGGTGGGGGCCACATCTGGACACTGGGGACAGCTGGGTTTTGGGGCTGGCAGAGTTGGGGCTGGTGGATGGCTGGGGACGAATGTGGCCAGGGTGTGCCGTTAGCAGCGTAAACAAGCTCAGCTCTGGCGGTGAAGTGGTAAGATGTATTTTTTTAATTATTGAGCTGTGTACACATTATGAAACCATTACGGAACCAAAGTATATAAAATTCCAAATTACAAATACCAGCTTATACAAAGGGGTAATAAAATAAATAATACATTAACTAGCTCCAGTACTCTATATTCATAGACAGTAATGGAACCATATACATCAGAGGCCATAAAAATGCATACATTAAACAGGGTGCACAGTGGTAACTGAGGGTTCATCTTGATGCTTCCTGACTATGTGAGGGTCTATTAGTGCTGGAGGATGGGAACTGTGTTTGCCACTTAAGCAATTATTGATTGAGGGAAACACAAACCTCACAGACTGGGCCAGCAGGAAAAAGGGTGAGAACTTAGCTTGACATAACACATTAATGCTGTCAACAAAGTGGGCTTTGAAGGTTATTATGTGTGACCGCTACGTCCTGCACTGCAGGGTCTGCCTTGGTGTGAGATGACAACAGGGAGAACCATGCATTCTGCAGGTGGAACAGCAGTCCTTCATGTATGGAGGGGATGTCTTCATCCATCCACAGGCACCCTGCAGATTTAAGCAGGGGGAGGAATTTGCTATAGGAATAATCTGACCCAGAAAAAGTATAGGTCAAGACTCTTTTACTCCTGTAGACTGTGGCAGCTCTGATATAGCTCAGGTAGCCTGGGAGTAAAGGTGTAGTACCTTTTTATGTTCCAGTCTGATCTGGCTGGATTTGAACTAGCATCCTGTTCTCCCATGGCTGTGAATGTGCTCAATTATCTCATTGAGTTATGAGAGATTTCCCTGGATCCTGCACAACACCATGCAAACAAGGGGAGCATGTGAATTTGGGCTTTGATGAAGGAGGACAGAATGCTTAGCCAAGGGCCAAAAGCCAACCATACCTTCTTCAAATCAACAGTCCTTTCCTCTCTCTATTGTTCTGCCTGTCAAAGCCCCTGCATTAACATTTCTGTGCATGTGCTGTGGTGACCGCAAGAAATAATAGCGTACCTGTGCTCTACTGCTGAGCACTTGGTCTTTAAACAGCCTCTCAATGGGAGAGTTTGGTATGTTAGGGTCCGTGTGTCAGATGGATTACTGAATTGGCCTATTTTGAAAACTTTGGGGATTCTAAAAAATGCTGGGGAAGAAATTAAAAGAAACTCTACATATATCTCAATGAGTAAAAAAAGCATATATAAACGAATATATTATTATAGCCATCTGAGAACATCAGATTAATTCACATAAAAATGAAGCTTATTCTTTGACACAGTTCTGTTGCTGCTTTATATCCAACATGGCATATAGATGCATGCCCAGAAATGTGTTTTCACCGGGTCAGGAGGCCATTCTGAAGCAGGATCTCTTTGTCTACTTGACTTGAGTGATATGAATGTCATTATCCACTTGCTGGCACTACAAATCCATTGGGGGGGAGGGGAGGAGGGAGAAGGGGACTCTATTAAATCTCCTAATCTTTAGTTTTAAAAATTAAAATCTACCGATGAAAGAAGAACAGAAGGGAGAAGGGAAGGGAAAGGGGAAGGCAGGTTTGGATACTTCGCTGTATACCTTCTGCTTCTTCTTCGGCAAGATCTTCATCTGATATGAGAAAACATTATTCCATTGATTTTACTGACTTATAATGAGATTAGGATAGAGCACTGTAATCGATTAATGCCTTATGAAACAGTTTACATCTCATTTTTGTTCTGTATAGGAGGGGTGCTCCGAAAGTAATGCCTCCTGTTTTAGTCTGTTGGCACATGACATCAGAGGCAGATGTTGCTGGTATGGCAGTAGAGGTTGAACCTTCCCACCAACTTCCAGTTACACTTTGTTGCTGTATGACAGATGGCAGCAGAGGGGCAGTCTGACAAAATGATGGATGACGTGGAAGGGTAGATGAAGCAAAGGTGTGGCACTGAATTTATATATGTGGAAAAAATGGCACTCACTGAGATTCATTGACATTTGCTGAATGTTTATGGAGACCAAACAGTGGATGTGAGCACAGTGAAGCAGTGGGTGGTGCATTTCAGTAGTGGCGACAGTGACAGCGGGGTACCTCCACTGGTGCAGACTGGTACGAGCGTGGCAAGCAATCTTTTGTTCATTGCTGGCAAAAATGCACTGCTACTGGTGGTGACTGTGTTGAAATATATTGTGTTGTAGCTGAGAATTTGCTCTATCAAGCAGTGTTCTTGTACTCCTTGTATCTGTTGTAATTTCTCCAGAAATAAACAGGAGGCATTATTTTCGGAGTGGCACCTGTACATATAGAATGTGTGTTTGATTCCTAAAGATCACTAAATGTAACCATGCTTCTCCCCTTTGCTCTGCTCCTGAGATCAGAGCCTAACCCAGTTACCTTGATGCAAAGCTAATGAGTTTATGTTAACTGCTGTGAAATTACACTCTGTTCACGCTGGTGGAGCAAAGACTTCAACTTCTGGCTCCCTCTTCTTCATTTACACAAACCGTGCTACAATCCCCAGAGGAATCTGTTGTGTTTTAATAATTAATGAAAAAAAAGGTTTCAGCAGCAATTTATAACAATTTATTTTGAAATGTATGTACTGGGCAGATGTGGTACCATCTCAAGTATACCGAGTTACCATGCTTTCTTTTTTAAAATTCTGTATGATTTCAGATCAGATGGATTTGGAAAGTCTTGTTACCCTTAACAATCACCTGTATTGCAATTAAAGCTCATGATGTAGGTTTCTTATTCACCCAAGAAGACAATAATACTTGCAATGTAATTTGAGAACCATTTATAATACTGCTACCCATGTTGTAAGCTGATTATAAATAAAGTTCAGCACAATTGCTTCCATCAGAAAATCAGAATTCACAGTCAAATAAAGTGTACAACCCTGATGTGTAGTTGCTTCTAACTGCTACTGTACATAAATCAGATTCTGCTTAGCAACTGCTGCATATCATGTTTATTAAACACCTTCTGCTTATTACAGCAGAGGGTACTAAAAATGCTTCACGAAAATTTCTCAAATATCTTTTCACATCTTGGATATTTTTAAAGGTCTCATTTCAGTGAACAGAATCCTTCTGCGGAAATGGTACTTGAGGGCTCTCAACATGTGCTTCCTGTTCGAGCAAGTCACATGGAAACTGTTCTCAGTTTACAAACCAGACAAATTGTTTTGTGTTGTTGCTTTAGTCCTCAGGCTCAACTCAGCATAAGGAGAATTAACTTTCCCACTTTAGATAGCACAGAGTATTTTATTTGAAGCAGTGCTCAGTTATGAGTCCAGGGAAGTATTTGAAAAACAATTATTTTATAAGGAGGCAGAAGCATGCTGGAGCAAGCAATAGTTCATCAGAGAAAACAATCTTTCACTGATCAGTGATTGTTTGGCATGAGCCACTGTAATCAAATAATTTCTCAGGGCTAGTTCACCATTTCATAAGTGATGTATGTACATCACATATAGAGTTTCACGTTTACACACTACAACAGCCTTCTTAAAATAGACTCAGATGCTTCTGAGATCTGATAGACTGAAAGTAGTCAGCTGAACACCCTGACAATCATTAGTATCACAGCATGAGGAACATATTCTAAAATGTCAGGCTCCATTTCATTGAATAGCTCAGAAAAATAAAACAGCAATAGAAAAAATCATCTTGAAATAACTTTGTCTGTCTTTTGCAGCTTGTTCTCTGCTGCTGTCCCAAGCTTTTCCTGACTGCTGCATGTTTCCCACTTCTTGATCTTTATCTTTGTATTCCAGTCATAGTACAAATGTCACATCTCAATCCCTACATTAATCTCTGCATCTTCTGTCAAGTTGGGCACAAAGTGCTGCTGACCTGACCACGCAGCTAGCTAAGGAGGGACAGTGTGAGGGCAAGTCCGCCCTAAAGGGAGTCAGGACCACAAAGGTGAGATGTTCATACGGATTTCAGAGATCACACATCTAAGCTGTTTCTGGGCTTTTGTATCAGTTTTTATTATTATTATTATTTTTTACATAGAATCATGGAATCATTTAAGTTGGAAAAGATCTTCAACATTATCGAGTCCACTCACCAACTTCACTTATGGAGTTCCATCATGGATGATACAGCCACTGCAATTAATCACATCTCAAGTGGATTTCTGTGAAACATTGCATGCAAAGCTAAATGAAGTAGCAATGCAGAGGTTGTGGCTCTGCAGAACAGAGTGGCCAGCTCTTCCCCAGTCAAAGAAGTCAAAGTCCTGCAGCCAAAGCACGTAGCAGTGCTGTGTGCCACTACTCCTTCCAAGGTCACAGCGGGCACCAGCTCAGGCTCTGGGTCTCATTGCAACCTACTCTTGGCTTTGTTACAGATCAGTTATATAGGTAGCTGGAACCCAGGAGAAACTATGCCTTGTTATCTGTGACACAGTACACCTCAAAGCATTTGTAAAGTTTCTTTAAATTGTGTGTGTTTCTTAGAGCTTCTGTCTGTGGTACAAGCAATGAAAATGGTACCTGGATAAGAATATATTTACATAGCCATGAGCTAATTACTGTTTGTCATAACTAAAATCAAAGAATTATTACCTGAAGTCTTGTTTAGTTGTACATTGGTACTGGTGAACTGCTGCCTTCTCCTGCCCCAGAACTGGTTGCATTTGCATCCAGTGATGTCCAATCACTCAGCTAACAGCCAGATGCACTTTCTGTTTCAAGATACGTTGTTCTTTCTCTTTTATTTTTTTAATTTTTCTTCTCTTTTTTATTTTTATTTTTTTTCCTGCAGTATTCCTCCTGATTTAGTCTAGTGTTCCTGTGGGTGGAATCTGGCACTAAAATCCATAAAGCGCATTATACCCATCTGCATTAAAGGTGTTGTGTAGACATCAATTAGTAATAATGACATTCAGGCACTTCAGGTGTATTTGAAAACAGTTGGCAGTGCTTGATGCTAAAAACATGAAAGGACTATATTCTCATTTAGGATATCCCTATTAAGTCTAACCAAGCTGCAGTTTAGCTCAGCTGAGGATCAGACTTACCCTGTCTGCAAGTCAGGACCCAGCCACGTGCGTGCCGCATCTCCTTGGTTTAATTAAAATGGAGATTCTCTACTGTCTTTGGAAAATTGTTGGGAATGATATATGGATAACAGCATGAGAATTCAAATTATACTACAGATCAGCATGACCTGCAAGAAGCAAAAATGTTTTGACTACTACTCTAAGCAGAAGCAGGATGGATTTCACAGGTTATCCTTGCCTGCACAAATCTATAGTTACATGATTTATGCTGTTTTTAAGTAGCTTTATTAACTAAAGTTGACTGCCTAATTTCAGTGCTTGTTTAGGAAAACTAAACGAGTAAATAGTGGTAAAGAGCACTGCACTATTTTTCTGCAGTTGTATTTTTGCACATTTCTGTGCATTTTAGGATTTTTTTTTGCAGTTATGATCAAATACAAAAAACAAATCCAAAAGAATTACCATTACTCCTTGATTTTCAGAAGCATTGTGTTATGTACAATGTGGTGAAGCATCAATCATGCCAATATGATTAGAACAAGACATATAAAAGGATGATGTTCTCTGAGATTTTCTTAAATCACAGTGCTCGTAACTTCACTACATGCTTCATGTGCATTACAAAAAGTCAGTGTCAGCTGTATCCAAGTAACTGATGTGTGTTAACCCAGCTCGTCTCCTTTTTCTTCCTGCCCATCCTGCTCATCAAAGGCAATTTCTTTCCAACCATATTTAATTTGATATTAGCCTCTTACCTTCTTTAGTAGATTGTGATTGTTAGAAGCTGACGGTTTTCAATGGTTTTGGTTGTTTTCATGTAATGTCAGTCTAGTTTGAAATGAAAAAATATTGAGACTGCTTTCTAGTTATCTTGATTGCTCTAAATGGACAAATTGGCAGTGCTTTTCTTATTCTGGTGGAGATGTACAGAAATAGAGATCCACAAATTCAAGAATTGTACTAATACAGTTGAAGATCTGATTATGCAGCTGACACATCTAGGGGGAATAATACTTCCTCGCTGTTATTTCTTCCAGTTTTTTTTTTGTTGTAGAACTAAGGAGATTTTTTTATCTTCGTCAAGCGACCAAAACTACAATTTCTGTTTAAAATTCTCTAATGCTACTGGAAATCAAATAAAAGCTACTTTATTGAGTATGATTAGAACACTTTTTAATCTAGAAATGAATAGAGATTCAGGAGAGGTACCTGGGAGGAAACAGCTACCATGTTCCATTGCACTGCATAATTTGTGTTCCTAAAACTTCTCATGTTTCACCACTTTTCTTGTGTATACATTATTTGAAGTCAACAATCACTTTTAATAATGATGCAGCAGAAAGGACTACACGTGACTTCTTTTCAGGATTGGTCCTCGTGTGGAAGATCTTACAGAGCTCAGGCTGTACACCTCACTTTCCTTCTGCCTGGAATTATTCCTCCTCATTCTTCATACCGCATTTATGTATATATATTATTTCTCAGACATTACACAAGTAACATTATTCTTTTGTACCCGTAGAACAATTATGACGATAAAAGCCACACTATGCACAACCCTCTTAGACAGAATTTACTGTCACAAACAAATGAGAATCAAAATAAAAGAAGAAATTTATGTAATCAGTGCTATTATATGATCCGATCTGTGCCTCTGTGTTTTTAGGCTTATATCTTACACCTTTTACGGAACAGTAGGATCATTTGTAATAACATCTTTGCCTAGCCATATTTGTATTGATATGTATAGAACAGCATGTTGAAATTCCCCTCTAAGAAGATCCTGGAGGTCACATAAAACAAACAAACAGACAGACTTTCCTTCCTTAAGCTTATCTTGTTACGATCCTGGAAGGTGGGGCATCCTTTTCCTGTTTGATTATCCTTGTTGACTATTAAAATCAAAAGCCTGATATGTAAGTACACACGGACATTTAAAAATGTTTCTTTTTCTTGTAAGCAAGATGCTTTTGGCAAATTATCCTTTTACTGTATACGGTTTTCATTTACTTTGGAAGAGATATTGGGGTGAGGGATAGGGGGAAGGGAGAGAGAACCTTTTTTGTTAATCCTCTGCAGGAAACAACAACAATCAATTCCCCTTCGGCAGCTGTTTTGTTCTTCAAATATACTATCACTTTTTAAACTGATGGTGAAGGAAAGAATGCATTAATTTTCAACCAGATCAGTCTTCAGGAAAAAAGCAAGTTCTAATGCTGAAGAACAACATGGCATAATGTTGTTTTTCAAAACACCCCCAGATTTGTCTTTCTTCCTAGCGTTCTTCACTTTGCTTCTTAGAAAAGGGGTTAAAATTAGTAGGCACATTTCATATTAGCGTATTTCATGCAATAAAGCATAAATTATTTAAAATAACACGACCTTTTATCTTGCACCTTTTGAAGGAAGCAAATTAAAAATGTAAATTGGGAGCTAATTAATATGCAAATGTATTCATTCGCAGTTAACAATTAGCAATTAAACCTGCAGTGTCTACAAAGAGCACGGACAAAATTAGTAACTTAATTTATCATTAAAAAATGAAAACGTACACAAAATTTTAATTGACTTTCAAAATATTTCCCCTGCTTTTCCCCTTTATTTTTAATACAAAAAATCATATTGAGCTTTAGATATACAGATGAAACTTGCTACCTACAGCTTGCCACTGAAGTTCATTACAAAAGATCGAGAAGGAATCACGTTAGGAAAAGTTTGTCTTTTACATGAGACAAATTAAAAGGACGATTGATTTCTGTTAGTTATTCTGCACAAAATGCCGTTATTTCAAGGCACACAAGCACACACCCTCCACATCCAGCAGGCTACGTAAGCATATAGAAAATGTGTATGTGCGTGTATGTATTAAATATGCAGAGCCAGTTGAAGGTTTGTGCTTTGGTGTTTGATGCTTCAATAGAAGAACAGGAACACAGGAAATTAACAGACAATAAATAGCTGAAAAATCTAAATAAGATACTCTAGATAGATAGTCACGCATGTTTATATTTAATGCTTGCTTTATTCCCCTTTTACCAGTTTTTCATTCCTTTTACTTTTAGAGGAGTTAAAAAAACCCTCTGCATATATTACTGCATTTTCTGTCCATTTTCTCTGTTTTCTCATAATTAGTGCTGCTCTTTCTGCAGATGTGAGCCTGTATTTTAAATATTCTCTTTCTAATGTCATGCAGTATACTACAAACAAGATGCGGTTACTCTCACAAAAATATTCACAAACATGTATTTGAAGAAGAGCCACAGTGCTATGATCATTCACATTTTTGCCTTCTTCCATACATTTCTCACAAGCATTTTCTCCCCAGCGTTTTCCTTGAAAACGTCACTTGAAAGAAGAATATACTGCAATATCTCCGGAGATACACACACATAAATCTTCAGCTCCAGCAAGCTGGAGTGCCCAGATCATCGTGTGGCCATTTCTGAAGTTCTTGGTAGCCAAGGACATACCCAGCTGTGGGGCAGCCCTAGCAGCACATGGCCTACATGGGCAGGCAGGGAGTGGGCAGCAGGCACTGTCCGCCAGGACCTGTGTCCAGGCTCTTTGGGAAGCGCAGCTATCACGTAATCACATCAGCAATTGTAATAGCTAGTTTGCAAGCAAGTCAAGCTAAAATATGTACGTGCAAATTAATCATCATATTGCTTTAAATATCAATCAAAACAGAACTCAGAGTCTGTCATTTGACAATCTGTGTACAACGAAGGAGGCAAAATAATCAAATAAATTAACTGGAGATGTGTAACTTTTCAGTTCCTCTTAATCCCTACAAGACCTGTATTTGCTGTCTGTTTGCAACATTTTAAAAAGTTATTTAAATAGCATCTGCTAAATTCCACTTGCAATCACTCTCCTGTTTTAATCAGTTTAGTGTTAAGTTTTTGCTAAACTCCCTCTTTCATCAACAAAGCTCTTTGGCTGCTCCCTTCTCGGTGTTCTGCTGCTTCTTTTTAAAACATTCAGATTACATTGTTCGCACTTGTACTCAGAGATATCCTCCTGTTCGAGGGAGCCAGATTTTATCACCACCAGGACAACTTTATGTGCCAGCGTAAAGCAGAGAAAGAATTTTTGTTCCTGGAATTTGTCCTGGGTCTGTCTGGTGACTTCTGCCTCCGGAGCTGGGAAGCAACCTTGTCAGTATTTGCAAGAAGTGCGCAGGGAGAAATTCCTCTTCCTTCCTGGCCCCTCTTCTCTAAAATCCTCCTTAAGCAAGGTAATAACAAAATGGTTAATTTAGTTCGATGGGCAAAGGGATGTCTAATTCTAGGCAGATTTCAGCAGTTCAGTGTGCTGAATATTGTCACAGCTGACTTGAATTTTGAGATTGTTGTCTTAACCCTTTGCTCATTTCTGCGCTGGGATTTTACACATTAGAAGTTAATCTAAGGGAAAAAGTTGTGTCACGTCTTGCAAGTTATACATATACAAATGTAGACATCTATATATGTATTTGAAAAATAAAGGCTTTCTAGGACATGTGTGGGAGATAACTTTTTGCAGAAGATCTGCTTGCTTAACTAATTCCAGTTCTTTCTCATTACAATAAACAAAACAATGGGATTAGGAAATCCAGAAAAACTACCTGTAATGACAAATTATTTCAAGAACTCTTTTTAAGTTTGTCTTGATTAACTGTGTTTGCTTGTTTTAATTTAAAAACTACCTATGAAGATACCTCAGTTGGAACATTGTTAGAAGGAGAAACTGAAATTTAGGAATTAAATGAGATGCATTATACATACATGCAACACTAGTTCAGGCATACAGGAAGATTCCATGCCTATGGGCACTCCAGAGATGTGTATGTGCACACACCCACCTGTTCATCAGCAATACTACATTTGAATTTCACGTGACTTCTATTGTCTTTTGAATTTTTTATATTTCTGTCCCAGAAAAATAAGAACAGAATGGCATACTGCTCTCTTTTAAAAATATTTAAATACGCCATCGTGTCTCTCCTAGGTCTTTACTTTGCAGCTTCTCTAACTGTTAAATTAACAGGGATTTTTTCAGCATGCACTTGTAGGATTTTAACACATTTCTCCACCGGAAAAGTTATTTCATGGAAATAAAATCTGAAGATAGCTGCACCTTTTTATCCGGTGCTGTGTTTTAAAGAACTTAATAGCCTCTCAGTATTTTTAATGCCTGTGATATTACACAGCTAACAAACAATTTCAGAATTCAGTTACCACAATTAGGAATTTGAAGCAGGTGGCACAATAATGGGGCTTTTTCATTTCATTTATTAGAAGGGGGAGGAAAAAGCCCAGCAACGCAGAGCTTCATTTATTTTCATCAGCTCCACAGTAAGAGCATGGCAATTTGCAACACCAGAATCATTTCAAGTACAGCTTTGCATACATCATTCATTTCTTTAGTTTTAAAAGCTTCTTATCGCTCAACCAAAATTTGAAAAGATAATTTCCTGTCTAAAGTCCAACACGGTCTGTGCATCCCGCATGCTTTTTAACACTGTGTTGGCTTCCTCGGTGAGCAGATGGAGCACCGCCGCCGCGTGACCCCAGGTGAGTGTCACTTTGCCTGCACGTGCCTGCCTGGAAATCGCCCCTAGTGAGAGGCTGCCTTGGCAGCCAGCTTCCAGTTCAAGGTTTGCCTTGCATTCCTGCTCGCTGGGAAGAGAGCTGCAGGTTAATTCCGCTTCGGTCCCAAGCCTCTCTGCAGAGGCAGAGGCAGCACACTCATGACAGCAGCACAAGGTGGATGCAGCCGTGCAGCCCTGGCAGCAGCCGGCCCTGCTCTGTGCAGGCATCGCACCGGCTCCATGCCACCCCTGCATGCTTCCCTGCACAGCTTGGGCGAGGAGGCACGGCTGCCTGCGGGGCTGACGTGTGTATTGTTTCCTCCTTTCCATGCGTGTTCTGCAATGCAGTGTGTTTTCTGTTGTGCGTGGGTGTATGACCACTTGTGACCGGCCACTCCTCTCCAGGGGCTTGGCTCCAGGCCCAGCAGCCCTGGGCACAGTGCTGGTCACAGGACCCTGCTGCCCAGGAGCTGCTGTTGGCATCTCCGCTTCCACGAGGCTTTGATGGTGCTTTGAGGATCTTGTGCCAAAATACAGGTGTTTGTTACACCAAGCAAATCCAGTGATAGTATGGGGCAAAGAGATGTGTTTTCCTGTGTGCTAGAAGGGCGCACAGTTTTAAGCAAGACAGGGCCCTTCCACTGCTCCTGGTAGTCCTTGTGCCCGTGGATTGTCTCACAGCTCAGAAATTAATTCAGTGCTTCAACAGCAATCCCTGTCACAGAACTGAAGCAAGCTATCAATTCCCACCATCAGTTTGGAAGTGTGCAGCCCCCTCTGCCCACTGGAAATCCCTGTTAGAAACTCCTCCGGCCCACAGCACAGCCAGCACCTCTTTGGAGGCAGCTCCTGCCTGGGCTGTGCCACCACCTGCACTGTGGGCTCTTTGGAGCTGAACTGTTTGTTACTGGGACAGGTGCCTGAGCAATGATAGCCTCTTGCCACAGGAGGGAAAATCTGTCAGGTGTGACACCATATGAAGTAACTAGCAGGGTTGTGGGGCACAGCCTATTGCCTGTCCTTCACTGTTTAATTGTTTACCTGTTTGCAAGGTTTCTAGCAGCTGTTACTCGCCTTAGCATGTCAACAGCGTATATGGGAAAGTCAGAAACGCAACGAACACCATAGACCTGCTCAGGAGGAGGATCACATTTGACATTATTAGAGTGAGGAGATGTATGCAGTGTCTTTGCTGCCTGCTACTGTTCTGGCTGCGTTCGGACATGAGGCTGTCCCAGTAAGACTGTCCAAACATGCTCAGCTCCATGCACAAATTTTGTAATTCTTTGTATGCATGTGTACTTGCTACTAAGCATTGCTGAAAAAGATTCTCCTTTTGCCCAGACCCTGCTGCTTGTGAAGCAGATAGGGAATACTGGTGATAATATAAAAAAGAGAAAAAGCACAGGGTCCTTAGCTTAGCCTCTAGAAGCCCTCTCATGAAGAGGCATGGGAAGGTAACACCTGCACAGCTTCAGGGCTCTTTGTGATAGTGGCCCTGAGGCAGCCCTGTGAGCCCCATTAGAAGGAGGATCCCCCATGCAGACACCGCTCCGCTGCTGGCACCAGGACCTCCTCTTTGACTGAGGCAAATACTTGATACCCTTTTGAAAAACTGCCCTTTGCTGTGCCGGAGGGAATATGACAGCCCCTGAGGTTTCACCTCAGATTGACACAGTCCACATTACCCCAGCACCCCGTATGCTGCTTCAGTGTGGTTCAGTATGGCGCTGGGGGTAATGGTTGGGTTGCACAGAAATGTGAAGCGCAGCTCTGAAACTTAGAGACTGGATGAACCCATCTACATTTATGTCTGAGTACCTTATATGCTGAATAGCCCGATTAAATGGAATTGTCATGAAGACAGGAAAACACACCATTTTCTTTGTAAAATGTCTTGCTCTGTGTTCAGCCAGCACAAAGGGATCTTACATGGTACATACAGGCACTACTGCCACATATATCAATACGACTACCACCACCACTTTCAAATTAGCAAGTGGCTTACGTGGCTTCCCTGTCTCTCTTTGTTGCAATTCTTTAGGATCCAGATGACATTCTAAAGACTCGAATGGACTCTCCCACCAGGACACAGTGCTGTGCAATTGCACGAGGATGATAAGGAGGGCTGATGCCTTCCAGCAATGTATCAGCTGCAGACACTAGCCTCCGTAGGCAGAGCTACTGTCATGGGTGATGGAAAATTGTCCATTGAGTGGGGCATTATCACAAAGGGAACAGATTTCCCTTTGCAAACTTCGGGCCCAGCCTGAAGGAGTACCGTAGACCTCATTTCATTCTCCATCTATAAAATAGAGATGATTTTACCAGTTATCTAATGATGTGATTTTTAAGTATAATTGAAATCAAGAGATATGTTCCTAAGACAGACAAATGGCAGATGGCTTACAGTGTCATCCTGCCCACTTGTTGCAGAACAGAGCTGAGCTACTACACCTGTGTTGAATTAGTTGCAAAGTATTAAAACTCCGGATCCAACAAACCTGAGGTGAAAATGCAAGGACACCAGCAATGAAGGTGGCTTGCATTTGCATAGCAGTCATATTTCTGAGTAGTTGCCAGTTATTTCAGAAAGCTGTAGGTATGTTTAATTTTTGGAAGATGAAATTTCAGTTGTAAGAGCTCCTGAAACCCTGACGTGCTTTATGCCACTGGTCTCCTCCAAACCCTGGTTGTCTTTGTAAGATAAAACAAGCTTCAGGATTGTATGTTGTGAGGTAGAGCACACCTGCCTCAGTGTCAGTGTGTTGTATTGACTTGCTGCCTTTATTTTAGAAGGCGAATGTTGATTAGAGATTAGCTAGTTCCCAGAACAGAATTACTTGTTTTTCTTTTGCACCTTCATTCTTCATGATGCTCTAGTTATACTCAGATTCTGCAATTATCTATCTAAACTGACTGAATCAGTATTGGCATCCCATGTAGTCTACAAAGGTTCTTAATTATTTCTATGTTGAGGGCTTATAGTGTTGTTTGTAGTGCTCATAGTGGTTTCCAAGAGAAATTCAGAAGTTTGGTCAGACAAGGTAGATTCTAATGTTATTCAAAATTAGCTTCTTCTTAAGGTAAATGCTTTCCCTAAAACATAATGATCACTAGTTTTACCAGAGAATGGCTGCTTTTCGTTATTCTGAAGTTAAATTTACCTTTAAATTTCTTGAAAAATAGGTCTTGAGAAGATGGGGTTTTACCCCCCTTTGAAAAACACCTCTTCAGAAAAAAATAAGCCTGTATTTGTTTTAGGTAAAGCCAGCTGTGCTTTCATATTCCCTTATGAAAGCAACACTTGTCATTAAGGGTGGACAAGCTGTTACCACAGCTTTATCTTCTTTTAGAGGAATTTTATTAGAATGATAGATGACTTTCATTGTTTTTATGATCAATGAAGCATTTCCTTATTAACCACGGATACCAGACACTTTCAGCCCTGTCCTTTGCTAGGTTACTGCAAAATATTGTTCCTTCGTACACAGATTTTACATAGCGCTTGCTATCGTTTCCAGTGCATCAGTGGTACGTTAAATATTGGTGTTAACGATGTTTGCCTTTGTTAGGTTGTTTGTTGGGTTGCTGAACCATGAGTAGCCTTTCTGGCTATTCTCTTCTAAACTCCCAAAAAGTTTAGAAGAGGAATGTTGTTACAGCCTCAAGTTTATCAGGGAGAGCTGATGCATGTTGATGCGTTGCAGAGGGGCTGATTTTATTTAGCCATTCAGAAACTGATATTTAATAAAATTTTGAAATGTTAAAACCAGTGGGTGACAGACTGTCTGTAGGCGTGTCCCCCGAGGTGCTCCCTGTTTTATTTGCTAATGATCTTTCTTCTTTGCCCATGCTAAGCCAAGCTCTACCCACTACTGCTACAGCACCATTATTCAGAGATTAATTTGCTCACAATCTTTAAAATATAGAAACCACTCACACTAAGCTTAATTATTGCTCTCAATGGCAATGAATTTTGCCCTCAATGTTATGTAAGCCACCAGTGGCTGGATCTCTGCTTCTGTGTATAGATACTTTTGCTGTTTAAAATATTGAAGTATTGCTTTGCAGTCACAAGACTGTAGCACTGACAAAAGTGAGGTGATATGGGATAAAATTAACCTAATTCAAGCCATTATGGCAAGAATTTGCAGGAGGTCAAGGACTGACATCTGACATTAACCGCTGTAGGTAGAAAAGCATGGATAAAGAGATTTTAAAGAGACTTAAGGGCAGATGCACAGCTTAAATGCTGAATTTGAATCTAAGACTTTTTGGGATTTTCCATTCAAAATTTACTTTATTAGTGTGAAAGATGCCATATTACTAGGACTTACAGATTAATAAATAGATGGGCATTGATAAAGCTTGTGAAATCTCTGAGTCTCGTTTCTGTAGGACTGACTGCCTGTGGGCAGGGGCCTGCTGAGGTTAGTGCAGATCAGGGTGGAGTAAGGACATCTGACTGCAGAGCTTGCTTGTGTAAAGCAAAATTGCCTTAGAGATTCACTTGATTGGAATTAGATTGTGTGCAGACACCAGCAAGGACTTCTTGAAACTCTCTCTTGATCTTATTATATTAGGCTATTTCAACTTGTTTATTTTGTTTTAAATTATACTCAGTGTTGCCATGATGACAAAAAATAAGGCAAACAGGGACTGCTTTGTGGATGAGAATGAATGGGTGACCACAGGAAGTCCTTTGAGTTCGGAAGATTTTGCAAAATGAAGTTGAGATGTGCTTCTCCAAAGTTACAGAAGAAAACACCATTTAATTCCAGCAGAGGTGAACCTCGGAGGCATTCAGAAGAGCAACAAACTAAGTCAGGATTTCAGAATATTAATTAAACCTAAATAAATTTCCTTCTCTTCAAAGGTACGAGAATGGAGCAGGATACTGCCTGCTGTCACTATCATGAGTTAAAAGCCTATTTTCATTCTTTTTTTTCCCAACCTTCTTTTCTATTACATCAATGTCAGGAGACCACTTCTGTTTGACTATAAATGATTAGGAATGTTTATTACCTTCAGTTCAGTTTGCAATAATCACTAAACAGATATTTTATTGCTGTGTTGGTTTTTTTTTTTCCACAGTCAGTAATATAAATCTCATATAAGGAAAATGACTGGAGAAATGTATTAAGAAGCACATGTAGGAGTTTGTTTCAGTCTGTGCCACTGGATGGCTCAATGTGTCGTAAAAGAAATCTCTGCTAGCAGCGTGAGTTAAATTCAGGAAGCTGTTTCTCAAGGAGGATTTGAATGTATTCTGCTATGAATATGAAGATCAGAGTGGCTGTGGTGGTCATATTATTGAGAACTGTGATGTTTTCTCTGGCCACAATTCTGTATCATTGCTTTTAAGGATTCCTGTAAAAGATGCAAGTAGATTCTTCGCTGCAGAGAGCAGAAATGGCTTTGGGCAGCACAGTTTGCTTCTTGAAAACTGAGAAACCAAGAACAACAGGGAAACACTAGCGTGGTATTTGCCAAGTCAGAATCTGCCTGCTCACTGATGTGTTCAGGAGCAGCTACGTGCTGTGGCTGCTCCTCACCACTGATGTACACAGGTTGGAACCAGTGACGGCGTATGCTGGATCTCTGTGAAATTAAACCAAAAATAAATAGATGCTTTGAAATAGTTCCTTGTTTAGATAAGCTCTAAGCCTTTGCTGTCATTGCTGCAGAGATGATGCCAAAACTGACAGTGCTGCAGTTTGTACCCTTTCTTTTCGTTAGGACTTGTACCAAGGCAACCAAATCATTCACAGGTTCTTACATAATCGGCAACCATCACATGGTTTCTTACCAGTCTTGAGATAGGTCAGTAGTTCAAATCTAGCCTAAAGAAAAACTATCCACACTGCAGGCCCCTGAGCTGCCCAGTCCACTGTGATTTGGATGGTAGTGACAATGGTAAAAAGGAAATCAAGCTTGCTCTGTCTTGTCCTCCCCTAGTGACCTTGACAAACAGGATGCAACTTGTTAAAATGTGACCCTCTATTTAAGATGTAACACAGTTACGTGTACCAGCCTGAAATTTCTACCTGCTGTAACTCATTGCATGGTGATATATCAAATTTGCATTACTGGAGTTGCTCTGTTTTGTGTTGATTCTGATTCACAAATGTTAGATAACTGATACAATGGGCAGTATCCTGCCAGGAGGGTGGCATGGTTTGGCATGACTGAGCGGCTGCTCTGAAGAGAGGCAGCACTGAGATTTTATACAGGGCATTGCAAGTCAGGCTTGAAGTGCATTGGCAAAGCTACATGGTAGCTGGCAAAAAGTTGCTCTTGTGTACAGACCTAATTTTATTTGTATAATTCACTTTTTTCAAGATATTGCAGCTTTATCATATAACCTTCTAAACTACATGCTGGATGTGTCTCAAGATCATCTCATGCAGTGAGAAGGGAATGAGTACAGTTCTGACCCGTTGCAAATGGTCAGCTCAGCAGGTGCCAGCCGTAGCATGTGTGGCCATGCTAAACAAACTTGGCTGGGAGCTTGAAGCTGGCAAGTATCTCCTACCTGCTGCCTTGTCTGCTTCTGTTTCCCGCCTTCCTCAGCTGGAGAAATCCTTACTTGCTAGAGCGGTGGAAGACCTCAGAAACAGCCACGTCTTATTTTTCTCCTCCTCCTCTCACTGCTTGTCCTCTTCTTCTCTGATCAGTGCTGATTCGAGAAGGCTTTCCAGTTGGCCAGCCATTCTCTCCAGTATTTCCAGCTCAGTTCTCCTTGCCCTCTTCTGTCTGGACTCTGCCCTCTCTCCGCTTTACCTGCTTCCCACCAACTTGAGTGCCCAGAAACACCAGGTGCAATGCTTCTCTCCCTGCCACCAGACCAAACCCCTCAGCTGCCCACTCCTACCTGCTGTCATTTCTGTCATTCATCTGTTAAGTCCCCAGGCTTCCTGCATTTCTAGGCAAATGTCCCTTCTGGTTCTTTCTTGGAACGTCTTCAGTGGGCTTTGTGAATCTTTCTCTGAGTATATTTTTTCATGATAGTTTTTATTTTTATTTTTATTTTTTGGTGTTATTTCCTCTATTGGTATACAGTAGGAAGCTGAATAATTTTCATGTTCTATTGTGTTTACTCACAATTCACAATGAATTGAAAGGGCTTCAAATATTGTTAGACCACACTTGTAATGGCTTATGTTCTCCCTATGTTCACATTGCCTTGGTAAAAATGACCACATTAAAGACAAACAAATTGAATTAAAAAAAAACCAACAAACTTACCTAAAAATGGTTTTTTTGTTAAAAACAAACAAACAAACAAACTTTCTCAATGCTTACATTGGGAAATGCCTTACAGTAACTTCCAACCCTTATCTCACACTTAGCTTTCCACTGGGAGAATGGGTGATATAATTGATTTAATCTATTCAGTAGAAGCTCTGGTAATCTAAAGATGTGACAAACAACATTTGCAGAAAAAGGTTTTATATCTTATTTGAAGAGGTGCATACAGAAAAGAATGGTAGCGTCTTGAAGACTTAGAAGCCATGTAGCATCTATGTTTAATAGACACTTTGTGGCTGATGACTACAAGGAGGAAGCTTTTCATCCCAGAATGAAGGTCTGGAAGTCCACATGGGATGCAGTGAGACGTGCTGTCTGCACGTGGGCTAGTTCAGCTGTCCCTGCATGTGGGGTTGAGCAAATGGAACTGACAAACCCATAAGCAGGCAGACCTGGCCCTCTGCTCAGAAAACCACAGAAATCAAAGTCAACAGCAAATGCTTAGGAAATATTTTCAGCTTTAAAGAAATAACTTAATAAAAGTTATAAAACACCTGATGAGGTAATCTATTCCATTAAAAAGTTGTTTCCTCTCGAGTTTTCTGAACTAGAAACGCAGGCAAAGCAAGCTCTATTTTGGGGCTTTGCAGATAAATTATGTATTAAAAATATGCTATTACTTTAATGATCATTCTCAAAAGATTCTTAGAAAATGAAGCAAAAGCAAAGTTTACGTTGGTCAAGGACATAGGACACAATTCTAAGAAATATTCAAGAATGAGTTATGCAAAATTCATGAATCTGCAAGATTTACTCTTTTACCCATCAATTTTGGCCCAGCTCAGTTAATTTCATCAAGAGCGCTGGAATGCTTTATACTCACAGCCTTTCTAGCAGTCAATATAGTATCGACTGTATTGCAGCCAACGTAGTCAGTGTGGCGATGAGATACTGTTGTTTTCACAAGCTTTCACTAGGTTTGCTGTGAAATGCCATATTCTCATATTAGTCATCCTCCCTGCTTTATATCTTAGAAGATGCATTTCAACTGTTTTTAAAGTACATTATTATTCAGCCGTTCACCAAAATAGACCAATATACATTATAATATGTTTACGAGGTGGCAGTCTTACAATTCAACAATTCCATCTAAGATAGCTACAAAATTGTTTGAAATGGCTGCACTTACTTTTTTGAGCAAGTAGTTCTAAATGAAAGGGTTGATGGCTGCAATTTGATTATTAGCAAGTAAAAGAACACAGATAGAAATATTGCAGTCAGAATGTTGATATTCCATGGAGAACGAAAAATGTTTAGTGGACAGTTTCGAATATTGTCAGTATTTAGTGTCATAAAAACAGCTGAACTTGCTTCTTTATTTATATCATTGAGGTAAGTTTAATGCCATTTAAATATCTTCAAAGCCAGGTCTTTACTGACAAAATTAGCTGTTTTAACAATAGATGGCAAACACTTTCCTCCAAGCATTTTTCAATTTAATGCAAGCTATAGGCAACTGGAGAGGGACAAAGCTTGGCATCTCCTGCCAAAAAGCAGGTAGTCCACATGGAATGCTGAACACAGAACATGCGCTGTGTCTTCTGTGTGCGTGGATGGAGCTGGGTTCAGGTGTGTGAAGGGAAAGAGGTGACATGCTGAAAAGGAAGAAATTTAACATATTCTTAAGAACAAGGCATAAAACAGAGAGCTCATATCTATTTGTCTTCTCTTAGTGCCCGAGTCAGTTCATTGTGGCAGAGGACAAAGCTCATTAAACATATTTTCTTAGTTGCTACTAGTACCTTAATTAATTCAATGATTTCAACAGATGTCTGCATGGAAATACGGGAACTCAGCTAGAAAAAAACAGACCTTACAGAGATCTCAGGAGCTGTAATAATACCCAAGTAAAACAGTACTTCTCTGAATAACAGGGCCAGTGCCAATTTATGGAAAATAAGCAAATGAGACCCTGAGGACAGATTGAACATGGAGAGAAGGAGCACATTTATAGTGCACCTCTTGAGGTAAAGAGCGGAAAAGTGCTGGGATTGTGTATGAAGTTACATGTGTGCTTCTTTAGCTTCTTAAAAGCCTTACATATGTCTCCACTGAAAAATCTGTTTGGAGTTTTCTTCACCCACCATTGGAAAGGAATGAATACATTATTAATATGCCATTGGACAAGAGATTGTCTTAAGTTATCTATACGCATTTGGATCAAGTTACCCTAGTGGAACACCTGTCTGGAAATATCCAGAGAAGTGGCTTTTAAACTAAAGAGCACTGCTCATGGTAGAGATGCCCAAATTTACAGCTCTGTCTATGGTGTTGTAAACCTGCCCCGTCCTCAGCTTCCTCCCTGCAGCCGGGAGAATGCTCTCCTGCCTCCAGCCCGTTCATACTGAGCCCTGCTGTTGCCAGCATGTGTGACAACCATTGCCAATTGCGACAGTTGTTTTTATGAAGGGGGACATCTGTCTACATAAAATCAGGCTAGGGTCTGCAAACTCATTCACAGAGGCCACGAAATAGTCATCAGATGATAAAAATTACCTCCTCAGTTAAAAGACAAACTGGTGTCCCAAAAATGAGAGAAACTCCACCAGCCCTGTACTCACCTGATTCAGCCCACAGCCTTGGTTATGTGGTCAGGGGAACTCTTATAATTGCTGGCAGATGAGCACCCATCTAAAGAACCTTCTACTTCAGTATGCATCTCGTATGTTTTGAAGTGCTAACATCAAAAATATGCTCCCCACCAAAAAGCAGAAACATGGACTTTTTGAAAAATATATCCCTATGGCTGTCTCACCATGAATGTGAGCTGTTTGCAAACCTGAGTTGAACATCCCAGTAGTTTTGTGGACTTCCACTGACAGTCCCGTCTAAAAGGAATTTCAGCGTGAGCACAACTGTATTCTTGGCATCCCATTTCTCTGCTGCTTGGCTCTCTAAATCGTTTGCTTGTGTTTTAGGCTGAAAGCCCAAAAGCAAAAAAGCCCCCCATGCAGTTGGTGACAACAAAGAAAATTAAAGCTATAGATTTTTAAACAAAAATAAAAATGACATGGACAACATTTAAGTGTTTAAGGCATGACAAGAATGAGTATGTTATTCCATGAATGGGCAGGCAGCTCTATTAACTCTTGATATTCTACCTGATACAATGTGTTGGCAGGATAACTGCATTAGCAGTTCAGTGTTTCTTTAATTTTTGCACAGAAGCATCACTTTTTTTTTTGTCACATCACATTCTGTAGCACAATATCAATCTTGCCATATCTGTGTTCTAGACAGGCTATGGGGATTCTGCTGTAATTATGTAAAAAATGAAATATTTCAAAATCTGATTGACAGCTTGATTACAATAATGCATGTGATTAAATTCAGGGTGTGCTGGTGTAACGAAGGAGGGAATGTCAGTGGTAATTAACTGTATTTTTGTTAAATTTTGTTGAGCATTTCTTGCTCATAGATTGGAGTATATTGAAACCAATGAGACACCTAGTGGTAGCAGTTTTTTAGAGTTTCTCAGTACCATTTGGGACTTGGAAAAACAAGTTCTTATGCAAATCATATATTTTGTTACCTGTCATGTAAATTTTATGTAGATTAGTGTGGTCATGAACACCAAGAGTACACTGTGCAGCAGCATGACAGGAACAATTCCATGCTATGCCTGGTACAGAAGAGATGCAGTCAGTGTTTATTCTTCTCCAGACAGCTAGTCCTGGATAATAAAGCTTGCCAAAAGACAGAAAAGTGTGGATTATAATAAGATGCAATAGTTTATTTTTAATTTTCATGGTATGGTATCTTCTTCTGAGGAAATATTACATGACTTTTGCCACTTCTACCTCCTCAAAGAAAGTTTGTACGAGACAATGAGTCCACCAAATATTTATATGGGGATTAACATTTCATGTGAAAAAGCAAGCAATATGCACTGCTTTTCATTACTTTTTTTTTTTTCTCTGAACAGTAATCTCCTTGGATAAAAAGCTGTTGTGTCCAATCTTATAAAAGATCTCAGGTATTTAAGGCATTGCTTGGATGTAAAAGAAAAATGTTACCTATAGGTTCAATCTTTACTGCTTTCTCTCTGTAGCTCTGCTCCAAGCATTAGATAAAAGCGGAGATAGGAATCTCTTATTTCCTTGATTCAAATGATTCCAGGTGCTGTGCAACAGCGCGAGGGGAGGAACGGAGCAGAACCACAACCGTGCGGCCTCGCTGTTCTGCCAGCAATTGCTGACCTTGCTATTCTGCTGCTCATCTCTTCCACAAGTTTTACTTTGAAATGTCTCCCTTACAACTGCAACATCCATTCCAGGTCAGTATCCTTCCCTCCCTCCAGATTTCTTTCCCTTTTAGAAGCTGCTGACGTGTCAGAAACCTGGTTACCTGTATTTCCTCTATTTTTGGGGAGTGAAGAGACAAGTGAGGACCACTAATAGAAAGCTTTTGAATTTATTTGGTATTTACTGACTGTAAACTCTGAAGAAATGTGTAACATTTTCCTCTGTATCTGGGTAACATTCAGTAAACTTTCCTTTCTAGGGTAAAAACACATACATAAAATGCAATGTAATATAATAAAGTGAAATATGAATATATAAAGCTGACACCCTCATTTATTATTTTATGCAAAAGCAAACACCAAGGAGATTACTAGAGAAAGTAACAGATATATGGTGATTCTTTACTTTTCCCACAAACAAAAACATTTTGAAAAAGTGGAGAGAAAGATGATTTTTTCTTTTTTTTCTTTTCAAGTAATAGTTATTGCTGCAGCTGTTTAAAAATCCACTGTGAAAAACCTGCACTAGCCTAGTGATCTTGGGAGCAATGGTGATGTCTCTAAGCAGCAGGAAATACAGAGTTGCAGATAGGCAGTAATTATACAAGGCCTTGCAAAGCATGGAACTCTGCCTGTTTGCATCAAAGGAGTTAAAAATTATACAGCCTCACTCTTCCCTGCATTTTGCCAAAGCCTAGTAAGTCACTAAGTCTTACTGCTAAGCGTAAGTTCACCTCATTCAAGGGGTCCGTATCCTCTGAGCTACAAAGGATAATAATAAGTTTATATATTCCTGGTTTCTTATTTAAATAGCATGCAGTGAGAACACCACTGTTATTTAGCAGCGAAGTGTTTGGAGGTATGCTAATGACCACAAGAAAATTTCAAACCTCCATGATGTGCTTTAATCACCAGCTGGAGATCAAAAGCCACCATGTGATTTTATACAGCATGGGCAGCTTCCAGAACTGCCTTACATGGAAAGAGATCAATGGTAAAATTGGTAGATACAGCAAAGCTTTTGCAATAAAAGCGTTTTATGTATCTTGTTCAAAGCATTTAAGTGCCTTTTAGATCACTGATTGAACCATAGACATTATAAAGTGGAACCTTTTAATACCAAAATAAATTTGCAGAGTAAAATTCCATTATAGGAAAAAGCATTGCACTGCAACAGGATAGATAATAATTCCTTCACATGTAATGTTTGATGATAAACAGAAGTTCTTTGTATCGTTATAGTTAGACTCCATGTACTGTTGTTTGTCTGGACTTGAATGTATCTACAGTGTAGGATAGCCACTGTTGCCTGGATAAAATGCGTGCATACCTATAAATATAGCTTCTAAGACAGGAGAAGACACTTTACATCCAAGACAGTCTGGGCATTTATTTTTAAGTAGAAAAAACTGCCCATGCATACGAGTTTTGGACCTTGTCCAAAGAAAACATAGTTTAGAAACTCATGAAAGTCCTTTAAATGGGATTGATGTAACGTGCTTCAAACAAGATTTAGTCTTAGAAGCTTCAAGTTATTTAAAATGATTCCCTTTAACAGCTTCGAATCATATGTCTGCTAGCATCAGAAAACCTCAGGCAAAAGTGAAACTTCCAACAGCTCTGACTATGTAGCTTTTCTTCCACAACATTTTCATTAATTCCTCTAATGCTTAATCTCTTTTTCATCAAATTAATGGGTAATCTGTACAGTTTGGACCTCCTCTTCCCTATATTCCATTCTTTATTTGACAATTCAGCTACATAACGTGGGGAATGAATATAGAGAATATTTTCAAAGCACTGCAAGGTTTACAAAGACATTTCCTCCCTCTGCATCTTAATTTTGAATTTAATATGTTTTGAACAGTACAATTAATAATGGCCTTGTAATTTGTAATACAGAATTAGGAGTCAGGAAATCCAGGTCTTTGGCATTTATTAAAAATTTCCTTTGTTACATCAAGCTAAACAAACTTCAGTCAGCATCTCTGTGCTGTAGTCAGCATCAAATGTCTGATTCTTCATTAGTTATAAGGGGTAAAGGGGTATTTGCTTTATTATGTTCTTTCAGAAGTTGATTCTATTACACAACAATACTGTACCTTCCTTTGGTGAGAAAAACTTAGGTGTCAGCCCTATCTCACACAGAACTTTTTAGGTACATAGAGGTGTCCTTATTGATTAAATCAGTTTTCTCATCAAATGAACTGAATATTAAAAATTATAGTCAATTCTCTCCAGTTTCTTATTCACTGCATTCTCAAGGAATTTACAAACAAAAATTTAAATGCCTATCTAATCAAATCCAAAAATTAGTCCAACTTGTAAAGACAACTGGAAAGATCTTAAACCTGCCAAAACCAATTTTATTTCCAACTGATTTTTAATAGCACTCCATCCTGTAGGATGTTGTACTTCTCTGCTAAAATATATATAGCTCTGAGGCTACCTGGCAGATCATCTTAAGTGCTCTTAGAAGGTATATATATGGGTGAACTCTGGAGCGTCAGAATGCTATTCTTAGGGAACAACATCTGCTCTTTTTAAAAGATTAATAGGGGTACATTAAAGGAAAAAGCCACATCTTTTGTTTTATTTGTTACATATCTTTCCACTAAGGAAAATAGTGTGAAATGTGAATGAGAAAAAAAAAAAAAAAGCAAGAAGCTTGCAGGAACTACATTTTTCCCTGGTGTCAGTATAGTCACGCTGCAAGATAACACTTAGATGTGATTGGAAGCATAACTCTTTGTGCACTGTGGTGGGTGGCAACACGAGGAAGGCTACTGAGTCACGATCTGCTTCTTAGCAATTGATCATGCCACTGTTTCCTCTCAAAAAGATGATGACCTCTAACCATGTTTTTAGCAATGTTTTTAACCATGTTTTAGATGTTTTTGGTTTAATGTTTCCAAAAGATTGCAATTTGAAGCAAATATTATGGTGATTTTTAATAACTCTTGTCTATGCTTGTCAAACCCTAGCTAGGACGACTGAGCGTGGTGTGTGTCTACTCTTTTACGAAGCATTCATAGTCTCACCATTCATTCTGGAATTGCCTGTTTTTAACAATATATATTTTCGTATTTTTGGCTTTTTGTTTTTTTTAAGCATTGTGAGTAGTATGGCAAGGTGTATGAGGAATGTATAAGAACTTTTCTCCCTTTGCAAAGTAGCAATATAAGACAAAAAAGACTGCAGGAAGGGAATACACACTGGAGTTCTGAGCCATTTAATTCTGTAATTTTTGGAAGAGCGGAAATGTGAAGAACATCATGTAAAGATACCATTGTGGCATTTAGTAACTTCTTAAATCCAAAGGTCACTTAAACGTTTTATAAAGATACAAACAACAACTTTGTGAGGTTTTATGGCAATAATTTTCAAGAAGAAAATTTAATGGAAATGTTACATTACTTCTACATTTCTGGACTGTAGCTTGATTACTTTCATTTGTACATGGAAATGCATGTGTGCATCTTTTGCTCCAATGTGCCGTTCTGATATCTTGCAGACCTGTGTCCCATGAATCACAGCCTGAAAAGCATGACAATAAACAGAAATTAGTCTAACTAGGGGGTAAATACTGTATCTCACCAGCTGCAGACAACTGTCATTCTCTTATTTGGTGTTTTTACTGTAAGTCTCACATCCTTGCATTCCAATATAGCTTTATGAGAAAGCACTGAACCAACTTAAGACATTCCCTGGATGTAGGATGAAACTGGGAGGACAAATCATCTGAAACACCTCACTTTGTGTGTGTGTGTATGTGTGTTAGGTAGGTGGTTTCAAATGTTTTATGCTATTTTGTGTCCTCTGCAGGAACACTCTTAATTTTCTCCCAGTAACGAGGATGTGAAAATGTAACTCATTTCTTCTGGAACTGATGAGTACATGTTCTCCTGAAAGTTCTCCTGAAAGAATAGCCATTTGTGAAAAATCTTACTCTGGAGATTCATCAGTCTTCTGAAAACTTTCAGAGTTAATCAATCCAGTTATTTTATGAGATGCCAGCTCAAAAGAATTCATGCTGTGGTTTGATCATTATCACTTCAGACATTCCTGTAAAGCCATATTCAAGATGTGATACTTTATATTTCACACCTTAACTAAAAATATCTAACTGCTTAAATAATATAGTCCAGTATATATTGGATATTTAATACTATTTTAAAGTAGCATTTGAACCCTTATTAACTGCTGTAGCTGTAGTGCACACATAGATTGGATTGCCCATTCTCTTTAAGATTAGAGATCTTTTAAGAAAAAGATTTAATGTTCTTTCTATGGAGAAGAATTGAATACAATTATCAAATCTACGAGAATTCTTAAAGCACATCTGAAAGTTGTAGTCAGCTCATTCCAGGAATCTTCTTACTACACGTTACAGTGAGGGACGATAATGAGAAACCCATCCTATATGTTTTGATTACTTGGTCAATACCTGCTTTTTCTGAAATCTAGTCAAAAAATTGACGTTACATAGGAGCTATCCGAGAAAAGCTGTGGCCACTTTGGACTTGGTTAACATTTGAAGAATCTCCAACTGTAACATATTAAAGCAAATGCATCCACACTGACTGAAAAAAGCCCAGTCCTTCAGTGTATGGAAGCATAATAGATGGAAGTCTCTGCCCTGATGGTTTTGATAAGAAGCAGTAGGATATGTATATCACAGCTGTAACTTTTGCTTAAATTGACTTGATTTTTCTGATCCAACAGAGAAAAATCAGAGGCAGAATGATATCTGGGCTTCTCTCCATGTGAGAAAGAGATAAATTTTTGGACCAAATTTAGAAGGGATAGCACAAATTATTTTAGGTATCTATGGCCTTGTTCTTAAGACTGTTTTCAGGATAGCATCCTGAAGATCAGCTTTTCATTGTAGTTTTGATAAATTTGTTTTGGATCTAGAGCACTAAATTGTATTAAACTGTGATTAATGAGTAGAATTTGAATATTTATTAAATTGCTCATTTTATTTTCCATATTGGCATCTCAAAGTGTTTTTATGATCCCAGTACTCTGATATTAACCAAAAAGGATGGTCCTTTGACTGAAACACTGTCATAGAATCACAGAATTACAGGGGTTGGAAGGGACCTCTCAAGACCGTCGAGTCCAACTCCCCTACCAAAGCAGGCTCCTGACAGTAGGTTGCACAGGAAAGCATCCAGGTAGGTTTTGAATACCTCCAGTAAGGAGACTCTACAACCTCTATAGGCAGCTTCTTCCAGTGCTCTGTTACCCTCAAAGTCTTTCTCGTGTTCAAATGGAAACTTCCTGTGTTTCAGTTTGTGCCCACTGCCCCATGTCCTGTTGCTCGGCACTGCTGAAAAGAGCCTGGCCCCATTCACTTGACACCCACCCTTTATAAGTGTTGGTAAATCCCCTCTCAGTCTTCTCTTCTCTAGGCATGTGTGGTAGCATCTCTCACTTCTCCTGAACAGCCTTTCTGCTCTCTCCTAAGAGCAGTAGTACCCAACAGCATTCAGAACAGCTCAGATTCTTGAATGTCTGCAGGATTCCTCGTGTAGATTTCTATTCTTCCTAATGTAGGCTTTCAAAGGAACGTTCTATGTACCACCATGCTGAACATACTGTGGAATGATAGCTCTTACTTGGTTTTAAGTTATTTAGTCCCAAGACTGCACCATGTGAAGACTGGCCATGAAAACATATTCTCTTTTCCTCTAAAGGTTTTTTTAAAAAACATTGAATTAGAAAACAAAAACATTGTCCTTTTATTTTCTGCCTCATCCTGACTCCCCAACTTGGCATGCTGTTAAGCATGCCCCATGCCTGCTCCCAGCTGCACAGCTTGGCAGGCCTGGTGTGGGTCCACATGAATTTGCAGCCAAAGAGCAAAGACGGAGCATCACCCACTAGGTGACAAGCAGGTCAGCCCCACGGGGTGAATCAGTGCTTTGTGATCTGACCCAGACTTGAGAAATGGAGAGGAGTGGGGAAAACAGAACAGATACACACTGATCCAACTGGGGCATGGTTCCTGAAAGGTTCCTTCATGCCCAGCCCCACAGGGGTGGACCACAGGGATGGCTGCCATGGGCTGCTTCAGGCCTGGCCACAATCATGAGGGAGAGTTCATAGAGTCATAGAGTGACTTGGGTTAGAAGAGACCTTACAGCCTATCCGGTTCCAACCCCTGCCATGGGCAGGGCTGCCACCACTAGGTCAGGCTGCCCAGGGCCCATCCAGCCTGGCCTTGAGTACCTCCAGGGATGGGGAATCCACAGCTCTCTGGGTAGCTGTGCCAGTGCCTCACCACCCTGAGTAAAGAATTTCCTCCTAACATCTAACCCACGTCCCCACTTTTAGCTTAAAACCATTCCCCCTTATCACTATCTGCCCGTGTACTATACAGCACAGAATGCACCAACTCGGAGCCGCCAGCCTGCCGAACTACACTTCCCAGCAGGCCCCGCGCCCCAGGAGGGGCGGAGTGGGCGAAGAGCAGCGACCAATGGGCGCGAGCGATGGTGCGATGTGTGCGCCGGGGCGGGCGGGCCGCCGGAGGGCCGCAGGCAGTGCGGGAATTTCGGACGGCGTGGAAGGAGCGGCGGCTCGGCCCGGGGCGCGCAGGAGGTACTGGGAGCAGGCGGCTGTCGCTGCGGGTGCTGCCTTTCCATCTTTTGTTCGCTCTTTTTTTAAGAGCAGAGATTTGGGGCGCCTTCCTGTCTCCTTTTCGGCCTGCCCTGTGTCCTCGGCCGTTCTGGCAGGCTGCGGCCGGGCTCTCCCGCTCACCTCGCCGGGCAGCTCTGGGGCGGGCCCTGCCCCGTCCCGCCCGGAGGAGCCCGCCCGGGCTCACAGGGTGCGGGGAGCGGGGCGGAGGGGTTCCGGCTCCCGCAGCTTCGCCGTGAGCTGTGCTGCACCCGCCTGAGCCGGCAGCGGCCTAAGTGGCCTTCAGCGCAGAGGCGGAGGAGGAGCGGGAGTGTCGCTGTCAGGTTTGTCGCCTGCGGGACGCCCAGCTGAGGGCAGCGAGCAGTGCCTCCGCGGGTGGGGAGCGGCCTCGGGGCTGCTCCGAAAGTAATGCCTCCCATTTTATTCTGTTGGCCCACGACATCAGAGGTGGATGTCGGTGGTATGGCAGCAGAGGCTGAACCTTCCCACCAATATCCCGTTCCATTTTGTTGCCGTGTGACAGATGGCAGCAGAGGGGCACTCTGACAAAATGGTGTCTGACATGGGAGTGCGGCTGAAGCAAAGGTGTGGCACTGAATTCCTCCATGTGGAAAAAATGGCACCCACTGATGTTCACTGACACTTGCTGAACGTTTCTGGAGACCAAACAGTGGCTGTGAGTGCAGTGTGGGGATGGGTGGTGCGTCTCAGCAGTGGGACAGCGATGTGAAAGATAAGCCGTGTTGTGGATGGCCGTGCTGATTCTTACCAGTGCTGCGTGCAGGCTCTTGTTTGTCGCTGGTGCAAATGCACAACTAATGATGGTGACCCTCCTGAAATATAGTGTTTGTAGCTGAGAATTTGTTCTATCAAATTTACTCTTTATATCTGTTATAGTTTCCCTGGAAATAAATAGGCATTACTTTAGGAGCAACCCATGTAATATTCCTCTTAAGTGCAGACCTACAAGTCACAAATAAACATAATCAATTTTAGGATCAGGACAGACCTGTTGTGTAAAAACTGGGCTGAGCTGGTTCTGGCAGTGGTTGTGGTTTTGTTTCCACTTCCTCTTGCCCTGTACGTTCCTTTTTAAGATGTAGGCAACTACAGGCAGGTCCAACCCCGTTGTCTTCTTGGATTTTCAGTTTGTGCTTAAGGCTTTTTTTAATTCACAGGCAATCCGTAGACCCTTTGTATGATTAGCAGAAACATAAAACCTGTGAGACTTCCCATCGTTATCACTGTGTCAGAAGAGTGGTGCCCTTTCCTTGATGGCAATAAACTGTCCCCTTAATTCAGAAGGATCATCCCTCCGTTAGGTTATCTTCATTTCCTCTTTTGCAGGCAGACCTAGGTGGGGGGTGAGCAGTGTTAGTGGCACAATGGATTGAAGGTCTTGCTGGGGTTGCCTGGTCAGGGGGCAGCTCAGCAGCACACCCTCTCACTGCTGGGAGTGAAAATAGGTCCTGCTGAGATAAACAACCCTGAAAACAACATCGTCTAGAAAATGCAAGGAGGATCAGGAAGAAACCAGTCTGCATTGCCACACAGCAGAAATATGTCCTTCAAAATAAATTTCATTTATATTAATTACAAAGTTTTATTGAGAACGGATGCCAACACAAGCTGAGAATTGTCTGTTTTCCTTCTAGGCGTTCAAGTGTAGCTAGAGTAGCAACCGCTGCAGAGGATGTTTGTGAAGATAACACTACTAATGGCACTACTGATGCAAAATTGTCTGCATATCTCAAGTACAGTTTATTCTATTTCTTCCCTAAGATTAGGGAGGAGGAGAAATAGCCTTTGTGGTGCTGAGAGTCTTTTGGAGAGAGTTTAGACAAATAGACTTCTGTTATTTACGTATTAGAAGCAAGGTCTTTGTTTGGAACATAATGTAACCACATAAAATGCTGCTATTTACAATCACACACCCTGAAAATTGTTCTTATCAGATCCCTTAGCTAAGTAGGGTCACATCTGTTTGATGCTTCAATGATAGCATAGTACTTGACATCTATGGCCCTCTCTTCCCAAGGACTTCAGATGGTTGCAGGCACTAATGAACTGAGCTTCACAATACCTGTAGGATAGAAAATATTTCCATTTACTGATGGGGAAGAGTAATTGAGATGCAGGAAAGGTAAAGGTGATCTTTTCAATGTAATTTTAAAGATGATATAGGGAAAAGTAGAGGACTATATTCCAGCTAGTGAAAGTATGGTGGGCTTTTTGCTATTATTTTTGTTTTTCAATTTTGTACTTCAGTGTAGAAAGTTTCTGCAGTCTCCAGCTATTTCTGCTTTCAATCAATACAAGATCTTTAAATGGATTTATCCAAATAAATGTGAAAGCATGTGTGGCCATTGCTTAAATATTTCCATGGAGAACAGCTTTTTTGCAAAAGAGTGCTTGCTTCGTCTTGTGGCTGCTGCCCATTGAAAGCGATCAGTGTTTGGCACCTATGGCCTACTGATAGTTTGACCAACTTGTAAGTAGGCACCCTGCCATCCTAACAGATGGATATGAATATAGACGGCCAAGAAACCATGTATGTGTATCTAGTGTATTTGTTAAGGGCAGGGTTCCCAGCTGGGGATGTTCAAACTTATGTCCATTTTTCAATTTTTGTTTTTATGGGTAAAGGAAGCCATTGTTAATTTTTTTTCTTTTTTTAACTGAGTACTTTTAGGCTTACAATTATTGACTACATTGAATGACAACAACAACAAAAAAGGAAAATAACCAGCTTTAATATTCTTGTGAACCTACTTTAAGTAAACTTAATTCCCTTTTAAGGGAATCTACTATCTACAGACAGGCAGTGAAAGTCAAGGATACAAAATGTATCAACAGTGTTTGATGGGCTTGCTAGTTTTATTGAAGATGCTGTGAATTTTGCTTTTCCTGGACAATGGTCTCCAGCATTCAAGCACTGAAGTGCATCTGTCCAAGTCTCACTGGAATTTGTAATCGTTCAGAGGTCATGTTGCAATCTCTCCAGTTCTCTTCCTATGTCTCAAATTGTTCTTTGCTTGAGACCTGTTTACTCACTTTGTGTTTTTGTACCCTTTAGAAAATGACAGTGACTGCAGTCTTGGTGTACATCGTGAGTCCATTAGACAACACTGCTGATTTTTGCACTCCTTTTTTCCTTATCTGTGTCAGTCTTAGGGTTGCAAATTTTTTTTATTTTCCCATTATCACTACTGATGGCTTCAGTTAGTCCTTTGTTATAACGTCTTTCCTTTTCCTGATCTGAGTGTCCTGAGAAGCTGCTGGCCTTGTTGGCCTGCTCTCTAAGCAGTAGCAACACATTTCCATTGCTGCCTACCTCTGTCTGTTCCTCCTGGTGCTTTGACACCATCACTGTCCCATTTCTGTGGTCTTAACTGAACATACAGCTGATGCTTGGAAGTCTGTTTTCTTCTGTAGAAAATGTAGAGGAAGAAACTTCACCTAAGACAGTACAGTTTGTATTACCGTGGAGTTGAAAAAATAGAGACAACAGGATACAGGTAAAACTATGGGCAAAGTTGGTCTTACAATGTAAGCGTAGAATGTCGAAGTTGTATCTTGACTATAGGGAAGACTGTTACTGTTTAGAAGTACTTGGAAATATGGGAAAATGATGCGGAATTAAACTTCTTGTGATAAGAAGGAAGCAAGTGCCCTCTAGGTATCAGTAAATACCGGACTCTTCCTGGGATGAGGCTGTTGCATGATACTGCGTTGTTACAGTTACTCATTTCACCCATGTAGGTACTCAGGTGTGGCTCTCTGACAGAGTTCTCAGATTAATAAGAACCCTGGAAAAAATCGGACATTCCTTTGGTATAGAATCATCCCTCTTTGTGTTGAATGGCTGTGGCATCTGCACGCCGACTGCAGACTTGAGTACTGTTTCAGGAAACATGAGAGCTGTTCTTGTATTAAGAGAAATAAGCCTGTACAAGAGGAATTTGTATGGGCTCTTCTCTTTGGATATTAGATGATGGATGTTATTTGGTGAAGAAGAATTCCTGATGATTTTAATAGGTCAGAAAAGGAGCTTTTTGAGGGTGGAATACTTTTAGGACAGCGGCTAAATTGTGTGATTTTTTTCTATTTGAGAAATTAAAAGAAGTTCTTTAGGACTAAAAGAAGAAAGTTCACTGAAGCTAAAAGAAGAAAATTGTTAAGTAACTGCATTTGGCTTAGGGTTATTGTATTGATTAGCTTGACTAATAAGAAAAGCTAATGAGGATAGACTTTTCTATCCAGAAGTTTCCTGAATTGTGTATTAACATTCCTTCCTGCTATCATAAACAAAATGAAATGAAAATTCCAACAGTTGGAACTTTTATCTTTTATAAATAACGGTGGCTCTTTGCATGCCTTTCATCTTCATAAGGCAGTGGGAAAGAACATGTCTTTGTGTGAACAGATCCTGAAGATCTTTCGTATAGAGCTAGTGCACACCTTGCCTTCCCGTGGCCATGTGTGCAGCAAGTTCTTTTGCTGAATCAAAAGCTGGCTTTGGGAAAAATCCCTATGTATTTTCTCAAAATGAGGTCTGTTCTGCATGTTTGGTTCCAATGGGCTGTTACATTATTTCTAGAAATGCTGTTTATTTAGCAGCTGAGGTTGGGAGGTTGCAACAACATGAATTTTACATCTGTGATGTCCAGATATGTAGTTACGTACCGGTGTTTTGATGATCTGCTGAGTGCTGTGAACAATAAGCAAATTGACTTCTGTTGCTTGAAGTGATATTGGAGAAAAAAATAATTAACAGTTGAATCACTATTTCTGTGGTATTTTTATACAGCTAGGAGGAACCTCTGAGAAATGTTGAGATTACTGTTGCTTTTTTGTTTGTTTTCTGGTGTACACATTAATGCCTTTCCCTGTTACTGCTGAAGACTTGGGCTGTCTGACATTTCTTCACTAAGCAAATTAAACTCCAGGAAAACTAATGAGCTTTGTTTCTTTAGTTTATTTTTATTTCAGTTTTGAATTATGATTGGTTGTGATCGATTGTCCTGGTTTGACCTAGCAGACAGCTAAGTCCCCCACAGTTGTTCACTCACCCTCCCCCCTCCCAAGTGGGATGGGGGAGAGAATTAAGGAATAAATACGGCAGAACTCGTGGGTTGAGATAAAAGCTATTTACTAAGNGATCGATTTAGTGCAATGGATTCTGAGATTTTTCTAGTGTGTCATACAAAGTTTTCTAATAGCTTTCTCACGTGAAGGTTTTTGCTTTCAGATTTTTTTCTGATGCCTGAAGAAATTTGTTATTTTTTGCTTAGAATTCATGCCAATGTAATTACTTACTGTATTTCTTCTAAGGTATCTCTGTAGTAACAAATTCAACAATCTGTCCTTATGTGGAAATCTATCAGAAGCAAAAGCAAGCATACAAAATAGCATGAAAATATCTCTTGTCAGCACATAACCTTGGCTTTTTTCTATTTTTTTCATCCCTTTGCTTCTCCCCCCCCTTCTGCAGTGAAAATGCCATACATTAAGAAGATGGCTGGAAAAAAGGCCCCTGCAAAAAGGAAACTTGCTGAAGTGTTTGCTCTGGGGGAGGTTCTAACAGATACATCGAAAAAAGAATGGAAATTAGGTGTCCCTATAGGGCAAGGAGGCTTTGGACGTCTATACCTAGGTAAGTCTGGTTATCTTGGCACTACTGTTAAGTGAAATGTTTATCCTTGTTCAAAACAAAGCAAAATTGACCCTAAGTTAAAAACCCAGAGTATCTTCAACTGATCTTTTTGACTAGAACCAACCATAGCTTAGTTCATGTTCTTGGAAGGAAGAAATTGACAAGAGTAGACAGATGATGTTTGTAAACGCTGGATTGTGTGAGGTTCCAAGTAGTAGTTCACTCACTCTTCTCATCCAAAATCTTTAATCTTTTTTAGCAGTGAAAGGATAGTTTAATGTTTAAATTACGTAAATTTAGTCTGGCAGGAAGAAGGAGTTCTTACATGATTGTCCTTATCTCACAAATTCTGAACTGCCTAAGCACATCCTAAGGATGCTACTGATCAGCCAGTACTTTGCTGGTTTTGACTTATCTGTTGATTCTTTACTGCATTGTAAACTTCTGTGAATTGGATACTTCATCGTGTACCCAACGTTTGGAACAAATGGAAGTCTTGGACCTTACAGTTTAAAGCATCAGCACAAACCTTGCTTTACAATGTTGTTTGTTGAATTCAGGGTAGACTTTTGTGAATAGTGTTCCATAATTAGTTCCTCTGGTTTTTGAACAGATGAACAGAGAAGATAGTTCTTGAGGATATCCCAGGGAACCAAAAAAACTTGTTTTGCCCATAGTCATTTTCCAAACAATTTTGAAGGGATAAAATTTAAAGTGATCGTTTTAAAAACGTTTTCTTTTTCTATGCATTTACATGTTTTCTCTTTGTGATAAGGTTGCACTGAATTCATACTGATTTTAAAATAAAAACAAGTAATAATGCATTTTGGTGTCTAAATGAACAGAATGTAGCTTAAGTGGATTAAGAAGAAAAATAGGACCAGTGAGTGGCTTTCTGCCAAAGAGGCTTTCTACTTACTTAGCTTTGCTCGTTGAGCTACTACATTCACAGAGACTGGAGTTCCAGCTCACTCAAGTTGTGTAGTTCCTTGCGTTAAGAATGCCTGCACTGTTCAAGCCAAAGCCTGACCTGTGTTTGCTTAATTATGATTTGCACACTGCTCTCAACTCCTCTGATGCTTGCCTGACTTAATGTCTTTTATACCTGTTTCTCCTTTTGTGGCAGCTATCAACATCTTTGTGCCAGCAGAGAGTCACTTTTGGATGTGTAACACAGTGAAAAAGTAGAGAGAGAGTTGTTTTCATCTTTATGTCCACAACTCTGTGTTTGTCACAATCCTAGAAAATAAAGGAAATGCTACTGAATGGGAAAAAGTTTTTCAGTAATAGATAAAGCACCCACTTGTTTAGTAAACTGCCTGTTCTCCTCAAATAGAAGGGAGTATGTGAGACCATGTCCATACAAAGCAGTCTTGCCATACATACTACTTGCCAAGGTCTAAGGCTTTGGCATGCTTATGCTACATACTTGCTTATGTCGGTACTTAATTGCTCAGTCATTTGGTTGTCCTTCCTGCATAGCAAATAAGTGTATGTTTTATGACAGCTTCCTCTCATAGTACTAACAAACCCTTCCTTTTTAACAGCTGATGTTAATTCTTCAAAGTCGGTTGGCAGTGAGGCACCTTATGTTGTAAAAGTGGTAAGAGAGCATTTGAATCTTTTCTTCACAAATGGAAAATGTTTGTTCAAGAATAGCATATGTAATTTAAAATAACTTCTAACTAAAAATAATAGTTGCACAGTGTTTTGTTGAAACGTCCTTTAAGTCTAAAATGGAAATATGGTGATGCAGAGGAACTCAGAGACGTGGATTTCTTGTGTATGAGGGTGAACAGTGGGACGTCAACAGAATTGAAAAGGGATCATGAAATGGATCAGATTCTGTTTCATTTGCTGTTTATTGTAAATAGCCAAAGTACCAAAAGAAAAAAAGAATGAAATCTGGATAGCTTTTGGACAGTTTCTGTGATTCAGTAATGAGTCTGTGAACTGTTGCTTGCTGGATGTTGGTAAGCTGGCAGATGGCTTGGGAGTGGAAACACCAAAATGTTGATTCCCAGTGTCCCCACAGATACAAAGTTGTTTAAACGTTCCATGGTAAAACACATACGTATTCTAGTTTCTATTGAATTAAAATGGTATTGATTGTGTAATTTTTTTTTTAACTTAATGAATAGATAGAAGAAAAAGCAGTGTTGGTAGCTAAGATTTTAGCTCACTGAAGTACATCAACAAGTTCTTTTTATTAGATGAAATTTTTGTCTGTTTTAATATTGAACTAAAAAAAAAAAGTTTTATTTAACTAGATTTGATTATAATGCTGTTTTCCTAAGATATAAAGTAAGTTCTTGAATTTTGCTGGATTATTTTGTATAGATCCTGGTATTACATACAATTCCCTGGTAAAATCATATGGTGCTTTTTGCGTGGAATAGACATTGTAGATCCAGACCATTCGTTATCTTTGTAGTTTTTGGTCCTCTGACGAAAGTAGATGCCACTAAACTCCACGAACTTGTCAATGTTAAAAGCAGTTATTCAACATAGTTCAGAAGTGCAGCAGTTTTGTCTTTTATTTGTTAAACCATGTAGTGATCACAGCTTTACTGTGATAGCTGGCCACTTATGCAACTATTCCCAACATTTTTTTCCCCAAATTAAAAGATCAAGTTAATTTAGAATAAAATATGTTTTAGTTAGTATATGCCTTTAATCTTTATATATGCTGACTTCAGAGAGATTGTAGGGTGCTGGTTTTGATGCTGTTTAGACATCCCAAAGTACAGTTAGTGGTGACCCTCTTTCTGAAATGTTTATGCTTTTTAAAAAAAAAAAAAAACACACAAACTCACTGCTTACAGTGCAAATGTCAAACTAAAGTGCTTTCCTGAATGTCCCAAGGAGGGTTACAAAGATGATGAAGGATCTGGATGGCAAGATGTATGAGGACAAGCTGAGGTCCCTTGGTTTGGTTCAGCCCAGAGCGGAGGAGGCTGAGGGGAGGCCTCATGGCAGCCTGCAGCTCCTCACAGGGAGCAGAGGGGCAGCGCTGGGCTCTGCTCTCTGGGGACAGCGACAGGGCCTGAGGGAACAGCATGGAGCTGTGTCAGGGGAGGGCCAGGCAGGGGATTAGGAAAAGGTTCTTCACCAGAGTGGCCAGGCATGGAACTGGCTGCCCAGGGCAGTGGTCATGGTACCAAGCTGCGGAATTCAAGAAGCATTTGGACAGTGCTCTCAGATGTAAGGTTTTAATTTTGGGTGGTCCTGTGTGGAGCCAGTAGTTGGATTCAGTGTGTCCCTTTTGGCTCAGGATATTTTGATTCTATGATTTCAACACCAGCATACTGCTCCATTACGTCCTAGTGGGCAGGAATTGGACATAGCTGCAGGGCGAAGCTCCTGGGCTGTTAATAGCGGCCTCCTGCTTCTTCTGTGCATCCACCCTGTGCTATTGACCGAAGCAGGGAGTGTCTGTTCTGCAAGCACTGGCCTGCTCTAGTGGCAAGGAGCAGATACTCAAGTTATCAGCAGGGTTTGCCTCTGAGAGGCAGTGGCTCCAAATGCCAGGCTCCTGCTGAGTTTGGACTGTTGAAACTGATGGCAAAGTAGAGAACCATTTAATTTGCATGGAGGAATACAGTTTGACTTGCTTATAAAATTAAAAGATATGCATTAATTTACGTAGTGCAGAATTGCTGACCCCTTCTTCCCCCAAGGTTCAAACCTGCCCATCTGCTTTTCTTCTCTCCGCTTTGGGCTCTGATAATAAGAGTTACCGTAACTTTTGGTTTTATTTTATGCTACATTCACTTTGTTGCAGCAATTTGTAAATACTCCCATTTCTAACCTCCCTGATGACCAATCATTTTTAATTTGTGGTTTATAATTTTGTCTTTATGGCAATAAAGAGTAGCCCAGTTTTGTGTTGCCCTCACAAATGACCCATAACATATTATGCCTCTACAGTCTAGTATAACACGACTATGGATAAGGGCCTATTTTCTGATGCCTGGGTGATCCAAAGCAAAGTGGTTAACAGCTTTGAACAATTATTAGTGTTTAACAAAATATGTGCTTCTGTAGTAATGTTCTTCAAATTAAGCTATTAGAGCAGGATGGAAATTGGCTTAGTCTTTGACATATCCTCATAGTATTGATGTCTGAGCAGTACAAAATGAATTACAGCTTTTATTGAAAAAGAAATGGTTTTTAACTGTGTGGACCTTTCAGATGTCATTGTTGAGGAGTGGATGCAGAGTTTAATAATACTCCATTAAATTGCTGACTTAAAGAGAGTTCTTAAAACACTACCTGAAGAAATTCGTTGGCTTTTGACATGTTCTCTGTAATCTCTTCTATTATACCTTTTCTAATTAGACTTTAATTTCAGTTTTGCAAGTAGTGTGTTTAGAATGATTCTGGGCATAAAGTTGTAGGAATTTGTGTGAGAAGTCTTTCTGGTTTTAGTATATTGTGAGTAGTATGGCAGATAGCAGACATCATTATGTGAGCCTTTTTAACTTAATATGCGTTTGTTTCTCTCTATGTAGAACTAATAGGGTTATGGGGAAACAGCATAATAGTCAACATAAACTTCTGTTTTGTGGTTAAATCATTTCCTCAAGTATGGCAGGATACCAGATTTTCAGCACTTGCTCTGACTAGAAAGAGTTTTTGTGGCAGAGACAAAATTTTTGATAATTCATTTAAAGATAAATATTTTAAGAACTTTTCACACCTACAATTTTTCACTCAGAAACAATAACATTCTTTAAACTTAAGTAAATTGAATCAAAATCCTATGTAGACTTGGTTCTAATTAAGTCAGAGTATTAATGAGTGTCATCCAAGATAACTGCAATAAAAGAATTCAAACATCTAACCCTTCTCCATATTATATGAACTATATATAACTAAGTTGTATCCACGTTAGATAAATAAAGTGGAAGTAATCAATGCATGCTCCAGAGTTTCTGTGCATAGATCAGTAGGTCTGATTGGTTTTTTGTTTCAGGTTTGTGGCTCAAGTCTAAAGCTTGGTTGCACAAGGAGGGGGCAGAAAATGGTTGTCTTGTTTATCAGGGCAGTGCTGCTGCAGAGTGAGGTGGAGATGGGCTTTTTAATAGTGTCCAGGTCTAGGACAGGCGCCTAAGCTTGATATTTGGTCTCCTTGTGACTGGTTTTCCAACTCTACCTGTAAACAAATACATCAGATGCACGTTAAAGGCCTTGTTCATCAGTGTGTTTGATCTCTTTGCATTGCTTTGTTAGTGTTTGACAACACTAAAGCTTTGTTCTCCGTGGTGCAGTCTGGGTTTTAACAGTTTTCTGGGTTTCTGTATCTATGTTTAAAAGTTGCAGTTAAAACCATATAAGATCAATGCGATGTATCTTGGATATTTTGCTGATATCATGTGATTGGAATCTTTCTGGTTTTCACTGCCAGCAATCACATACTTTTGTTGTTTTTCTATGATATTTCAAAATTGTATTTTCATTGAGAATGAATGAGTTTGGACATAAATGAGCAACCAGGCTAAAATAAGTTGCTGAAGCTTATCTCAAAATCAAATTGTTAAAAATGACAAGAGTTGAAGTCGCTTTTTTCCTTTTCTGCACTAACCTCTGAAAACATATAGTTAAGGTACTCACCCACCTGCAGTTCTTGGTGTGCTTCACTTGTAGCTCTGTCCAAAGAAAATGAGGCTGAAATACATTACATTAACTTAAACACAAGGCACACACTGTCAAAGTAAGCGTAGTTCTGTAGTTACAGAGAACTCATGAAGTCTTCTGTAATTTTTACCTTGATCAGCTAATGTATAAAAGGCACAAAATACCTCATGTTCAGCAAGAATTTAACTATCTCTGAGATTTTCCCTTCCCATTGTTTCAGGTGTTATTTAGGCTCACTAATGGCTATTGCGGCTGTGGCAATCCAGCTTTAATTTGGAAAACCTGAGATAATAAATGTTGTTTAATGTTTTTTTGCTAAACTGTTGCTGCCAGTTATTAATTTTTCTGTATGTTTTGGTTTATTTGTTGTTCTTTATTCTCCCTCGTTGTGGGAAAGAGTTCATCGATACCCTTAATGTTAAGCAATTTATAATAAAATTAACTTTTTATAGCGAATCTTACTTTATAAAAATAACTTTATCGAATTTATCAGCACTATGTAGAGCTTTTGAGGAATTATATGCTTTTATAGGGTGAAAATCATGCTTTTTTTAGCTCTTAATAATTATTAGGCACTAACACAGCAGTTTTTAACTAATTTTAAATTGTCTTAAAGGAACCCAGCCAGAATGGACCTCTTTTTACAGAGTTAAAGTTCTACATGCGAGCTGCTAAGCCAGATGAAAGTAAGCAGTCTGTTAAAATGTTTTTAATGAACTACAAGCATTTAGGAAAATAGAGCCTACAGGAATAATGTTCATCTTTAAAATAATCTTTTTAGATAATTTTCTAAATTATTTTTAAATGATTAAAAGCATATAGACGTCTAGTTTAAGAGATGTTCATACAAACAGTAAAACTAGAGGGTCTGGTAATATGTTCATTATAATTGTGTTGATGACATTGTCTAAATTGAAACTTTAGGTGTTTTCTCTGCCCCTATAAATGATGCATCGTTAATTTTCCAGTATAATTGGCATACTAGTTGCCATAAAATAAGCAGCTCACATGTATACAGAAACTATAAATGATGAGTACCCTCCTTCTATGTAAATCTCTTCTGATGCAAATTCATGAATTTACCTTTATTTGTGTTTTCAGTTCAGAAGTGGACTAAGTCCCATAAACTGAAATATTTAGGTGTACCAAGATATTGGGGTTCTGGCTTGCATGAAAAAAGTGGAAACAGGTGAATATATCTTTTGTTGGCTTATACTAGGGTTTATTTCATCCACGACCACTGTCCCTTTTAATCTAATTTAGTTTATAAAGGTTATTTTCCACTTCCTATTGTTAATTTTTGTTAAAAAGAAAAATTCACATTCGTAAGAGGGTATGTGTAGGGAATAGATACATTTTCTGTATACTGTTTGTTATTGCTTTGGGTCTATTCTTAAAGATTTAGTTTTCATTTGTCTCAAATATTGCTGGAAACAGTAATGCTGTGTGTATGTGTGAGACTTAGAAGCTCTTCATACATGAATTAAAATTAAGTTTTAATTTATATGTCCTTGACTGTTATGTCTACCTTTAAAGTTTTTCCCTTTTTAAGTCTTCTGACATGATGAGTGCTTCAGAGTACGTTCACTCACATGTGAAGGATGTAGTGCTTTCTCTAAATCTATGTGATTTTCCATATGGATAGTTTTTTGACTTAATCTGTGAGCTAGCCTAATTGCTAGTCTCATGCGAAATCTGTCTCAAGTTTAGAAATAATTTTCAGTATTGTGTCACAAAGGGTTTTTGTTACTTGGTGTTGAATGGTATGCCTGTTTATGAAACCTAATTTCCTAGTGGACTTTCCTTTTATAGCTATGCTACAAAGAAGTTTTACTATTTCTCTAGCAGCTCATAGTACATTATCTTATGTAAAAACAACATTAATTTTGAAAGACAAAAGTAAATGTAACAATTTTTTTTTTTGAGAAAACTTGTGATTGTATTCACAGTTTAATTTGCGAAGCTTTTTTGTACTGTTACAGTGAGCTCTTACACTAATAGTCCCATTTTGGGTATAGTGAATGTCAGAACACCTTTGGCAAGTGAGATTTTTGTTTTTAGAAGTAGACCAAAAAGGTTGCAGTAGATTTCAAGAAACTAACTCGTTAACATAACAATATTAAGTCAGTTGGCCATTTTAGAAAGCCAAAAAATGTATTTCTGTAAGTAATTGGTGCTTGGTTTTACCTTTAGTGAATTGCAATACAAGTATTTTTCGGTGTGAGTATGGTATTGTATAACTAGCCAGGTATAAAGAACAGTTCTTTTTAATGGACAAACTTTTGACTAGCTCAAGCAGAAAAGCTACCAGATGATATATCAACTTTTTATAAAGGAAAAAAACGAAACTCATATTTCCTTCAAATTTGTTATCTGTGAACCCAGAGCGTGCCTTTTGAGAGAGATGTTTTCAGTCATTTGTACAATCAATGCATAGATAAAATACTTTGCTAAGTACAAATCATTAACTTTACTGTTTTTGTTTCCTTGAATTTAGCTATCGATTTATGATAATGGATCGATTTGGCAGAGATCTTCAGAAGATGTATGAAGAGAATGCAAAGCGATTTGCTCATAAAACTGTACTTCAATTAGGTCTGAGAATTGTAAGTTTAGAAAAAATATATATTTTTCTTTTTTACAATCTGTCTTTCTCATGTAACTCTTTCAGTTAAGCACGCTTTTGTGCTGAATACAGGTCCTCTGCTGGGTGGAGCTGGGTACTACACTTACATGCCTGTTTTGTTTTGTTAGCTTGATATTCTGGAATACATCCATGAGCATGAATATGTACATGGAGACATCAAGGCCTCAAACCTTCTACAGAGTTACAAGAACCCTAATCAGGTATTTCTGATGCATTTTATTCCTCATATTTTAAACCTTCTGTTTGACAACACATGGAAGTGCTTTGAACCTGTGAAATCTAGCAGAAGCTCATTTTTAAGAATGTATGTAGTAACATTATTTCTGCTTGACATTTATATCTAGTTAATATTCTACGATTTTTTATGCAGTTTGCTGGACAGTTATCAAATTGACTATTTGCCCTAAATAATATTCTTGAGAAGCTCTCAAGATTTAAAAAAAANTTTTTTAGAAGTATAAACAGATATAAAAAAAAAAAAAAAAAAAAAAAAAAAAAGACTCTCAAATAGGTATTTGCAGGTGGAAACTTAAAATTATATAGCACACCAGTAAATTATGTTTGCCTGTCTGCATTGTTACTACTTTCCTTTGTTCAAGAAATCCATCAGATAAGTGTTCTGTTACTTGGAAAAATTGGTCTTTAGAGCGTTGCTTGTTCCACTTGATTTATGGAAGTCTTTCATTTTTCTGCATTTTTAACTTTCTTCACTATTCAAAAAATATATATTAGAATTTCAGAATTGTGTACCCCTTCTTGCCCAAATTTTTAGCTCATGAATGAAATAAAATAATATCAGTTCTCTTAAAGTAACTGTGGTGAAGAGTAATGTATGTAGAGTAAGAGTAAGGTATGCAGTAGTCAACAGTGTTCAAATGGGACAACTGACTTAAAAGAAGGTAGGACGGTAAGTGAGAGAGTATAACTCTGAACCTTGAGATGTTGTAGGGTTTTTTGTGTGTTTGAATTTAGTCTTGCTGGTAATAACTGACTGTTTTGCTGTACTTTTCCGCTTCATCACAAGAAATGATTTTTAGATCAAACTGCTACATGTGGAAAAAGCCTAAAACTTGGCACATTGTTTTCAAGTCATACACAGTGATCTCAATAAAGCGAGGATCATTTAAAGAAAAAAGACAATTTTAAAGTCTTTTTAAGAGCTGAGAATGGTTGAGGGTTATATTTATGTGTTTTTGTATTTATAGTTCTTTAACCCTGGAATTCTTTGTGGAAATTACTAGGTGTACTTGGTGGATTATGGACTTGCCTACCGATATTGTCCTGAAGGAGTTCACAAAGCATACAAAGAAGATCCTAAAAGGTGTCATGATGGAACTATTGAGTATACCAGTATTGATGCACACAAGGGTGTAGGTAAGGATGTAAAACTTTGTTCTCAGTGATGAGCATTTGTGCAATTTGTGCATTCTTTTTAAAATAAATACTAAAGACTTAGCTGCATTACCTGTAAACAACCAGGTTTCTGAATCTATTTTTCTGTGAGCTATGCTGGCATATTTCTTTTTCTAAGCTTACTAACTTTTGTTCTGATATTACTTTTCTGTATTTTTTAATACAACTTTCTTAAACACATTCCCTTAATTTATGAAGACTGTTAAGATGTTCAGTGTATTGCTTTTTGTTAACTAGGTAGAATTGAAATAGTGCTTATGACACCTTGGTAGACAAACAGATCCTGTTTTCAGGAGACAAATAATTTCTTTTATCAGTATGAACATGGTTTATAATTGATAGAGATGCACAATATTTTTATATATTAATTTCTAGATGATGTTTGAGGAAAAAAACTCTTCATTTGGTTATGAAATATTAATAATTATGCTTATAGTCATGGGACACCAAGAGGCAAGGAGTTCAAAAATGGTGAACATTAAAACAACATCTCTTTGTGAATATATGTTGTAACTTCCTAGCAGACTTCAGTTTCATTTTCTCCATTGTTAAATTTTGTTAGCATCAAAGTATGTCTTGAGAAAAATGTCAGTTTTTGAGAATTATTTCAGGATAAACTGTTACACCTATGCTTGAAACCAAACATGGACAAAATGGACAAAATGACTTGATTTGCTTGTTTATCCTTTTAAAGTGTAATCTGTAATCAATATATGTGGTAGTTTTTTCTTCTGTGTTTTTTTTCTTTTTTCTTTTTTTTTTTTTTTTTTTGATGAGACTTAGGCATCTGGTATACTTCTGTCTTATATTTGGTTTTCAGGCCACATAAAATATTCCAACATTGTGAAGTAATTATTTCAGGAGCTATGTTTCAGCATTATTATAGAGAAAGGGAAGTAAAAATTGTTTTGAACAGAAAGTCAATCACTTCAGTAACTTGCTCATTTTTTTTCCACAATCTGAGTACTTAAAAAGCTTCCCAAATTGGGATAACTGTAGCATGTCATATCTTTCAGTAGAAGAGAGAGATTGATAAGGGACTTGAAAATGAAGTTATCTTTCCAGATGCAGGAACAGTAGTTTTCTTTCACTTCCTTGCTTTCACACTTAAATAACAGATACAGTAGCGTTACGTCATTAGCATTGGCTTTCTATTATTTTAACACCTATACATATTTTAACCGTTATTCAATTGTATGTGGTTTTTTTTTTTAGCTGCTCTTACAGATCCTTTTATTTTAATCTGTGTGTATATATTTTTAGCACCATCGAGACGTGGAGATCTGGAGATCTTAGGCTACTGTATGATTCATTGGCTTAGTGGCCATCTGCCATGGGAGGATAATTTGAAAGATCCAAATTTTGTCAGAGACTCAAAAATCAGGTGAGAAACTACTTGTTTCTTTTTTCCTCAAAAATAGAAATGAAAATGTCTTAGCACAGAAATACTTCGTACTTTTGGTCAGTACTTTGTTTTGTATACACCTCAACTTCTCTTCATTGTGTAACATGTATCCTTGACTTGTAATTAAACTTGTTATGTTATGTTCTTGTTGTCTTTTGCATATAAGAATCTTATTTATCCAACAGTACTGTTGCTTTAGAATAGTGCCACGGTAATAGCATAAAGCACTCTTACCAGTTTGGAGGTAACCATTAGTTAGCCTTCACAAGAAGCAAACTGAAGCATGAGGTATGAGTAGCCTTAATGGCATCGTACTTTGAAGTCAGTGGCAGAGATGAGACCTGAAGGTGGATCTTCGACATCTTTGAGCATCACTCCAGCTAGAGGGCTATTCATGTGCGTTTCCTTTGTCTTTCTCCCTCACTGCTGCATTAGTTTGTCACTTCTCCCACTAAGCTTCCACTCAAACCTCTGGTGTAAAGAAGGTTGTCCCAGCACAGCAGTTTCTGTCTTAGGAACAAAGTATTTATCTGGCTTCCTTGCCTGCTTTTAACACTTCTGCTTCCATCTATGTTAGCAATGTTTTTTTTGTCCTCCTCTACAATTCCACCGTCCTTTTCCTTATTGTTTTGGCCCGGAATCTGCCCTGAGTAGTATCAGCTAGAGGAAGAGTCCTCCAGCAGGAGGAGATAAGGGCACTGATATATGAGATGTTGAAGTGGAACAGTGCTTTTCTTGAAGTCTTCTGCTTGCTGGCTTTTATAAGAATCAAAATCTGGTGAGCAAAAACTTGCCATGTTTCAGATAGCCTTTGTGGCACTCATCAGGTTTTCAAACTTCCTGTGCTCCTGCAAAATGGCTGTACTAAGCCATAACAAAGATCTATCTAGCAGTGCTTCTTGTCTCTGACAGTGACCTGAGCCAGGTACTTGTGAAGTGTGTCAGAACAGGGCAGGATTCAAAACTTGAAAGAAATAACAGTTTTGAATAATTTTATTTTTCAGATGTAGAGATAATATTTCAGATTTGATGGACAAATGCTTTCCTGGGAAAAATAAGCCAGGTAAGAGGAGCTATTTTAAACTACAGTGCTCTGATTTGTAGCACTTAGCAGGCATTTTTTATTCATGTCTTTTTTTTTTCTTTAAAAAATAATAATTTTAAATCATCAATCTGTTTGGGTGACATCACTACGTTGTGGAAAACTTTAGACAAGTAGAAGCTCTGAAATCCCTAATTACAGTGGGGTATTTTGAGTGCATACCAAGGAAGACTATTTTATTCAATATTCAAATAAGAACACTTGAATTAATTTGCTCCAAAAGGTGAGGAGTCATCAGATTGTCAGCAGCTTTTCTTCCAGGGAGGTGTGTCAAGCACTCTAATGTGCTGTTGCTTTAAGTCCTCCTTTACTCTAGTTCGTACCGTTACTTTTCTCAGCAGTGACAAAGTGGCACTAATTAGGTTGCTGGATAGTAGAAGTTCACTTTTCCTTTTGGCTGCAGTTGTTCATGTTGCTGCAATGACAGTGTTGCTTCTGACAAAAGACAGTATTACGTATTCTCAAGCACAAAATGTATGTTAATTTTCAAAACTGAACTTTAGAAATTTAAAGTAATGTGAACTGAAGTCTTGATTGTTTCTGTTTGCCATTGTGATTTGTTGAGTAGATGTTGTTTTAAAATCTGAAATCTCAATGAAGTTAATTCCTAGTAGAGTCAGGTTTAGATATTTAATTATTTCCAGCCACTACTGGTGGTCAGTAGGTTTTCTCTGTCAAACGTGACTTTCCTGGCTTTCAGTGATCAAATTTGTTTCATGTATTTTATGAATGTTCCAGTCTTAAACTGATGACGTTTCTAGATGACACCGAGTTTCCTTTCCAATGTTTTTAAATACAGAATTAGAAATAACGTGTCAGTAAGCATTCATTGGTGAGGATTGGCCTATTACATTTTTTATGACTGACTGTTTTCTTAAATGCGATAAATGTATAAAAAAACAGTGATGCTGCCACCACTGGGTAATGAACCTTGGTATATTTTTGTCAAAAACGTGTTGTAATAAAGTCATAATTATGAGTTTATAAATAACTTCAAAAAAAAATTGCATAAGTAATACATGTGTAACTTCTGACACTTACACGGTGAAAGTGAATGATTAAAATTTTTCCATATAGAAATTAACTACGGGTACCATTTCTTTAGATGAAATAAGCAAGTATATGGAAAAGGTGAAACTGCTGAGCTATGAAGAGAAACCTGTTTATCAGCATTTCCGAGAAATACTTCTGCAAGGTCTCAAGTCCATTGGGCAAAAAGATGATGGAGTACTTGACTTTGGCTTGTCAGAGAATGGAGACATGCAGACAAACCCTGTGCAAAAGGTTTTTACTCGAAGATTTTATCAGCTTTTAATGCATTTTTTGAGCTAAATGAAAGAGTTAAAATGGTATTGGAAGTGGGAGTCATAACTGCATCATGTAGGAAATATACAAGTAGTGAAATGTTTAAGTCCTGTTCATACTCATTATTTCTCTAATTTAACATCACTAATTGTTGTGAAAAATTAATACAGACTGATGTTTATAGGTGTACTTTCATAATAGGCAGTAACTAGTGGGATGTGTATATGTAGTTGTAATGACATTTGAACAAATGAACATTTAGTTAATTTACTTATATTCCTGAAGTTGGTAAAACTCTCCAGATGGATCAAAATACATGTAAGGTAAAAAGTCTAGATTTTTGTTTTATAGAATGATGGAATGTTTTGGGTTGGTAAAGACCTTTTAAAGATGATCTAATCCAACCCCCCTTCCATGGCAGGGACACGTTTCACTAGACCAGGTTGCCCAGGACGCCATCCAACTTGACCTTGAACACCTCCAGGGATGGGGCATCCACAGCTTCTCTGGGCAAACTGTTCCAGTGCCTCATAGTAAATCTACTCTCTTTCAGTTTATGACCATTACACCTATCCTATCACTGCATGCTTTTGTAAAAAAAGTCTCTTCATCTTTCTTATAAGACCCTTTAAGTACAAGGGCTGCTCCGAAAGTAATGCCTCCTATTTTGCTATGTTGGCCCACGATGTCAGAGGTGGATGTTGGTGGTATAGCAGTAGAGGTTGAACCTTCCCACCAATATTCCATTCCATTTTGTTGCCGTGCGACAGATGGCAGCAGAGGGGCACTCTGACACAATGGCATCTGACATGGAAGTGCGGATGAAGCAAAGGTGTGTCATTGAATTCCTTCATGCGGAAAAAATTGCACCCATTGACATTTATCGACGCTTGCTGAACGTTTATGGAGACCAAACAGTGGATGTGAGCACAGTGAGGCGGTGGGTGGTGCGTTTCAGCAGTGGTGACTGTGACCTGAAAGACAAGCCACGCTCTGGACGGCCATGCACAGCTGTCACACCACAAAATGAAGAGCGTCTCAATCAGCTCATCCATGCAAAACTGGGGATTACGACCAGGGAACTGTGTGCGGAGCTGAATATCGGCTTCAATGCATTGGAAACGATGGTATGTAGCTGAGAATTTGCTCTATCAAATAGTGTTATTGTGCTCTTTGCATCTGTTGTAGTTTCCCTGGAAATACATAGGAGGCATTACTTTCGGAGCGACCTATTTAAAGGGTGCAATAACGTCTCTCTGGAGCCTTCTCTTCCCAGTTCTCTCAGCCTCTGTTTGTAGGAGATGTGCTCCAGCCTTCTGATCATCTTTGTGGCCTTCCTCTGGACCTGCTCTAACAGCTTCACATCTTTCTTGTGCTGGGGACCCCAGAACTGAATGCAGTGATCCAAGTTGGGTCTGAGAAGGGTAGAGTATAGGGTGAGAATCACCTCCCTTGACCTTCTAGTCCAGCTTCTTTTTCAGTACAGGCCTGGATATGGTTGACTTTGTGGCCTGCAAGTGTGTGCTGTCAGCCAGTTTTGCATACACCAGAACCTCCTGGTGCTTTTCCTCCAGGCTCCTCTCTGTCCATTCATCCCTTAATCTATACTTGTTTGGGATTGCCCTGACCCAGGTGCAGCACCGTGCACTTGGCCTTGTTGAACTTGATGATGGTAGCTTCCTTTCCAAGACTAGTTCAAAGTTTACTTTTAAATACAGATCTTTTTACTGCTTATTTGTTACTGAAGTTCACGTGTGGAATTCACAATGATCTAATATGTTATTTATGAACCCAAATTATAGTGGTATACTGGGGATATTTTATTTCTTGTATTTAAGAAGCCTTTAAACTCTAGATTTGGACTTTGATTTGAATACACTGTAAAAACTCTTTAGCATATGATTTCCCTAAAATGTAAAATGGTTTAGAATAAAAGATGGGCAAGCAGTGGAACAATAAGCATCCTCTACTTCAAACTGCATTTATTACTTGTGTATTTGCATTTATTGCTAACAGGTGGGCAATTTATTGATTCCTCTAGCATGAACCAAGGAGCAGAGAATTATAATACAGGATAACATTATGAGGACTGCTCTGAAAGTAATGCCTCCTGCTTCATTCTGTTGGTCCACAATGTCAGAGGCAGATGTTGGTGGTATGGCAGCAGAGGCTGAACCTTCCCACCAGTATCCCCTTCCATGTTGTTGCCATGTGACAGATGGCAACAGAGGGGCACTCTGACAAACTGATGTCTGACATGGAAGTGCACGTGAAGCAAGGGTGTGGAATTGCATTCCTCCATACAGGGGAAGATGGCACCCATTGATACTTGTTGAACATTTATGGAGACCAAACAGTGTATGTGAGCACAGAGAGGCGGTGGTGATGTGTTTCAGCAGCGGCTACAGCAGCGCAAAATACAAGCCATGTTCTGGATGTCTATGCACAGCTGTCACACCACGAAGTGAGGAACGTCTTGATCAGCTTGTCTGTGTGAATCAGCTGATGGTGGTGACTATGTTGAAACAATGTTTTCTAGCTGAGAATTTGCTCTATCAAGGGGTGGTGTTGTGCTCTTTGTACCTGTTGTAGTTTCCATGGCAATAAATAGGAGGCATTACTTCTGGAGAGACCTATGTATAATAATTCTGCCTACTTACTGTTGTGATCAAGGAGAAAGAATTTGTTGGCTCTTAGTCTTTGGATATATCTCCAGCTTTTCTTTCTTTGTTTTGCTCAGTAAACTGGACAGTTTACTTTGGCTAAAATTCTGTGGTCATGGTCTTTCCACTCACTTCAGCAGAAAATATTGATATGAAGATTTGTTGAAAAAGAGAGCTTACTAGCAGGAGTTCTTCTGTCCCCCGTGTGGATCAACATGGCTTGAGACCTGTTTGGGGGTGGGGAATATGTTTTTAATGGTTGGTTGGCTTCTGTGCTGAGTAAGTTGGCCTGCTGCAGAGCCAACATCTGTGACCTTTAATGTCCTTGTCAAGCAGAGATGGCTGGTGTGCATTTCCATTGGAGCAAAGCTTCAAAAACCTTATTTCTGTAGCCAATATCAGTCAAGACCATTCTCAAAGAGTGCAATATTACTTTACCATAGGTTCTTGCTTGCTAGCATCAGTTAGTGTTTTTACGTTGGACCCCTTCCCTCCCCCAAAATCTGTGCTAGTTGAGAGAGAGCTGCACTACGGAACTGCTGAACGTTTAGGTAACAGGAAGAAAGGAAGAATATAATATGCTAATTAAAAAATATTTGTAATTTTAGCAGTGACAGGAAGCTTAACGTGATGACTAAGTGTTTGAAAGACAAGCTCTCTATACATTCCAAGCTCTGTTAGAGCCTGCTTTCTGTAATTTACCATTGATCAGTAGCATCTTGCCTTAGAAAACCAGCATCTTCTACCACATTCTGAATTTATTTTGGCATGCTTAATATCTAGTTTGAAAAAGAAAAATGGAGTCTGGCTTCCATTCCACCCTTGAGAAGGTGTTGACCTCTAGTGTTGAATATTAGTATGTTTTGGCTATAGGGATCATTCAGTCCTGCCAGGACTTAAGACTCCTACTCTTCATTTCCTTTACGGCTATCTTCCGTAATACTGTCTCAAAAGTATTATTTGGTGTTTTTTATTATTTTATTTCCTTACTAAACTTTTAAACTTACTAAACTTACTAGACTTTTATTTCCTTACTAAAAGAGTATTTCTAGATCCTGTCTAATTGTTAGAAGGGAGGATTCTCTTGTGTACTCAGCTTGTATAGCTAATTGAGCCACAGTGTGAGTTATGCGTTGCATGTAAGCGTGGTTGTTCTGGATACCAGCTTTGGTATCTGGCTAAAATGCACAGATGCCTCTTATATTAAAAGTTAACATTTTATTTTCAGTATCGTGACTCCAAGCTTCCCCAGATGTTTAAATAAATGAAACACAGTCCACCGTTCTGCTAGAGTGTTTTCACTTTTTTAATTTCTGAAAAATGCACACATTTTGGTTTGTGTGTGTGGTATTTTGTAATAGTTCTAGCTGAACAAAAAGCTAGCAATCCCATGTGTTGGAGGAAGTATCTGAAACTCTGGACTAAATTATTTGGGGGCAAGGACCACATCTTACTGTTGTTTAGTGCTGAAGAGTTGCTGGGAAATATTGAGAGCCAACTAAACTGGAAAATATGGGGTTTAGTGATTTGTAGTTCCTTCAAATGTTCAGCCTCAGATGCGCAGGTGTGGCTTTTGTCAGATGAATGCTGCCTGATTTCTATTACTATGTAATTCACCTGCATCAAGATTAAGAAACCATTTCTATTAAATAAGCTTGGAAACAAGATAAATGTATTTTGCTTTTGTGTGGCATATATTGGATATCTGGTTTTCTGATGAGTGTTTAAAATGTTTTCTAGTACAATTGGGAGGAATGCATTATCTCTCATATGAAAGCAGTACAGCACTGAAATAGTCCTCCTTAATTTTGGTCAGAATGAACAAAAGTGTCTGTGTTTATTCCTGCCTAATGCATCACAAATCTGCTGACATGCTAACCTTGGAGTCTTGGCTGGCGGTAATCAGGCCTGTGCACCGGCAGGAAAGATGTACCTAATGCACTCCATCAGTGCAGTTTGCATATGGAAGTTCTCACAGGGGAGCTGCCCTGTGCCAGCTGAGGGTTACCTGCCCACTGCAGTTATTGTATGTAATTATCGAACCAATCTGTTCAGCCCAGCAGGGTTTAGATGGTAATCATGAAGCAACACTTTGGAAAGGAAAGATGTAATGCACTCTCCCCTTCTCTCGTGAGCCATGTGAAGTTGTAACCACTTAAGAAGCTGTATTAGTAAAGCTATAGTCTTATACAATTTGGGGGGGGGGAAAAGTAAACTCTTCTGATGTCCCTTAAAATTACTGCTTTTGTGCCTCTGATACAAATGTAAGTCAATCCATCCTTTGTAAAAATTATGTGGCTTTGAAATAAAATCTTTCCATAACCACCTTAAGACTAGTTTGCAATAGTAAGATTAATTCTAATACACAGATAATAACAGTTATGTCCATTTAGAGGTTTTAAGATAATGTACCTTGAATAGAGTTCAGCATTTCCAAGTACTTCTCCTTGGAACAGAACCCGTAGTTGCTATTAGACAAAAATAATAACGTACTGTCAGTGGCTGTTAGCTATTTTTCAGCCGAGCAAAAAAAAGCCCTCAGGAGCCAGGATCCAGATAAACTTCAATTCAATGACGTGTAATTGCTTAGGAAGGAGTAATTAATGTAAAGTTGGGGTAAAATGTTTTTTCTCTGTTCTTTAAGGTTTTTTCAGATGGATCTGTTTGTAACCAGTTACTCCATGTGAATAGGTTTTAAAAAAACTTGTTTTCATACATTAGAATTTCAACTAGTGTGATCTGCAGATAGGGGAACTGAACTTCTAAATTATCTGTTGCCTAGTATTAGTATTCTTGCACTAACACATGAAAAAATTTTCTCTACAACTGATAGCTTAAGATATATGAGGAAATAATGGTTAAAATTGTGGAATACCTTGTGAGAATATCTTCTACTTTGTGTGGTCTTTTTTGTTCTTAAGTTCTGTTGCCATTTCTTTTACAGAAAAAAAGAAAGGCAGCAGCTGCAACCAATGAGAGCAGCAGTGAAGCAGAAATAGAAGGTGCAGGAAGTCCAAAAAAAAGGAAGCCTACTTCTTCCAGTAAGTCAAAAGATCATTCTTACAGTCACATCTACTGTTGCGGTAGGTTAACCTTGGCAAAAGGCCAAACTGTCACCCTGCCATTCACTCCTCACCCCAGCTGGACAGAGGGAGAAAATGGGGCATAAAACCTCTTGGGTTGATAGAAAGATAGGGAAGGAGATTACATCCCAGTTACTGCTGCAGGCAAAACAGACACAACTTGGAGAAAATTGATTTAATTTATTGCCAATTAAAATAAATTTGTAGTGAGAAACAAAGACAAATGTTAAACCACCACATTTCCTCTCCCCAGGTCTGCTTCTTCACTCTAGATTCCTCTACCCCACTTTAGGGTACAGAGGGCATGAAGGGAGAGTATGTTATGGTCAGGATACAGCACTTCTCTGCCACTCCTTCCTCCTCATGCTTTTTTCTTGCTCCTGTGTGGATGCTCTCTCATGGGCTGTAGTGCTTACTGAAGTCCTGCCACGTTGCCACGTATACCCAATGCAATTGTTTACTTTTAGCAGTTCCAGTGCTTTTTGCCTTTCATAATTTGTCTTTAGATTAATAAAATTGAAATATTTAAACTTTGTGTAAGAAAAGTATATATTCTCTCTAATTATACGCTACCTGAAGCTAGTGGAAAACTAGGTGATAAAAATTGGTGGTTGCAGTCTGTCCCCATGATATCATTCATTTGCTCTTCCATTCTCATTTTTCTCCACCCCTCTTGTCCAGTTCAACTCGTCAGGACCTCTTCATCACAGTATATTAAAGCCAGGGGCTGGCAGCAGCTTACAAGAGTGAGTGTTTTTAAAATCAAGACAAAGATCAGCTGTAAGGAGAGAAAATGCTGAAGATAGGTTTGTTGGCAAGCTGGAAGTGTTGTCTGGAAATAGTAATAGATGCGGTAGGATTATTGCAGGTCCAAGATCAGAAATCTTCAATAGATTTGTATAGGGTGAGCTTATGAAGAGTGGCTGATCAGTTTTCAGAATCTAACCTAGTAGCTCCTTCATGTAGAGGTGGACTGAATTCAACTTATTACAACGATGTTTTTCCTAAAGATTTTTTTTCTTCAAAGTAAAAGGCCCTGGTCAACTAGTCTAAAAATAATACAGTGATGGTACTAGACTCGACCTCAAAACAAATCTGCTTGTTTTAAAAAAGAAATTGATGGATGAGTATGGCAGGATGGAAAAATATAACACTTCAAGTGTACTAATATTGTTAAGTTATGAAATGACTCTAGTGTATTTACTCAGTGCTGTACAAAGTACAAGTAATTAAGCTAGTGTTATTCCAGAAGGTGACACTGCTCTGTTCATTTTCAGCTGTTCACAGTATAGAATTCCGATTGTTAAAATCAGTGATTATTTCTCTTACTTGAGTGCCTTTTGAATTGTTGATCTCAATTTACTATGAATTTTCTGGTCTGTCAGTGGCTGAAATAATGTTCATTAGCTAGATTATACTTTATTTGAAGGAAATAGTTATTTGACATGATGCTGACTTTTAGCAGATTTTATTGAAGACATAACAAATTATTTAAAAGTACAGCTGACTACTTACTAGTTGTGATTTGGTGCGTGTGAACACAATGTACGCTTTAAGTGTAATGTATATTTTACCTTTTAATTCTCCTGGGATGATGGACTGAGATTTTCATAAATTGAAATGAGAAAAAGCTTTAGAAATTGCGATCCAAGTCCCATCACCTTTTTATAAATGTTAAAATTTTTCAGACTAATTACAGTTTTTTGGGAGGGTATTAGCATTTTCAGCATCCAGTACTTAAAACAAGTGATGGACATAAATTTACTTTTAAACCTTATCTTGCTAATTTACAAGATTTACAGGTGAAATGCTTCTAAATTTAACAGTACAAAAAGGTGGAATTAATGAATACCAAGCGGGGTATACTAAATGATTTCAGATAAGAAGAGATGCATGCACTTAGTCATTTTGTTCTTCTCAAGTTTGGAATTAAAAACTTCTTACGTGATTCATAAATCCTGTGTTGAAGGAAAAGGTACCTGTTTCATAATCTTACGATTCTGGTGCTTTTCATAACTTAAAAATAGCTGATTACGAAAATATTTAGAACTAATCTGAGTGATTTTAGGTTAACATGGACTTGTTTCTCTCTTATGTGATTAGTCTTGGGGCTAAAAGATATTAGTTTATTGTTTGTTAAAATGGATAATTTCTTGATGAATCTTAATTGTAGAAATCAAAGTTTAGTCATATAAGAACATTTAACATTTTTTTGAAATGCTGTTTTAGTGGTTTCTATAATGTGGCATGTATTTCTGGACAGGGGTTACTCCTGAGGTGTTCAGACATCTCATGAGTGTTTGGATTTAAGAGCAGCAAGAAGAGTCTTGTAGCCTCTTTCTGTTAAGCTAATTGATGTTATCTGCATCCCACTACTCATGTTGTGTAATCCAGACCCAAAAGATCAGTTGGCCCCAAAAGATCCCAGTCCAGCTGTGCAGCCGTCTGAGTACACCGTGGTGCTCAGTTGTCTATAGGGACTTTGCCATTAAGGAAGTCTCTGCTACTGCTGATCTCAGCTACTGCTTGGTGGAGGGCTAGGAAAGAGCAGAACTAAGAATGGTCAGGAAGGCTGAAATTTTTTCCATCTGCTCTCACTGGTTCACAGTGTAAGAGTGGCCACTTCAGATGAGTCCAGTAAAGGCCATCTCTTTCAATGTGTCAGCTATCGGTCTTTCTGGAACTGTCAAGCAAGAGCGTTAGACTCTTTTCAGCAACAGAATTTCAGGAAGCCCTCAAGATACAACCTGTGTTGTACTTAAATAATGAAAATTATTAAAAAAAAAAAAAAAAAAAAAGCATATTATGATCAATTTCTTCTTTCTTTTCTATGATGATGAGAACCCATATCCTCTCACATCTTTTTCTGAAAGCTGGAATTTTAAGAGGTATCCTTTCAAGACAATATGGGTGATGTTAAAGTAATCTATTAGTCGATCTGTTTACACCGGGAAAAACACTAAAAAGTTGATTTCAATTTAAAAGTAAAGTTTTTTACGTTTTGTAGTAGTTCCTTTTGTGTTAATAGCTACCTTCATGTATGATGGTAAAATATGCAAGCTTATTAGTGATGATACTGTTACAGCAAAATAGCAAATTTTGGCATGCACTATATGTTCCCACCAACACTTCTGCAGGGATATACTGCGTAATATTAATAGTTCTAGTATGTTTTTTTTTTTTAAGTCAGCGTGTACAGAATAGACAGCTACTATAGGGAACTTCCGTGAAAGTAGCATAAATAAGAGTTTTCTGAGAATTTGTAAACAGTCCTAGGTTCAAAGTAACCAGTGAAGTTCAAAGCTACTAGCACTGGGAGTTTCCTTTAATCTTGCACTTGGTAAGATTGGATTGTATCAAATAGATTTTTTTTTTTTTTTTTTAACACAGTCCTTTTCATTTTCTTGTGATTTTTCTTTTTCCCCAAACAATTTTGGGTTTCATTAATTGGAATAGAGTGAAATTCTAAAGTAGACATGAAATTGAAAGTATTTTTTACATGGGATTTTTTTAAATAAGTAATACTGCTAGGGGTAGGAATTGTGCATGGCTATATTGCTATATACCATCTATTGTTGTGAGGCCTTAACTGAGGTCTTTGGCTACTGTTGCAGTATTTAAAAGAAAGACAACTGTGTGAACAGCTCTAATATAAAAACAGTTTTACTGATGGATTGGTTAGAAGGCATTCAAAACTGGAGGCTTAATAGCATTTCTCAATTAATAGGTACTTAGCTTTATGTTTGTTTACATTTCATGGCTTTGCATAAATCAGTATCTGGGTTTTTGTCTTAGAAATCTTTTCTTTCTTGATTCAAGCAAGATTTATTACTTAATGTTGGATTAAATCTATTCTGGGGTTCCATTTTAGATTTAGAGAATTATTGGCCTTGTCATCAAGTTTTAGGAGTAAGCAAATCACAGGATTTATTTTTTTTTTTTAGCTTGTAGCTCTACTTGTTACTTGTCTTTGTACTCCACACCAGGGCACACATTACAGGTAGATTTGTTCCTCTTAATCTTACACCGTAGTATAAACACTTTCAGCAAAACCTGTACTTCACAGTAGTTCCAATTTTCTGTTGTTCTTTTGTTTTTTTGTTTTGTTGTTTCCTCTAACTCAAGCCCATATTTCAATGCTTCTGGTCTCCCTATTACTTTTTCTGAATCATATTTCTGATTTTTTGGTTTTTTTGTAGAGAAAAGAACTGCTGAGGAGAGGGAACATGTCTACTAACTAAAACTGCTACTTGTTGCCCTTGCAGTCACTTCAGCAGTCTTCCAAGTACTGAAGAATTCTTGTTCCAGAAGGGTTACCCTGCAGGTCTTTATTGGCTATGCAGGGTTCCCTGGAAGAGCTGGGAAAGGGCATGTCAGAGGACTACATGCTGTTCCTTTTCTTTTCAAAGCTGGGGGGGGCAGTTAGGGAAAACTTGTTATGCCTGATCAGTGTGCTCAAATGCTTCTGCTTCTTTTGAGGGCAGAAGATGATAGCTGTATTGTTTAATGATGATTACTACAAGTCTAGTTTAAGAGCTTGTATAGGCTCTAATTGCTGGCACCCTTCAGCCATTACACAGAGACTTGCATGGACTTGGTCCTTAGAATCATGGAGTGGCCTGGGTTGGAAGGGACCCCAAGGATCATCAGGTTCCAACCCCCCTGCTCAAGCAGGGCCACCAACCTCCAGATTAGGTACTAGATTGGGTTACCCAGGGCCCCATCCAACCTGGTCTCGAACATGTCCAGGGTCGGGGCATCCACAACCTCTCTGGGCAGCCTGTTCCAGCACCTCACCCCTCTCAGTAAAGAACTTCCCCCTGATGTCCCCCTGAACTTTGTTCCAGTCTCAAAACAAGCTGTGCAGTGACACCATCTGGTTTGTTTTTGCCCATCTAATTCTTCCTCATTTAAATTGCTGTTTGAACCTAATTCAGTTTAATCTGCTTTAGAAAAGCCCTCTCCCTTACTTGTAATAGCTTTGTTTGCACCCTCATTTGGTGCTGCCTGCACAGGACTGTTTCTGTTTTCAGAAACAACTGACATTTCTCCTACAGGAGGTTTGTGGGGAAGGGGCGATGTGTGGTACCTGGGCTAAGTAATTTTACAAAAGCAGATGAGCTTATTGGTACAGACCTTCAGTTCTGACATAGCTGCAAGCTTTGAAGCTAAACATAGGTTAAGAAGTTTTGTATTTAACATAAGTTAATCAGATAGTTTAAGATAATATTTCTGCTGGTTAAGCTTGAAATTATGGATAAAAGGACCATGTCAAGGATTTTCTTCTTCTTTGTTATGATCCACTTGGAGATTCTCCATGAGCATGTTTGTTTAGAAAAGCTTTGAAAAGAACTCATTAATGCAATAAAGGAAAAATCCAGAGGCAGGGTAGCTGTCTTCTCTTTTTTGGTGTTCTAGCATGGGCAATTAGAAATGGGTAAACTCTTACTGAATTAGAAATTAAGCTTCATTTGCTTGTATTGTCCTTGACTACACATTGTACATTACACTCCTAAAATACAAATACGAAAATTAAATGGCACATTTATTTTTCCTCCATAGACAAACACACATAAGATCATTGTTTTCATTGACACTTTGTGATAACACAGTGCAAGTTGACCTGTCTTTGCAGCAGTTGGTTATCTATAAACAAATGAAAAGAAAAATCACAGTTACCTCCATCAAAACTGAAGAAGAGGGATGAATGGGGAAAAAGATCAGGTTATTGAATTTTCTTGAGGAGAAAACTTTGGTCGTTCCCTGCTTTCTGTCGCAATACAAAGGTTCCAGGGGGCAATCTCAGGAAGGAGAGCAGAAAACCAGTACTGTGTATGCAGCTGACAGTAGGATAACTCCGCCTACGTTCCTCTAAAACTACTCAGTTTAAAACCTCAGCAGATATGTCTGTTGCTAGGATTCACACTTTTAGCTGCTGAAGTATTGTGTGACATTGAAAAATATAAGATAATACTTGAGGGTATGATGTAATTTAACTGGGAGAAAGAATGCTTTACATAGTTAAGTTACTGCTCTAATTTGATACCTGTGTGTGTAGCTTGTGTAGCTTTTAGTAACCAGTATTCCAGTACTTACAAGGGTACCAAAATAGATTTGATTTTTATATAGCAGTTGGGATTGGGGGTTGTATGGTGTTTTGTTTTGCCAGAATAGATCTTTCATTGATAAAGCTGCTCTGCTCGATAAGAAACCATCACTAGAGCAGTGAGATGGTTTTTTTTTTTTAAGTGACTTATATTAATCAAAGATGCATTGTCTGACAAAATCTATTTGTAGTTTTATATTGAATGCAGCAAATGCTTTTGGACAAGAAAGGAACAAGAACATTTTTCTTCATTTTCAAGAGTGGAGAAATTCTTCAAAGTTGATTTTGGCATTTTTTTCATTCCAAAACAGTATTTTAAGAGCAAATTATGCTATGTACAGTTAAACACACAGGAAAGTACAATAAGCAATAACTCTTTGCTTTTCTCGGTGTGGTTTTGGTTTTGAGTGGACTTGATTATTTTGGTTTGTTGTGCATTGTTCTCTGCCTCATTGCTTTCCCCTGAATTTACTCATAGAGCTTCAACAGTCAGTGACTCATACTGCTGAGGGGCTGTTGTCTTATCCATGCAGCTTCTTTCTGAAGGACTTCCATGAAACTCAATCTTACCTTATTTCATCATCAGTAACAGATTAGGAAGTTGACAGGAACTTTAGGGTTATATGTAGTTTAACGAGCAAGAACTTTAATAGTTAGACGTGCTGAATTTAAGGAGGAAGTCAGCTTCATTGGCAGCCCTGCCAGTGGCAGGGGGGTTGGAACTAACTGATATTTAAGGTCCCTTCCAACCCAAGACGTTCTATGATTCAATCAAGTCAAGATTAAAAAATAATCTGAAAAATCCCATGAATAGATGATGAAAAGCATTTCATTGTTACTATGTATCTGAAAATGGTAGCAAATTTTATTATAGTAATATTTTATTTTCTCAAAAGTGGTGAAATGAATGTGATTTACCTAAATGAGCTGTGTTTTCTTTGCTAGTGGGCAGGAAAAAGTCAGAGTACAGGGACATTTTTATAACTGCTTTTGAGTATGAGTCTCTTAGAACAATCTGCCTTCCAGGTTTACTAAGAATCTTTTTTAGATGGCAGTCTTCATTATGCTTTTTAATAAAATGTTGTCAAATAATAGCTTTAAATCTGAAGACTAAGTTGCACTGATAGCTGAGCTGATTTAACAGCTTAACGCTGCCAAACAAGAGTCTTCCTCTTTTCTACCTGTTTGCCTTCCACGTCCTCCGGTATAAGTGTGGTTCAGAATTGTCTATGCCCCACTGCAACTCACTAAATTACTAGAATGCAAAGACCCCCCCAAAAAAGTTTTTTGCTGGGTTACAAAACTGGATCAGCTTAGCACATGGTCCAAAGAACTCCAGAAGTGACTCAGCACTGGGAGGGATCCCAGAACTGAAAGTTGGCACATGGGGAGGAAAGAGGAGTTTAGGGATTTGAAGGGGAACTGATACTTCATCTTCTGGTTGAGGTGGGCTATTAAATAGGCTTAAGTGTATGTAACCAGTCTGAAAAACTGAATTGTGTGTGTTTTTTTCAGGGTGATATTGGTTCCCAGAAATAGTGGTAAATTCCTGTTTTTTCGCTCCTCATATGAATCAAAACTGAAATGCAGCAAAGTAATTTCTTGTGATCCATTTCTGTTTTACAGCAAATCTTGTCTTCTTATTTCTTTTTTCTTTTTTCTGATTGAATTGCAGAAGCAGTAGCTACCAGAACGCGGAAGATGACCTCACCAAAAACCAAGAAGGTCACAGCAACCAGGAAGAAAGTTCAGAAGTAAACATGAGCAACAACTTAAGTTGTTCTCCAACTCATCTCTTTGAGTTACTGTGGCACTGGAATCTATTTCTTTCCCTTTTTTACGTGATAAATCCTGTAAAAAAAAACAAAACAAACAAACAAAAAAAAACCCTTGGACTGCTGTTTGTACCTGTTTTTTGAAGAATAAATGTTTTGGTAAAATATTTGCATAATTTATGTATACCATAGTATCGTTGCAAAATTTTGCCATCTTTAAGTGAAGATGCATTTTTATTTTTTAAGATGAATTCATGTATATAAGCATAAACTATAAGTGATTTTTTTCTGCTTTAAAATGTAATTTTGTTATGGTTCTTTTTAAGGAGCGATAGTGTTGCATCTGATTTCTTTTACTTTTGAATAAATTCAAAATTTGCTTACATGTACACTGAGATGATTGCAGTCAGGAGTCTGAAATGAGAGACATCTTTTAAATGTTTCTCAAGTGTTTCAATTCAGAGAACAAAAGAGAAAAATCAACTCTCTATTCCAGTTTGTTATAAAATGTGTTTAAGAAATTCTTTTTAGGACAGGTACTGAATTTTAGGTTTTTTGGGGGAAGGAGGGGAGGGGGATGAGATACACTGCTGCATAGGTTTTGTTTCATTTTCTCACTGCTTGAGTTGCTCTGGAAAGAAAGACCAGAATTTCAGACATCAGGCCCAAAGCTTTAAAAAAAAAAAAAAAAAAGGAAAGAAAAGAAAAGGTGGGTTTTGGAATAGAAAAAACAATGCCAATCCTCATCTTTTGAAGCTATCTAGTTCCAGTGAAAGCTTGACTGACATGTGCTTTTCATAACAAAATAATAGTTTACCTTTTTTTTTAATAGTTGAGAAGCAAAAGCTTCCAAAATCTCCTTAAAAGCACTTCTTGGCTTGGCTTTCAGTCTTCTCTTTGGTGTTAAGTCAAAAAATGCAATATTTAATTTCAGTGTGAAATACCACTTCTTTTCATTTACGTATCACAAAAATACATATAATTAGGGCATGAACATAATTCTTACCAGAGAGACTGCTCTGTGAAGTTCGACAAACCAAAAGGAACCATTGGAGCCAAGGGATGGTGTTTCTGTGTGGATGTCCAGCGTACTGCTTGCTTGATTGTCTGATGTTTGACTAGCTACACACTAAAAAGCTCTGCTCTACCATAAGATGCTGAATGAATGATAAGGCAATGTTTTGAAAACAAGGGGATTTGTTGTTTTCAAATAAAACTGGAAAAACATATTTAAAAGGTCTAGTGCCTTGTCATTTTTGTTGTGACTGCTGTATGGGCTCATTTTCCTAGGTACTATCGAAGTGTGGCTGACGGCTGTAAGTGTAGCATTCTATTTCAGAAATAAAAATAGGACTGCTGAAGTCCCTTGTGTGAATATCCTCAAATCAAGCTATTATTTTAATGAACTCATTTAATAATTTTGTTCAAAAAGTATTACACTATTCTAGAGTACTGTTCTCAAGAAAGCATATTTTATTCTTCCTTACCTTGCACACATCACTCTTTTATACTTCAGTTGTTGATTTTAATTTTTTTAGTGGTTGACTTACTGATATATTTGCTTTCTTTTCTTTCCAAGTTTTCAGGAGTGTGTTTTCTTTTGATGCTACCAAAACCAATTGCAATAAGTAAATTTCAGCATCCCTGAGAAGCATGTTTTGAGCTGCAGATTTCATAAGCTTCCCCTAGCTCTTCCCACCCCAAAATGTCTTGGAAAAAGTTTTTACTGGCAAGTATTCTATGAAGCAAAAGGGTGCTTTCCATTCTAGGCAAATGTTTCAGGTTTTGTCTCTGCTCACAAAAAAACTGTGAAACTACAGTCCTCCCAGGCAGGAACATCTCTGGCTCGCTGTAAGGCACAGTGATGTTTAAGCTGTGGCATGGTCAGGATGGAGCAGGTGGAAGGCTGTGATAATGCCTGCACTACTGCTGTACGTAGTGCATAGTGTATGTGTTTGTACATGTGTGTTTTTACTGTTTTGCAAAACAGTGATGGAGAAGTGCATCGCTTTATAAGAGGAGAAGAGTGTAGTAGATTTTTGTTGACATCCCCATTTGAAAGTAAAGCCCCTAACACAAAAGAAGCAAGCTGCCTTTAGACTGCATTTACTGCTCTTGATGACTCCAGTTGTGTGTAAATATTAGAAAACAGCAGGGTCCTGCATTCCAAGCATCACTTGAGCAGTGCCATGAAGACAAGTGTCCTTACTGGTATTGTAGTCATACTCCCAAGCTCTCCTGCTGTTTCTAATCTGTGTGCACAGCCGTGAAAAAACTGGACTGACATTTACAGGCACAGCAGGGAGACACTTGAGTAGGGAATGTTAAAGACTCCGCTACCTATGTTTCAAAGTGGCCACCATACATGATAAATCTTCACAGGAGAACTACGCGGCACTTCAACTGATGGTGTAATGAGGATATTGGTAATGAAGCAGAGAATGCTTCTTTTAGTGCTTGAACATTTAGCAGACAGATTGTTTGTATTTTTTTCCCTAATCTAAAATATCTGGAGAGAGAATCAAATTCAGAATAGGTATATTTTTCAGACGGTGCTGGTTTGATAATTTTTACAAAAATATTTCTCTGTGAGTTAATAATTCCTGATTTTTGTTGTGGGTCGCATTAAGGAGGGGGTCAGTTGCTTTCCCGAGCAGTTTGACAGACTTAACTCACTGTTTTGTCCCAGTGAGCTGCCAGATTTGGGATGCCATAATACCAGTAATGCAATTAGGTTTTCTGCACGTTGTCTGGTTGACTTCTCAGTTAAGAGTTTCTTTCCCTTTGGGAATAAGACTAGACAGACTGTCATTTGCTATTACTAATTCTGCTTAGCATTATCACTGGAGCTTTTTTGTAATTAGCTATCTTAGTTGGCTCTTAAATTTTAATAGCCAATTGAAGCTACATTTTAGCCAAGTTCCATATCTAAATTGCATTCAGTCCATTAACAAAGTTGGTTAAAAGGCTATTAAAACAAAAGCCAATATATGGCGGTTAGCACTTACATGTTTGCAGCAGGAGCAGTACCAGCCTCCAATGAATATTCTCAAGAAACGGTACTTCCTTCCAGCTAAGGAAGTGCACAAAGAATGGCCAAACTTCGTTTTGGGAGTAAGGGCTGATTATGCAGAATACTTTCAGGAAAAAAATAAATTGAAGTATGTCTTTTCTTGAAGAAGGTGGGAGAGGCTGGTGGGTGATGCAGGAGGGGGCAATTAATGGTTCTGCTCAGATTTGACAGGTTCTGGAAAAGCCAAATAAAGTGATGTTTTTCTCCATTTCAGCTGATCAAAATTATTAGCAAAACCATCTGAAGCACCTTCTGGTGGAATTGTCATCTTGCTGAGTTTAGTTTGTAGAACATCCTGCCAGACATAAAAAAAACTGTAAGCATGCCAGCGCATAGGCTCAGAGCTCTGCTGTTCTAATTGATAGACCCTGTAATTTTTTTTTCTGAAGACCATGACTGGATATCTCAGCCTCCTGAGCAATTGAATGTAACACCAGCCTGAATTTTTTATTCCTAGTAGCACTTGTTTAAACTAGATGTTACTCTTTTTTTTTTTTTTTCTTTCTTTCTTAAGGTGTAGACAGGAGATTAACAGTTTTTGGATCATCCTGTAACAAAGTATTTCTTAGACATTTCTGTTTTTAAAAAGATATCTTTACTGTTTTGAGGACACCAGACTCATATTAATACTGCTACAGTTTTAATGGAAAGTCTACCAGTTGCTTTATGCAACCGTCTGCTAACTCACATTCACTTTGGTTTTTTTCCCTGATATTTTCTAGATTGACCTGCTGAAGTTGTAGGACGATTCCATGAATTCTTTTCTTCATTTTAGGTCTTCTTCATCTCTGTGGATGACACAGCAACAGGTGCTTTTTTTTTTTTTTTTCCCCTATTTCTTTCCTCCTGAAAGAATACATAGAGAAGGGAATATGTTGTTTCTGTGAAGTGAATTTTGCCTGGATGCAGAGCAAACCAGACATGAAAAATGCAGCAGCTCTAACTGGATACCACAGACTAGTTTTCTTTACACTGACATGCCACACTTTGAAGTGTGAAGTCACCAGCACTATCACATTTCTACTTCTTATTTCTCTGTTTTCTCCCATGACAAACTAAACCCAACTCCTTTCAGATAGAAGCACATCTTGCCCCTGTCAGCTTCCATGACAGATTTTAAACGTCTTTTTAAATTCCTTTCTTGCACCTAGGTCTACTGTGTGCTAATACTTGAAGTATTTTGAAAAGGACCTCAAATTCCACAACTGCCTAAGCTGCTGACGAGTGAATCCTGACAGCTTTTTCTTCACCATTGTGAGCGCTGCAACAAGCCTACATTGAGGGTTTGTATTTCCTCATGGATACCCCAAAAGGTAAAAGAGTTGTGGAGGAACTGTCATTGGATGGGAGAAAGATTGCCTCCCATATTTCTACACCCTGTCTTGGGAGGTCAGCTTTCCAACTCTAGTGGCTGTGGTAGGTTTCTTGTAATGCTTGAAAGAAAACTGATGAGAACACAAGGAGACAGCTGTGAAGTATGGTAGAAGTGAAAAGAAAATACATGTTTTTATGAATGTGAACTTTCCTCAACTAATTCTTTTTGCCAGACCACTCCAGACAGGGAGAAGCCAGCACAGTGGTAATCTGCATCTGCAGCTTTGGAGAGAAGAAAAATGCTTCTTTGGCAAATGGAACAAAAACCCTTGAAAATTAAGGATTAATATGTACATTTATACAGAAGCAGTATGAACAGAGTAACATGAAATACAACCAAGGAAGATTCATTTAGAAGACAAAAGAACCCTGGAAGGGAAGGTACTTAGCTTTGTTCAGAATGCAAACTATAACATGCAGTTCTGGGAATTGGTGAATTGCACAGCAGAATGTTAAAAGAAATTACTTGATACCACAAGAAATGCATGATCTGTGCCTTGGAAACCTTTTCCTTTCTGCCAGGAGAGGAGTGGAACACTGGACCTACATGAAAGTAAGTAACCCTCCAGCTAATTTTTTCGATCTACTGCTAAACCTGAACAAAAATAGCTTTATTAATAAACTGAATTCCTTTCTGAAAACAGATATACCCATAAAAAATAAAAATGCCTTTATCCTTACAGTATCACTAATTTCCATTATGGGGTGGTTCCCTTGGAATGGTGAGTGGGTCTGTGATAGCAAATGTGCAAACTGACTTGTAATAGTGCTTGCTGGCAGCCATAGTGGAAGGCATAAACAAATAGTACCATATTTAGAAGAACAGTGTGGTGGTGAAAATATCTGGACATTCAGACCAAGTGACATTGATATGCCACTTTACAGACTGGCAATGTTTTTTGCCTGTTGTCTTCATACATTAGCAAGTTCTATGTGTGGCAGTGAGTTATCTCACTGATTGCTTCTTTCCCTTCCCCAAGACAAAGCCCTCCTAAAAAAAAATTTGAAACTTGTCATCTGTTTCTGGCCTAAGGACAGCACATTTTCTCTAAATCCTGCATTTAACTTAGCAGTAGGTGCTGAAAAGAATGGGAAGGAACATGTATATGTATTTCAGAAGGAAGAGTAAAAAAAGAATTGGATTTTTAGTGTTTCTGCAAGATGATATGGCTTCCTTGCAGAACTATTCAGTATCAGAGCAGATAAAATGTAGATTAAACACGTGAATGCTCTTTTATCCCTTCACTAGAGAGGAATTTCTCCCTTTAATAAGCATGGTAGTTGGGAGTATGTCTGATCAGAATACTTTTTTTGTGCATGGAAACTGTTCTTTTCTGAAAAGAATTCCAGTTCTTTATAAGGTGATTTCCAGTTCTTTATAAGGGAAGCTTAACTTGGAAGTGCCCAAAGAATCATCTGAAGCCAGTGAGAGTATCCAGTATCTCTGAAAATCAAGGTTATGTTCCCCTAAAAATGTACCACTTGCCTGTGGGATGGGATGCCATCCAGAGAGACCTAGACAGGCTTGAGCAGTGGGCCCAGGAGAACCTCATGAGATTCAACAAAGCCAAGTGCATCATCTTGCACCTGAGTCACTGCAACCCTCACTATCAATACAAGCTGGGGGACAAAAGGTTAGAGCACAGCCCTGCTGAAAAGGACTTGGGGGTATTGGTGGATGGCAAGCTGAGCATGAGCCAGCAATGTGCCCTCACGGCCCAGAAAACCAATCATATTCTGAGCCGCATCAAAAGAAGCATGGCCAGCATGTTGAGGGAGGGGATCCTGCCCCTCTACTCTGCGCTGGTGAGACCTCACCTGAAGTACTGCATCCAGATGTGGAGTCCTCAGCACAGGAGTGACATGGATCTGTTGGAGGGTGTGCAGAGGAGGGTCACAAAAACGATCCAGGGGATGCAATACCTCCCCTATGAGGACAGGCTGAGAGAGCTGGGGCTGTTCAGCCTGGAGAAGAGAAGGCTCCAAGGTGACCTGATAGTGGCCTTTGAATATCTAAAGGGATGCTATAGGAAAGAAGTGGACAGACTCCTTAGCAGGGTCTGTGGTGATAGGACAAGGGCAAATGGTTTCAAACTAAAAGCGGGGAGATATAGATTGGATATAAGAAAAAGGTTTTTTACAATAAGAGTAGTGAAGCACTGGTGCAGATTGCCCAGAGAGGTGGTGGAAGCCTCGTCCACGGAGACATTCAAGGTCAGGCTGGACCACGCTCTGAGCAAACTGATCTAGCTGTAGGTTTTCCTGTTCATTGCAGGGGAGTTGGACAAGATGACCTTTAAAGGTCCCTTCCAACTCAAATGAATCTGTGGTTCTATGAACATGATAACTGCTACGCTAACCCACAGAGCTTTTACTTGAACTTGACATTCCTTGATTAACTAAGGATACTGTAACCAAGGTAATGAGGAACGACAGGAGAGAGAAACAAATTTATTGAGATATGTTTGTGTTTTTGCTGTGTTCTTCACAGATTTTGCTTGTTGGCTTTGTTTTAAGCTCTTTCAAGAGGTGGTTGTGTTCCTACTCATCTGCATAGCACATAGCGTACTAGAATGTGAGATGTGGTGTGCTTACGGCAGGATGAAATTTCTTTTATTCATTATTTTACTTACCTTATGTTAATATGCTTTTTCCTTCTAGTTTCCAAGGGAATTTTTGGGCTATTCCAACAAGTAGTTTAGCTTGATTAGACCAATTATTTAGCCTCATGAGTCTAATTATTAGCCTTATTGAAATGTACACTGCACTAAAGAGCATTGAAAATGAGAAGCCAAAGCAGACCTGAAGCACTGGCAGGCATTGCTGCAGGCCAGGATACAACAGACCGTTGTGCTTATAGCTGTGGAAATGGAATTGCTGTTCTGGACAGGCACTCTGCTTCCTGCCTAGAGTTGGAGATTGAAGGTGTGGGCTTTTCCTACAACAGCAGCTGCCTCACTGCATCCCCTTCATCATATCTGCCTGGCAAAGCAAGATAAAACCACCTACCGTATGTCTTTCCTTCATCTGTCTCTTTCAGTCCTACTTTAAGTGCAGAGAACTCTAACTAATATCAGAAGCACTGCTCTAATTAGAGCCATGTGTGCAATGTTCAAAGCCCTGGAACCAGAAGAGTCCTGCATGGCTACTGGGGAACTCACTAGATCCCTGAGGGTCAGCTGAGTTTCAGAGCTTACAAAGCTCTGAGATATTGAAGAGAGCCCTCAAGAGGTCAGGAGTAGTGGATGAGGGTTTGTTTGGCACTTTTCCCTAGTGTCTGTCTTATTCTTCTCTTCCATCCTAGCATCTCCTCTGTCCATCTTTTTGCGGCACCTACAGGCACTGCTTTCCTCCTTCCATCCATTTTTACTCTACTCCCTGACAGCCACATCTGAAGATTCATCAGAAAAGGCTACAGTTCACTGTGTTTTCACAACATCATGGTATTGCCTTCTGCAATCCTATTAATTTTTCTAAAAGATACTCAAACTGGGAATGAAATAACTGTACCAAAGAAGTGATTTCTTCTGGAAAAACAGTTTTTTCCAGTTGCCAATTGCCATATTGATGTCTGATGTTCAACCACCAGAGTATTCCTTCACTTTGTAGGCATGATAATTTTCTGTGTAGATGTATTGTCTTGGTATGGCTTCTCAGGAGTGTTTGCAAATCTTAATGTCTTAATGTTCCCCAAGGGAGAGACAGCATAGATTATAAGTCCCTCATTATTTCATGAATTCTGAAGTATCCTGATTGGAAGATGGACAAAGATTTTTGTATATCATCTCACATTTTGCTGGGAGCTTATTTACTGTGGAAACAAGCTGAATGTAGGAATAGCCCATGTAGGTCAGCAGCAAGCAACAGAGGGTATCCAACATCTTAAGACTGAAAGTTTTATGTCTAAATGTAAGAGTTGTTCAGAGCAGTGCCAGGGGATATTACGTGCCCTAGAGTTCATCAGTCTAGTAGAACACCAGCCAGACGGGGATCTGAACCTCTGGTTGTAAAAGGACTTGCATCATTTTCTGTCTTGAGAATGACTGCCTGTTCATGAAGTCGTGCTTTAATGGTGAAACAACATTCACTAAATAGATTGTTCATACAGGAAAAAAAAATGAATCTCTATTAAGATATTTGTGTTCTTTTGTGGCTTCTTTCACAACCTGAAGAAGATATCCTTGTCTGGACTGGTAAATTTTAAACTCTGCCCTATTTGGTACATTCCAGTTATGGACAAGGACACAAGCTGTGACATGTTTTTAGTGTATGATTTACTGGCAGGTTATTTAAGCCATCAGCCCACAAAAGACTATCAGAATTGTGTAACTACATATCTAATAGCAGAATTTATGGGTATTTCCAGTTACCAGTTATTTCCAGCTCGTACCAACTACAGTACAGGTATGGTCTGTTGTTGCTCAGGTCCCGGTGACATTCCAATGGCTGAAGAAGACACTCATCAATAAAAAGCTTAGGGAACATCTGGTGGATGGAAAAAAGGGATACCATCATATCTACTCCACAGATACCTGGTTCCAAGAAGTCAAAACTCCTAGCTATTCCATGTAGACTTCTATGTCATCACCTCTGCCTTTGATACTAGTCTTGTGCTTGGTGAGTCCAGCCTATCTGACAAAAGGAAAATGAAGAAATCTGAATGATATTTATCACCATCCGCTTTGCAGCTGAACCCAATTTATTGCCACCAGCTCTATCACAGGATACACTAGAAAGTTTTTCATCCCTGTCATAACTTCTTCCAGGACTTATTGCAGAATCTGGATTTCTTGCCCTGCATTTCTTCAGAGGATAATCACTGCAGAATTTTCTACATGAGATTTCAGTGGTGGGTTAGTCCTGGAAATTAATGAAGCTCAGACAAATACTGAATTTCTGAATTGAGCCCTTCTTCCTCTGCAAAAGCCTTTTTTTTGGTCTTTCTGGAGTATCAGCTCAGTATGATCTCTGAAACAATGTGGGAGAATAAAAATTCAGTGTATCTTTGATCATTTAGACTCTGCAGAAACTCAGGGCAAATCAGTGCTGCTGCTTTCTGTTTTCAGAACAAGTTTTTTGAGAGCAGCCGAGTTCAGCAATTACTATTTTGGAGATTTAAACAGATCACTAAAATACATTCATCTTTTTACTTCCTCCTCATCAAAGTATTTGATTACCATTTGATGGCTGGAGGACATTGCAGTCAAAAACCCTTTGCTTCTCACTGTTGTATCCTTTGCAAAGAAAAAGCTGAGTTCAGGACCTGCCCTATTCATGCCTACTTTATATCTCCTTTTGTGAGGCTGAGGGGTGTTAAGAGTTGTACACAGCGGTGCTGAGGGCATACACACAAGTGATACCAAATGGAATTGAACTACTTCTGAAATGTCTAAGAGTACCTCCAATGGGAAGCACAGTTCTTTTAAGAATTAGGGCATGCAATTCCTCTACAATTCTTCTCTATGGCAAAAATGAATAAGTCAGTACATTAAATATGTAAAACTCGTATTCAGTTCTATTTCACATTAGTGATGATGGTATCCTGCATAGGAATTTTTTTTACATTCAGGATTTCTTAAAGTTGGCATGTTTTAGAAGAGTTAAAATCTAGCCCATTTTCTTTGACTTTTGTGTCCTTATCACCAATCCTGACATTTTATTGATGAGATATAAATATGAAAGTAAAGTCTCTACAAGCTCAAACTCAGGAAAAAAAGCTTTTTAAAGGCTTTTTCCCCCCGTTAAACTGTACTGTCCTCCTTACCTTGAAAAACAAGCAAGCACTAGAAGAGAAGAATTAATCAACAGCAAACCAAGTGATATAAAGAGAGACATTATTTTTCACCTGTCCTTTTCAGAAGGGTAATTGAAAGAGACAGAAGTCAACTATATTTAGTACACTAAAACAATGTACAGTACTGTGAGTTCCCAAACCTAATGGATCAAATATAGTTCTGTAAACCCTTTCCACTGCAAATCCAAGGAGCAAGAATAAATAAAGCCTTTATTTCCAGAGTTGTTATTCAGTTAACTGTAAAATATTTTCCAAAGATAAAAGGACGTCATTAATGCTCTACACACTGTGGCTTCAAGTTGGAATTTTTTTGTTGTGCAAAAAGTTTTCATCACCAGAATCTCTTTCCTTCATTGTTCAGGCATTTAAAGCCCACGTTCAGACCTGTCAGTTCTTATACTCAGAGAATGAGACTCATTCAGTTGATTCCTGTCTGGCACATTTCTATAGGTAGGCTGAGTATCAGTCAGTAAATTCAACTAAGCCAATCTAATGGACACATGGGGTCAGTAGCACAGTCTCACTTCCTTTTGTTGCCCCCGTTGCAGTGCCAGTATTGTTGTTCATTGGAACCTCTAGCGAGCTAGCTAAGCCTGCAGAGGGTACAGCCTTTCTCTTAAATTAGGGTTTGGGGGTTTTTTTGCTTGTTTATTTTTGGAAGGAAATTTTAAAGACCTTTTTCATCTAGGAAATAATGTTTCCATGGCCTGTATTACTGTAGTGTTATCTGTTATTGGACTGGATGGAAATCATTCAGGCACTGCTCAAAAGGAGTTGTTGGGCAGCTCTGCATAGTCCTCCCATCCTAAGAGTCATACATTCCTTTCTCAGAAATTCCCTTTTGCCTTCAAACTAGCCAAGTACATGATCAATCTGCATCACTGATATTTTCCTATTGAGAAATATACATAAAGTAGCATGTGGGAATCAATTACTAGCATTAGTTCTAGTAGTGGAGCCTCAAGCAGTGCTAGGCGTTGTCACTCTTAGCCTTACACTTGTGCTACACTCTGATGCTCTTGTCACCAGTTAAGCAGTCACAGAATTAATTCTAGAATGTCCATTTCGAGCTATTAACTTTGTAATGAGAATAAGTGTTGGGTTGAAATGTGATGAACTGATTTAGAATAATTTCCAGAGCTGACAAGATGCATGTGCTAATCCTGTGAATCCAAGAGACATGCAGTGGAAACTGTTTGTGTGGAAGGAACAATCACTTTGCTCCTAGGCCACCCTTTATAGGTTCTTGTATTCTAATAAAACAACACTCATACAACAGGTGGATTTGATTGTTCATAAAATGAACAGCTAGTAAGCCTATGAGGTGGTCATGACATTGTCTTTCACTGTAAAATTGAAAGAAATCAAAATACACATTCTTCCATACAAAAGCAGTGGCCTCCAGGAAAGTGTCTTTCTGTTGGAAGGATAATGAGAGCCTTCAGAATTCTAGGCCTTCATCTAAAATGTGCATATCTGAAGCTTTGTGTGTCATAATTATGAAGGGAAGGTATTCTTCCCACAAGGGTATTACCTGTTTGAGAGAAATTACAAAGAATGTGGAAGATAAAATCAGTCTTGATGTTTTAACTAGTATTGATTAGGGTCTCTAAAGATTTCCATGGTCTGCTTGATAAAGTAGAAAGAGACAATAGAGAATTTTCTACATGCTGGCTTTGCAGAAACATGTTCTATATTTGATTGTGCTATTGAGTGCAGCAACGTAGTATACAAAACATTTAGGATCAATAATGATTTTGAACATCTTTCTTCCAAAGAATTCAATCTGTTCTACAAACTTTGAGCCTCACAGACTCTGTAGGAGGAGCCCATATCTAGGAACTAGGTACTGTCTTCCTTTTAAAGACAGGGAAACAGGGGTCCAGAAATACTGTTCAGCTTGCTCAGCATCACATGCTAAGTCAGGTGCTAAACTGCATATAAAATCCCCAGCCATTACATGTCACTTCCCCTCCTGGTCCTTCGTATAAAGCATTTGCTCTTGATTAATCATCCGGCTAAATTATTTAGGGCAATGTTAATATCCTATGGAGGCCTTGCACAATAAAATAGTCTCAGTCAATTCAGTCAAATGTAAGGATTTGTCTGTAGTGGAATTTACACAACATCTCCTCTAAACCCTTTTGCCTGCTAGAAATGAAGGGTACGGTGGGTGTGTATGTTTTGTTTTATCTCTCTTGGTCAGTTGCCTGCAAGTACCAGTGGTTGCACTGAACTCATCATCTGGCCTTTCCTGGGCTGGGAATTACATTAATCACCTTAAGATGGCAAATGTATGTTCTGCACAAATCAAGCATTTGCACAGCTGCCAATTTACCAGAGTCTTTTAACATTTAAAATATAATTACCTAGGCGGACAGGAGATGGTTGACTGACTAGGTTGTGTCATTGCCTTAATTATTGTGCCCTGGTGTTAAAGAGAAGAAGTTAGCACATTTCTGCCTCCTTGTCTGAAGGAAACTTCCTAATGCTTACAGCAGTGTGTTGGAAGTGTGTGTGCTGCTGCGTTTGGTGTCTGTTGCTGAGACTTGCTTTGTTTTGGAGCCTTTTTTTGTATTTCTGCTTCTCTGAAGCTCTTTGTGCTTTATAGATGAATAACTCTATGCAAAAGCAAATTTTGATTATGTAACTATTTGCAACAATTAGCACAATCTTTCCAGTTATGTTCCTGAAACCTTACACTTTGTACAAATAGGGAAAGTGAACTGGTAGTTATTTTCTTTGCATTTTGAGGATCTTTTCAAAACGATACCTGCTTTTTACAGTAAGCTGCTAGTTCACCATTAGTAAAAGACTGGACATATTTACCTTTTGAAATAATTATTTACATTTTGTTAATTTTCTAGTAACACTATGATTGCAATCAGTTCAGCAGTTTGTGAAATGAATTCACAAACTATATATTCATGGAAGGTATTTTCTCAAAATGAGAAAACAACAATGTTCAGCATAATGTATAAAAGCAATAGAGGTATTCTGCTGTTTTTACAAGTTTGGTTTAAAAGGTAGGTATTTTGTAATGCTAATAAAAATAGCCATGCTTCACTTTCTGGGGTTAGTGAGGGGAAACAAAACTGGTGCCTACATCTTCTGAAATTTCAAGGGGGAAATTAGGTTGTCAGGAAATGGTTTGAAACAGATGCTCAGTTGTTGTAAGGAATACAAACTACATTGTCCAGCGCTTCTAGATCCATCAGCATTGAATGTAGGCTCTCCAAGTAGACATCCCAACACTCTTTTGTATCAAGTGTAATTAGCTCATTACAGAAATGTGTTCTGTTTTTATCTTCTTACTGCTTGCTATAGCAGTGTGGAAAGAAGTTGACTCTTCATGCTACCTTGTGTTTTAATAGCTTTATATGCAAAGTCTCCACTGCTTGTTGGATTGCCTGCTTGAAGCCAGCTATTACCTGTCATTAAAAGCAATTTCTCAGGTTTCAAGAGCATATCATAGCAGGGTGGTAAAACCAGGAGACAGTAAAGCCATAATACTACTGTATATAGTAGCCCATATAGGGACTAATATACAATCACACAAGGTAAAGNCCCCCCGAAAATGAGTTCTAAGATCCAGTTGCCAGATCATCATAGAGTAGAATGTATCCTGGCTTTGCTCAAGGTCAGAGCAAGGGTGGGAGCAGTAGAACCCATGGAAGATTCTACTGCTCCAGGGAAGATGTAGGAGCCCAGGAAAGTTTGAGGGTAGGATGTGGGACCAAAGCCTGGGAGAGACTAAAGACAAATTCTGCATCCAAGACTAGATAGGCGGTTGCTGATACTCCCTTCTCCCCCTTCCCACTGGGGATCTGTCATGATTCAGGCATTGCAAGGCTGGCATTAAAATATGCAAAGCAGCTTTCCACCTGGCTGAGGAAGGCCGTGGCCGCGTCACATGCAAAATAGTGTGGGCTGCAGAGGAGCAGGTGTTGTGAGACCAAAGGTGGCACTGGGAGGTGACAGCCTGTGTGGCCATTCAGACAGCTGGATATTCTGCAGGTCCCTGGGAGGAGTGCACTGCCTGAGATCTGGCTGAGTGGTCACAGTGACGCTCGGTCAGGAATTTTTTATTGTAGGAAAACCTTGGATTTTACATGCAGAAGAAATCCTCTTTACTTGGGTTACAGCTTCTGCTTAGCTCCACTTGCAAGGCCATAAAGGCCTTTGAAGCTTCCCAGTATTTTGATCCCCAGCTCAGGTCCCATAAACACACACTAGACCTACATCACAGCTCCGGTTCAGAGACTGCCAAACTTTAAAGACTTTATGAAGTTACAATCTTATATAAACTATATATTTACAGTGGTAACATCCCAGGTGCAAGAAGCATCTGAGAAGGCACATGGTAAACACATAGTTACTTTAAAATATATATATCAGGTACAGGTTTGCCTCAGAACTACAGATCTGTGGTTGGCACAGTGAATTTGGGAAGCAGGCTGGCATGGCTTAAGGCAACCCTCCTTGTGTATTGGAGAAATGATTTCACAGGTATTTGGGGAATTTGAGGGAGAGGCAGAAGAGTATTTCATGTTAGCTAAAACTGGCTCCATGTATCTGAGTGCCTTAAACAACCAGCTTCACTAAGTGCACAAAATACAGCTATCATGCAAAGCGCTGACTGGATCTGAGCAGAGTCCATGGATTTCCATTTTCCCTGCCATGCTAAATCTCTTCAGTTTATAATTTATTTTCCCTCATACATCTATATTCTGCAGCTGCTTGTAAATCCACTGAGTGTACCCAGTTCAAGTCTCCTCCTTCTCCACAAATAACACTCACATGAATGTAGCCATGGGCTTTTGTCCACCTAGAAGTTGTGGCACCTCAGTTATTGCTGAACTATGTGCTAGCCTTTAGTCTTCCATGCCATGCCTGAGAAACCAAGTGGTGTATTTATCTAATAAGTCTTCACACACATTCAGGACTCAAAGCCAGGTCCCACAAATAAACAACAGGTCTTGACTGACTCGGGTGGAGACAGATAATGTAGAGGAAAAATGTTTCACTAAGTTGAGGAAAACCCAAAGAGAGCCATAGGGGTTGAGTGATTGTTTTGGAGGGAGGTCACACAAAGCTGTTGAAGAGGAGCTTTGCCAACAGGGAAGTCAGGAGTTAGAAATTGGATTGGCCTCAGGACCCAGACTGGGTTACAGGCCTCATAAACACTGTAGTAGGGGAGCACGTGACTGTGGTTGAGAGCTTTCTTAGAGATGTTATGGTTTGGATGTTTGGATTTTAAAGAATATTTGTGCTCTCTGTTATCAGCTTCTGGCTTTGCTCCTGCATTAGCTCTGAAAGAGTTAACAAGGAACTTGTTCGTTGAGAGGCAAGGGGACCTGGAGGCTGGGAAGAGCTGTGGGGCTGTGGCCCCAGTGCAAGGGCCTGAACAGTCAGAGGACAGGGATCTGCTGGGTGAACCAGCCACCTGGCAGTACATTTCAGAGGCCTTTAAACAGGAAGAGTAAGCCACTAATCATCATGCAGGCTCTCGCAGGGGAAGTGTTCGAGACTGAGGGGGGGTGTCCATGCAGGCGCGGGCTGAGCAATGACCACGAGCATGCCATCGGAGGGCAGCATTGCTCAGACGCAAAGCTGGACGCCTTTCAGCTGTGTCCTGCGCGCCCATAGAGGGGCTCCTCCTGAGGGCCTCTGGGTGCTGCCTGGCTCCTGGGTGCAGTACCCCTGCCAGTGGCCCACGAGGTGTGCAGGGCGCCTGGCTCAGGAGGGGCTGGCGCAGGGCACGCAGACTGTGCAACCACCACTCCCTGGGGAACTGGGAGAGCTGTGCTGTCCTTGAGCTAGTTCGTTTGTGCCTTTTGTCTTCTGATATCTTTAAAAGATAATTAGATGGAGTTGGGGGCCATTTGCTCAAGTTACTTTTAATCCCCATGGTGGCTGTAATGGAGTGTGTACTGCACATCCATTTTACTAAAGTAGTGTATAAGGACACACTTGACTTGCTTTCCCTCTGCAGACAAGAAAGGACAGATTGTTAAGACAACAGGTACACTACCTTATTTGAGTCTTCAAGCAGATCCCCCAGTCTAACTCCCCACCCAGCCTAACTCCTTGGAAGAGCTGCAGGCTGAGTCTTTGAGACCTGCCAAGACCATTGGGATTTTAAGTGCTTCTTTCCCCTGACTTTGGCGCTGTCCCCAGCGTCAATGCATGGCCGCAGGCTTTATCTCAGAGCAGACAGGTGGCTGGGTTACCTCCTCAATCACACCAGTAAAGGTGTGCTAGTGAGCAGGATAAACTTCCATTAGAGGTAATGAGGTAGAAATTGCCCTTACCAACAAATAAATGCATTTAAGACTCCCACTTTGTAATGCCAGCAGGTGCCATTCCCTCATGTATCAGGTGGGGATAGGGCATTTGGGTGTTTACTTCCACATGTTGCCTGGCCTGCCTAAGACTGCATACCTCAGGCTCTCATTGAGGATAGATGTTCTCACATCCAACTCCTGCTTTCCCAGTTCTCTGTTGCACAGAAGGCCAGTAGTTGCTGCATGCGCACAGATGCAGGTTTGTTTATTATTTTCTGAACAATCAGCTCCTCTGAGCTGCTGTCCATGGAAGCTCTTTCCTGTGTCACTCGCAGAAGAACCAGCAACAGAGATTTAAATCAAGCTCTTGTGTGTCAGAAGAGTACATAACTCCCAAGCTAGAGTGTGTTTTGATGCTGAGATTGTATTGGCGCTTTAAAGCTAGATATGTTTTATGTAAAGAATTATGCAGTCTTGTGTTTAAGATACCTGCTCAGGTTTCAGTCTTTGATCTAGGAAATGCTTATTTCCCAAAGTGGAATTGTGTCAGTAGGAGAGATTTATACCTCAAACAGCTTCATTGTTTCAGGGCTGGGGTGCTGTCCTGGGAGACTGAAAACACGGCTGCTCACTTCTAAGTGATCTACCTAAGTGTTGCAGTTTTTGAGTAAAAGTCAAGGGTGAAGATGAGGAAAGTTGGCATCAGCAGTTTTGTAACAGTTTAGATGTGCGTTTTCTCCATTTTTTTGTTACAAAACAAAGTTGCCAAAACAATTTGTTTTTATGCAAACAAAATGCCTTTTTTTTTTAATGTATCATGGAAAACTTAGAAATATGTTGATCAATTTGATTTTTTTTTGCTTCTTTTATGTTGGTTCATGTGGTAAATAGTTTTCTCAAAAATGGTTTCAGGGGTGTATGCAGATACATTGACCTGAAAGCTGTTCATACTTTTACTGAGCTTTGGTCACTGGATTTGGCATTGTATCTCAAAGCTTTGATTGGCATGACAACGTTGTGATGCATTTTTGCCCTTGATGACTGATCCAACATCCTCTGCTAGAAGGGAAGAGAATTACATTGCTTTTTCATAACTCGTGAATATAGAGGACATGAAGGGATACAGACAGCGGGAAGGGATAGGAATGAATTCTTAATATTTGTGAATCATTTGCCTTTATGTTAAGGAATCTTTCCATCCTTAACTTCTTCACCCAAATTTCTTCATGTCAGAACTCAGTATGCTGGAAGTATTAGAGCAGAGGTAATTGGAGAGTGGATGCTCTTGCATATAGGATCAGGGGCATCATCTTCGCATGAAAACACCCCATTATTGATACGATTTTTCTTCACTGTTCTACAGTTCAAGGGAGCTTTGAAGCCCACGTATGTAAATGACCAGAGTGAACTTTGAATGACCATTTACTAAGAGGAAATCTGTTTGGTGTTTAGTATTTTAGAGCACTGCTGGATAGATATTTCAGAGATGCAAAAAGAGAACACCTCATCCTTAGTTGTTTTTGCAGGGCCTGAGGGAACGTCATGGAGCTGCATCAGGGGAGGGTCAGGTTGTTTATTTGGAATAGGTTCTTCACCAGAAGATGGTGGGCATAGAACAGGCTCCCCAGGGCAGTGGTCATGATACCAAGCTGCTGGAGCTCAAGCGGCATTTGGACAATGCTCTCAGACATAGGGTTTGAATTTTGACTGGTCCTGCATGGAGACATTGCTTTACAATGTGCCACATAAACTGACTGACAAAAATGTATATTTTCAATTAAGTGTCACTGATGAAGCATCTGTACATCTTTCAAAGGTTGCAATGCATTATAATGATGCATTGTTAAGTTCTGCCATTGTTATTTCAGAAGTTAGTGCTGATTTATTCTCCACATCTCCCTATGGCAGCCTTAAATGCCTTTAATTTGCCATGATGCAAGATAGGTATCAGTCTATTTTCTTTCCTTTCTCACTGTATCTCAGTCTGACCTGAGCTTTTGGTGGGCTCACCCCCATGCTTCCCTTAGTATCACATTTAAGGCGTCCAGATGGGGTGACAGAATGGAATAAGACACAAGCCCTCCATCTGTTTAAAAAAAAAATATGAAAGAAATGAAATACAAGGTTTTATTGTTCTTTAAGTAAGAACAGATACACTCTGTATGTCAAGGCTAAACTATATGCTATTAAATCTACCCTTTGAAGTCTTCCATTGGGCTGACCAAGGACAGATGGTAAACTGTTATCATCTGATATGGGATTAGGTCAAGTCGAAGTTCAAGTTTGAAGGTAACAGTGAAAGTCACAGTTCAATTGTCAAACGTATTAGTTTATATAATGAATAGCACATAGTCAGCATCTTTGCTACTGTTCTGCTAGTTTAAAAATTGGGAGATTTATTTAACCACAGATCTCCACACTCTTTAGAAGTCTAAAATGACAACATATATCTGTTCTAACTTAGTAACTGAATATCAGTACAATCTTTGTTCTTTTGGAGAAGAGTTTAGGCCTAGGATGTACTGGCCTAAAATATAATACATTTTTTTGTCTTGTTTTTGGCTCATACATTTTCAGCGTTTGCCTTTGTGTTTCTATTCTTTTTGCAAACATACCAAAACCATACTGTTCTCATTGGAGGAGCTGAGTGCTAGTGTCAAGCATAGGGAAGGCTGTAGCACCTTTTCATTTCTTATACTCTATTTCCACATCCAAATAATGAATAAAGGCCATTGACCGTGAAGCTGAAATGCTGTGTGTATGTTAGGCTATCTGTTCTTTACATTTGGCAGAGCAAACGAACTTGCCTCTTTCTTGCTTTAAAAAATTCTGACTGAAGACATTTAGAAACAGCTTTCACAGAGTTGGCTGATGTTTGCCATATGACACATGCAATGAACCTTAGACATAATTTTGAAGTATGCATAGTTAAGTGTGTGCCAGCTGAAAAACTGATACGAAACGAACTTTCAAGATCTGGCCATAATCTTCTACAAGTAATCCTGTGGCAGCCTTGTGGTTTAATAATGTGCTCTGCTTATATGAGTTAAGGACTGAAGAGATGAGCTTAGATAACTTCCTAGAGAATAGCTCTTTATACCTCTATCTCATCTTTTTCTTAAACTCTGCTAGAAGAAACTTTTCTGTTAGGTGTGTTGAGGCAGAAGGGAGGAACAATCATCACGACAGTGTGAGGTGCTGTACAGTCACATAAAAAAAAGGTGTTATTGCAGCATAAGGTTTGTATTTCAGGTATATGAGTCAAAAAATTAAAAAAAAATATCTAAGGTTTCTCTAATACTATTCACTATGTTATGGGCATACACTGACTTCTCCATATGACATTTGTTCTCTTATGTACTTATTACATATGTTAACGTGTCATGTGAATAAGTAAATATTGCCAGAAAAGCAGGACTTTTGAAGTTGCAACACTTAGTGCTTCATCACTTGACATTCAACAGCTCTCTTTTAATTTTTACAGTTGGGATGATGTGTAGCTGACTGTAGCGTTAAACTGTGTTAGTAACACATCCAAACTAAAAAAAGAGACAACCCTACTGTTTCTGATTTACTCTCAGCTCAAAGAGGTTTCTGTCTAAAGGCTCAGGACTCAATTCCCATTTGAACAGATTTTTAAGCTTGTCTAGAGATGGTGGGAAAGTCACTTCATGCCATTTTTCCTGTCTCCTGGACTTGGTCTGGCTGAAACCAGTGTTTTAAAAGCCTGTGGGCTTCCTCCTGTCATAAGGAATGCAGCAGTCTCAGTGAGTCTTGCTGAACTTAGACGCTCAAATGTAGCACTGTCTAGTCTGCTGTGTCCTTTGCTATGCTCCTTTCCTCCCTTGCTGCCTGCTGTGTAGTGCTGAGATAGCAAACGCCAGGCAGAGTGACAGCTGCAGTCTGGCAGGCAGACAGGTACCATGCAGGTGACAGACAGGGCACAACACAGCCCTGCACGACTGCTTTTTCTTTAGTGATCTGCAATGCATTGTGTTCTATTTGAGCAATTTCCTCCCTCGTACAAGATGTAAGTAGCAATTTTTTTAACTTCAGCCTTTGGTTTCAAGACCGATAAACTTCTGGAAACTTCAGCTGTGCAGGCTGTTCTTTTCCTTACCTGTCCCTCCTGGACAGCTGTGTACATGTCTGGGAATGGTGATTGGCTGAATGTAGCAGTATCACTTGGAGAAATATTGTCTGGAGAAGAGGCTATGAGAATGTGTTGAGCATTTCAGTGAGCCTTTCTCAGTTCAATATAAGCTTTATATAATTATAATGGACTGCAAAAATGAAAAAGTATGACATCAAGTGGAAAGAGGCTAGGATATATTTTCCTGGCATATTTTAATATCACTCAGGAAAAGCAAAACATTTTCCTTTAGGAATGTTGTTCTTTTCCACCTTCTTTTTATCTTCTCATAAAGCTTACTTTATCTAAGACCCTCCTCTGTATTTCCCACTCTAATAGGAATAAACCTTCTGTTATGCATGGCCACATAAAAGAATGTTCAATTATTAAAATCCAACTACATTTGCTTAATGTATTTTGGTATCCAAATGTATTCAAAATATACTGAGGTATATACCTTTGAGGTCCTTCATCCACATTCCTGTGGTCGTTCTGTTTGCGTTTTTCCTCACACTTGCTTCACCACTTTGTTCACTTGAGAAGGAATCCAGACCCTGCCTAGTTTTAAAATACAGTTCCTTCAGCTTTGTTTATTTGAGTTCAGCTAGCTCTCTCAGACTTTAACCAAAATTCTGCTGAGTGGATTGAGAGCAGCCCTACAGATAAGGGCTTCAGGGTGTTGCTGAATGAAAAACTGCACAGAAGCTGTCAGTATGCATGCTTGCAGCCCAGAAAGCCAACTATGTCTTGGGTTGCATCAAAAGAAGTGTGACCAGTAGGATGAGAGAGGTGATTTTCCCTCTCTGCTCCACTTTTGTGAGACCTTACCTGCAGTACAGTGTCCAGCTCTGGAGTCCCCAGCCCAAGAAGGACTTGGACCTGTTGGAGCTGGTCCAGAGGAGGGCCACAAAGGGCTGGAGCAGTAGGACCTCGCCTAAGAAGACAGGCTGAGAGAGTTGAGGTTGTTCATCCTGGAGAAAAAGAAGGCTCTGGGGAGATACTATTGCGGCCTTCCAATACATAAAGGGGCCTATAGGAAAGATGAGGAGAGACTTTCATCAGACAATGTAGTAATAGGACAAGGAGTAATGGTTTTAAACTAAAAGAGGGGAGATTTAGATTAGATGTTAGGAGGAAATTCTTTACTCAGAGGGTGGCAAGGCACTGGCATAGGCTGCCCAGAAAAGCTGTGGATGCCTCATCCACGGTGTTCAAGGCCATGTTGGATGGGGCCCTGAGCAGCCTGATGTGGAATGTGTCCTTACCCATGGAAAGGGTGTTGGAACTAGATGATCTTTAAGGTCCCTTCTGACCCAAACCATTCTATTATTCTGCAATCCTTGGTTTTGGGGATAGTTGGTGAGCAATCTGAACTCCCTACAAGCTCTTGTCTTCCCATATCCAGTGTTAATATTTCTCTCTGAGGATTCACCAGGTTTACACTCTTGAAGCTCAGAAATTCTGGAGAGACCCTGAATTTGCATTCAGTTTATTTTTCTGACCACAGATCTGCATATAAACAAATTTGAACATGTTCCCTATAACCACTTCTGCCTACAACAATTTCTCATTTCTCCTGACAACGTGAACAACGTGACATTGCAAGAGACCTGGACAATTCCTAGAGATCTGTGTGCTCCCAATGATACACAGGAAGAGCATTGTCTCCTCAGAGCATGAGGTTGAGGTGCTCAGCTCACCAGGGTAGGACACCCCAAAGTGTGGGAGTCTGTGAGTCTTTGGGGCATGTCCGTTTGCTCAGCATGGACTACTTTGGATTTTTGCACCAAGACAGGTGTAATGCAAATAACAAAGACTATATACTAGAGCAGTCCATGGGTGTGAATCAACAATTAAACTTATTGTCATAATTTTTCTCCATAAATAGCAGCAGAGAATGTGTTGCTTTGTAGATGGTTATGATATAATAAGAATAAATGGTACTATATAAAAAATAAAAAAAATCCTGTTCTGCAATATCCAGAGGCCATGACTGTCAAGGGCCAACACAGCCATCAAGAAAGTCTAAAATTAAAACAGACAAGTTGCCAATGCATAAAACTGCCATCATTGTGTTCACTTCCCAGTTTGTTTCAATGACCGTCCCATCTGTGAAACATATTTCTGTGGGACAGTTAGGAGTCCAGAGCATAAACCAGACCGTTTGTGTGAATGCCATGACCCAGGTGTCGCTCTTGCTTGAAAAATGCCTGGGTGGCCCCACTGCCAAGGATATAACTGCAGATAATATAATCCAGAAATCCCTTTCCAAAGCAGTGAGTAACTGAAATTTATGTACTTGCATAACTCATTTATTGCAGGGAGAGCGACGAGGCCAAGGTTGTCAGCTCCAGCCATAGGGGTTGTTCCCTGATCCAAGAGGCCTGTGACTTTATTGCCTGAACGGGAGAGCTGAGGCTGCTGATTGGCACTGCTTAGAAGCTGGGAAGTGCTGAATGAGAGGTGAGGGCTGTCCCTGGCAGGAAGAAAAATACCTCAGCAGGATTCATTTACATGAGTAAGGATTTGGATGTGTGGCCTCAGGCCAATCTGATAGGCTCTGATTATTTTTAGTAGCATCTCTGATTTGCCTCATCCCCAGTACTTTCTATTTCAAATCCAAATGGAAAAAGGTTTAAAGATCAGTTCTGGTTTTATGCATGATTCTGATTGAGATTTGATAAATAAGTTCTGGATATCCAGATGAGTATACTGCTGGTAAAAGCAAAGAATCATAGAATTGTAGAATATCCTGAGTTGGAAGGGACCCACAAGGATCAAGTCCAGGTCCAGGCTCCACACAGGACTACCCCAAATTCAAACTGTATTTCTGAGAGTGTCGTCCAAATGCTTCTTGAACTCTGGCAGGCTTACATCTGGGAGATAGGTTTTCCCTGTTTCTGTTCTGTCACAGATTTAGCTGAGTCTGTAACTTCCCTGTAGCTTATGAAGACACATATCTGATATGAAGATGGAAAGAGTTTGTTTTGCTAAGAGTCTGTGAAGCTCTTACATGACAGATGCTATAGAAATGCAAAGTATTACCGTGACTAATAAACTCATTTCCCACTGAGGCTTGTTTTAACAAGCAGGTGCTCTTATTTCAGGCATCCAAGCGGGGACATAGTCTCAGCTTCTGGACTATGGGGCTGTCTTTGTTTTCTCCTCTTCCAAAGCACCCATCCTTTCTTCCGCTTCACTGTGTGTCATGATTGCATTTTTGCCCTTTCAGAAAAATGAGGGAGTTCTGTTTAGGATAAGATATTCCTAATGCTTTGTGAATCATCCACTAGCTTTCTTCAGAAGTAAAATCTGGGAATATTATTACAGTTTCCTAAATATTGGGACACCTGATGAGCAACTACAATGTTGGCTGTCTCTTGGTACCTCTTCATTTTTTAAAGCAAAATGAGACAGTACATACATTTTAGGGAAGAATGGAATGAGACTTTGCCTTTCACTTTCAGACAAAAATTATATATATTTTTTCTCTTAAATGGGAGAAACAGCTTGGCTGCTATTGCTTGTGGTGACAAACTTATTATACTTTGAAATAAATACCAAGAAGCTTTGCACTCTGAATGGGTGTATTCTTATTCCAAAAAGTTCTATCTGCTTTCCAGATGCTGGAGAAATTAAACTTCATGGCAGCCTTTCATAATCAGGGAAACTGAGACATGGAAAGGTAGGTCAACCTGATTTAGCTAGCGAGGGGACTCTAGGAGGACTTAAGCTCCACCCACTTCTCTTTACGTTACTTCAAGTTTTTTTTTTTGCACCAACAACTCTCCTATATTTGCCCTGAATCCAGTCAACTGCATCTGTAGTGTGAGGACTATAAACTCCATAACAAAATCACCTCTGCTTCTTTCCCTGGTGGTGAGAGACACTGACTGAACTGAATATATGACTTCCTATGTCCCTTTAACCACAGGCCTGACCTTCTTCATAAAAGTCCCCATGTTATGATGGTCTTGGCAGGTTTTAGCGGTTGTGCTTATAATTAATTAAGAGGTACTAAGTTTAAAAAGTCATTAGAAATCAAATCACAAAGGATAAGTTAAAGACCTTTCTGTGAACTTTGGCTTGCCCCTGTATTACCTCTAAATCCACATCAACAAAAAGGGACATTAATAAAATCGTTATATATTTGAAGAGTAACACCTTGCCCATGCAGAGTTTATAGCTACAAATGAGTACGTGTCAGGGAACACCATCAAGTCCATTAAGCCAAAGATTTCACTGATGCTATTCATTTAGAAAGGATGGTACTTGTGCCAGTGCAGTGATGGACAGTAGCATAAAAAATTTAAAAGGGAGGTAAAAGACCCTTTTTCCTATTTTTCCCCGGACTTATAAGCTATACAAAAGTCTAGGTAAGTATGAATAAAAATAAAACTTGCTGCCAAGATTTACTCATTCATAAATCTTTTTTTTTCTTTTAATCACTAGAAATCTATTCCAGTGCATGTAAAGTCTTAATGAGACCTAGCAACATTATGAGTGCTGGAAGCAATCGCCCTTCAGCCTCATGCCTGCAAACGCTCTCGAGGCATGCATATATCTCATTATGGCCGAACGCCCTGTCATGTGTTATTCCTTACTTAGTGACAATTTGTCACTGTCACCCTTGACATGTCACTCTGCTGCAGAAGGATTTGACTTCAGCGCAAAATGTGACAATCAGATGAGAGAATTTTGTAATCTGAACTGAAATATGGGGCTGAGAGAGACTAATTTCATTCAAACATGATCCTAATATAACATAAAGGGGAAGAAATGTTTGCATTTAAGGAATTTTTTAAGGTTCCCTTGCTTTGCATTTTCCCAGCCCCCATTCCTCCACTTCAATTATTCCTTAGGATAATGCTTTTATTTTTGAAGGATGGAACCTTACATTTTAATACTACACATTTTCAATTAAGTGCACTAAGATCCATGGATATAACTATTACTTAAACTATAAGTAATGGTTACATGTAAAAATTAGGGAAACATATTGTGCTTTAGATAAATTACATTCAGCTTACTTCTTATTATAAATGGGGTAGAAAATGGATTTTTAGCTCTGGCTGGCCAAAGAGCCAACATTTGTATCTACTTCATTTGTTTAAATATATTTCAAGCCAGATTGAAATCCATATTGCCTGACATTAATTGAGTACTGAAGCATCAGTGTACTCAAGTTTCATAAACCACTGATGAGTGAGTTTTTGCAGGCATGATTTAAAAATATACCATCCCTTTTATATGAAAATTATATTCTGTTTATAGAGTAATTCTTAAAGCCCAACATTAAATGATATAAATCTTAATAAGATGAATGTAAATATGACATTTGTACTGTTGAGTTGACATCTTGTTTGCTAAGAAAATTATATTTCTCCACTTGGTATTATTTTAAATATTCTTCTGTATGATATTCTAGGCAAATGTGTTTTTCTGCTGCAAAGCAGAATGGAGATGAGCGGAGTGGGCTGTGACACCAAGTTTTCTTGAAGGTTACTTGTAGGGTTCTGGTTAGACACTTCATCCTGGGCAAGATATTCCATTCCTGGGCATTTTCTGACAATCAATCCTATCAGGTTGCCCAGTAATTTATTGGCTTTGTGGCACTGACAAATAGTCAATCATTTCACTGATAACCTATAGGAAGCCAGGTTTGAGCTCATGTTTCCAGAGGTGAAAGTCTAGGGCATTTTAACCCTTTTTCACACTTGCAGTCCTCAGAGAGGCAGACGTTATTTGAACTAGATTCTGGATTCTGGCCACAGACACACTTGGACACAAAGGAGATGCAAGGGTATGATTTTTCCTCTGAGTTTCATCAAATTTTCCTGCGTAAAATGAATGAATGAATAAGTTACTAACTAACTAACTAAAGACGTCCTCATCAAGCAGCTTTGACTGGCTGAACCAAGTGTCCTATGGCCTTCATCAAGCTGCGCTCTAGCTGAGGTAGAGAATGATTGCTTTTAAGTGAGAGCATTATGAAGTACCATCTGCAATGTGCCGTCCTCCTGGATATTTTTAACAGGACTAACATAGCTGTCAGGATGTCACACAATGAATGTCGGATAATTTGTACACTTGATTTTTTTTATAAAGCTCTCATGCTATTATTGTAATGATAAAGGCAGCTTTCTGCTCTAAGTGCATTTGCAGCTTTATCAATGTACTTACTGAAGTTTCTCTATTTAAAATCTTTGACAATACAAATTTTGTTTAATAATGCAAATACTGTGAAGGAAGACAGTATATACTAATAATCAAGGCTTCTGTGAGGAGTTTGATAAGGGTGGCTTTTTCATGTGATTTCTATTATTTGTGTCCTTTGCTCACTGCCTTCTCTGGGGTCTTTAGAACAGGGAACAACTTGACACCAGAGAATGCAGTAAATCTTAGGTTCAAATTATAGGCACACCCTTATTTTTCTCTGGGACTTAGTGTGAATTGTTTGAGCTTTCTGTGTCTCAATTCCCCATCTGTAAGACATGGACAACCTTAGCTACCTCACAGAGAAGTTAATGGAAATGTACTGAAATAGCTGCAGGCATGAAATGAGTGGATGCACAAAACAGCAGTTGTAAACCAGGTGAAGTTGTAAACAATGACCAACAACTTTTGCCTTTTTCATCCCCTGTTCTTTTCATGCTGGGCTTTGCACTCTGGTCTTCTCCCTTGGAAAAGCTTGGCAACTATTGGATACCTTCTTGGCCTTATCTATTTAAGCCCATAAAAAATATTCATTTTACTTGCCATCGTTTGTTTCCTAGTTAGTGTTAGTGGGACCTTCTTCTTTTGTTGAACTACCACATCACCAAAATTTTATCTGGAATTAACTTTGAGTCATTTCAGTTTTCTGTGTACCAAGGCATTTTGCCAGGACCATAGTAGCCAAACTTCTAGACCATCACTGTTGAGGAGTGGAGCTTAACTGTCCTGCATCCTAACTCTTAGCCAGTACCAGCTTTGTATGTCTGTCATTGAACAGGTCTGGTTCCTGCTGAGTGCTTCAGTTAATCAATTCAACTCAGTTATCTACAGAAACTAGAACAGGAAAAGAAGGAAAGAAGGAAAGAAGGAAAGAAGGAAAGAAGGAAGGAAAGAAGGAAGGAAAGAAGGAAGGAAAGAAGGAAAGAAAGAAGGAAAGAAAGAAGGAAAGAAAGAAAAGAGAAAGTAGATATGCTGAATTACAATTGAGACATGCTGACATCAGAGCCACTGACCCAAGAGAGGGGTCTCCAGCAGGAACTGTGCATCTGGGCCAAGGCAAGGGAGAGCTGGTGGTGAGAAGAAGGAAGGGAGAGGGAATGCGCCCACTTCCTTTTGATAGGAGTGATCTGTTAGGCTTAGTTTTGCATCATTGTTGGCTACTCATAGTTTGCTATGACAGATAGTTGGAGGTGTGTTTCCTCCTCCTGCTTATATACCTCTGCTGTTCACCTTGTGTTGACCTCTTTATTTGATCATATGTAAAAGGAGATTCAATAAGTAGAACGTCAGAAAAATAGAAAACTTTTCAGCAAAAACAAGTAGATATCTTCTTGTCAGGTTGATGAATTGAATCAGCAAGGTGTGAACAGATAAAAAAATGTCAGAGGAGTTGTAGCAGAGGAAGAAGCAAAAGAGGGAAAGAAAGAGGGCAGTGGAGGGAAATGCAGTGAGAGCAGAGGAGAACTGCACTGCTCCACTCTCCGGTGTCCCCTAGAGACACTACAGCAGTGATCCCACATGCCTTCCACTCTTTCTTATCTCCTGAATATTTGTGATGTTCCAATTTTTGGAGAGGGATTCAAAGAACAGTTTAGGAACCAAATCAAAACATTCTTGGGATCCTGGGGATGTCCTAGGAATTTCACTGATGACCTTTACTTGTATTCCCCTTCGCATTAGAGGCAGTTTCCATCCATCAGTGATGAGGAACTTCCAGTTCTCTATAGGCAGCCCAGGTCTTTCCCTCTCTATGACCAATTAGATCTGTGCTCAGCTGGACCTTATTTACAGGAGAGGACCTCACATTATCCTTGTCATGTGTAAAAGCTTTGGGATGATGAAACAGAGCTCCAAAACCATTCACTGAAAAGAATTATTAAGGGGAGTGAAGTTTAGAGTTAATCTGTTAATAGAAATTCAGATCGCAGCTCAAAATTAATGTCATTTCTGCTCCCTTCCCAATACTTCTCATGGTGTACATCTTCAATTTGTACTGTACGAGCAAGTGCTGAATTTATATTTTTAAGGAAATCATACTCTTTTAGCAGCTAGTGTTTCTGGCATCAGGCTCACATAAGAAATCTATGGTTCTGCATTAGGATCTCCAGAGGCTTATTACAGTGTCCTGGGCACTAGGTCTGTCTCTCCCTTGATGGAGTACATACTTGGAAGTTGTTGTTTTTCTTTTGCTAAAAACCTTCACTTTAAACCTCTCTAAAATTGTTTTTCCACAGGATAAATTTCAGGGCTATGTTGTTGTTTATTTTTTTTTTCCTTAAAGCTTTCAGTTTTAAAAATTTTGCTTTGATCTTTGAAATAAAGCTCACAGGAGGTTTCTCAGAAAGAGGTAGAAAGAGAAATCCCATGTGCTGGTGAATTATGGGTTTGTGGGTGAAGCGTGAACACCTTGTTGTTCCCTTTTGTGCCTCGAGTTTTGCTTTGTTTTTTAATTCCCATAACTTTGCAAAGATTGCTCTGTTCTGTGTTGTGGGTTATATTTTTGTTTATTAATTTATTTTGCAGGGACCAACATTCTTCTTCCCACTGATGTTTACCATTTGAAATGGGATAGCCCAGAGCACTGACCAGCAAGGAAGGCCTTGCAAGCTAAGAGCTGAAAACTCAGATGCTCAGGTAAGCAACATGGAAAGGCTTTTAATGCGTCTCTACTTAGACCCATGCAAATAGGTATTTCTTCTGCAGAGCTGGTTTTTCTTATGCAAACCTTATATATTTTTTCTCTACACAATTCAGCAAATTCAGAGGATCAGCAGATAAATAAAGTGATTTGTGGCTATGCCACCAGCCTTTTTTGGAACTGATGTTGGAATAAATATCTTAGGAAATTATGGAAATCTCTTTTTTGAGCTTGTAAAAACAACAGCTTGGATGAGTTTCCATACTTGAAACTTAATTTTATGTTGACAAGTTGACTTTGTAGTATAGTTGTCTTTCTACCTTTGTGGTTACATAATGTCTTCTTTTTTAAGATTTGGCTTGTCACAGGTGTTTCAGGAAGGTGATGAAATTCACTTTCCTGAGCGGGAAAACACGTCAGCACCGTCCTTCCACCACACTACTGCCAAGATTAGTGAGTTTATAATCTGGTTTGTTTTTTTTTTTTTTGTTTTGTTTTTTTAATATCTACCCCTCTGATCTCACATAATGAGAGCTGTGACATGTTACTTCTGCAGTGGCGTAAACTTCATTGGGACTTGTGCTTGCTTGCGTACTCTATAGAATTCCTGATATTGTGAACTCTGAGATGCGATCAAGGTTAATTTCAGTATTCTAATGCCTTGAAACTAATACTTACGGTACAGAAATCTGTTAGACTGGTTACAGCAGAGCATAAAGTCTACTATTAGTTTCACATGCAAGCTGGTCTTTGCACATGGACAGAATTGCATTAGAGGACAATTAAATGCTGCTAGTTTAGACCAGGGACTTTCCTAAGCAGATAGCCTTTAGAGCTATTGTGGTTTTTAAACATCAGGTTAATTGAGAACTGCTGTATATTTAATAGGGGGGCCTTTGGGATACGGCTACAAGGAGTCTTTGTTGTTCAGCAGTCCATTAGGCAGAAACTGCAATTCTGAAATGGTCATATAAATCCCAGGAGGCACAATCATTAATGGGACACTAAGCTCCAATTAAGGGCATGGCCCAAAAGACCAAGGTGAAAAACATGGTCCTTAGCACCTCTCCCAGAGGATCTCTCTGATCCAGCTGCTTGATTTCAGCTGCAGAAACTTAAGTGCAAATAACAAAATATTTACTCTCAAGAAATCATTGTCCTTGTTGTCTGAAATGTAAATAAGAAAACAAAGTCCTCCAAAGTTCATGTTAAGCCTGAGCAATGTTACATTGACCATCTCAATGGGTTTGTATTCGGAATCTACAAAAGCCTTTCTACTGTGACCCTGTTTTTAAGTTCTGTTCCTGACTTGTATTCTCTGGGCTTGATGAGACAGAACTATCCCTAGTTTAGATAGCGTGCTAGATAAATTACATTCTGATTAAATACTACAATTCTGTGTCAATTCTGTGTGAGACAGATGCAGATTTTCTGGAAAACTGTAGATATACTTTTTCCTCAGAGTCCACCTGAGGATCCTGCAGGACTTGTGTCTTTTGGAAATTATAGTCTTGATAACTTCAAAAAGTCTTTGTAGTTAACGTAGTAAATTGTTCGTAGCTACATACAAATGCTTTCTGCTGTCTTTGCTGATAATATACATGCTTTTCACTGAATGCTCTCAGATATAACCTAGTTGTTTTCCAGCTACACAGGTCATCAGAGTGGGATGTTAATTAATGTGACATTATGGAATTCAGTTTAATGAAGTAACAGAAAAAAATTTCTATCATTGACAAACTTGTCAATTTAGTTGTATTGATTTTTTGATACCTCTACAGCACATGGCAAAGATCATACATTGTAAAATACATCATTATTATTGGCTTAGTCTGCTGGATGTAAGTGGACTGTTATTTTTTCAATAAATTGACATTCTTTAAGTGTATGAAAATGCAAAGTTATGTAAGTGGCTTTTATTACTATTTTTAATACAATATCAATTTGCTGTCTTTAATGGCAGTTCTCAATCAGGGAGTTATTTCCCATTGCTTAAAAATCAGCTGATCTCAGAGCAATCTGAAAACCAGTTTCTTTGCTTGGTAAAGGTTAGCAGAATAAAAGCAGGTGAAGTCAGTTGTTAATAAATGTTGGCCTTTCCTCTGCAGGTGGGAGTTGGTATCCTTAGAGGCTCTGAGGCAGGTGTGATCACCAGCACCTTGGATGAGAGATGTTGTTAGAGCAGTGCATGTGGAGTGGGCTCTGGTCATCTCCTTCGGGGCTGTGGTGTCAAGCTGAACTACAAAGCAGAGCCCTCTCTAAGAGCACAGATCAATCACAAAATGCTCTTTGTCTCTGTAGAGTTTTGGAAGGTAGTGCCCGACACATTATTTTGCTTTTGTCAGACTCCTGCAACGGAAAATCAAAAAGCAATTGTTGTTTTGCTGAGCCAAACTCTAGTGAAAATATATTGAAAAAGTTCTGATTAAGTCTCTTCAGAGCATATAGAAGAGTGAAAAGCCTACAGACGGCTTCTGTCTGCAAGTTTCCTGCTTTTTAAATGCAATACTCTCATATTCCCACCTGAGGTCATTAGCCACAAGGTAGGTTAAAAAAAAAAGTTTGAAGGATGGATATAGCTGCATACAAGCCCTAGCAATCTGCACTCATGTTTATGCTGATGCTTCTGAAATTCATCATGTTACTCTGTGAAATCTCAGGACTACAGAATGTAGTGCTTGTCTAAATTTTCATATAGAATTTTTTTACTTAGGATTGCCTGTAATAGTGGGAGAGAAAGCATGTATCTCTGATGAAATGCAATTGCTTTGAATTTCAGGGTATGAGACAGGCAGTATCATCTGAGTGTTCTTTTTTTTCTTTGAAGTGTCCCTAAACATTGTTTCAAAGTCAGTAAAATATACATCAGCTTCTGGGACAGCAGTAATACAGAAGGGAGGGGAAAAATAATTAGGAAACTAAATCCTAAACACTTGAGACTGAAAAGACTTTTTTCCAACATTAGGTCTGTAATAATGGAACATTAGTGCATTTAGTTATTGATAAGAATTGTTTGCTGAATTTTAGTACTTCAGGCAATTGCTGTCTACACACAACACAATGATTAAAAAAAACCAAAATGCACATTTCTGCAGAATTTAAGTTCAGAGCATTCTCTTTGCTCAAAATTTAAATTTTCCTGTGTTTTCCATGGAACTTTTTGAGCTTTTTCATTGAGAAAATAGATTTCTTTTTGGCAAAAATATCAGCAAAGAAACCAGCTCTGACAGAATCCCTAAGGCGCAATCCAATTATTTCAGTTGAAATCATTTAGACCAGCTAGAACAGTAGTAAGTCTTAAGCAAGACAGCAATGCTTCCTTTTTTAAAAAGAATTACCGACTTCAAGGCTGGAATTTCAAAGCAGCTCTGTGTGACCAGCCAGTGTTCAGTCCATCGGCTCGGGATGGAGTTGAATAGTTAGCTCCCTTTACTTGCACGTTAGAGTCCTGTTCTAATGATTTCTTCATAACGTTGAAGGTAAAGGATGTGAAATAGGGGCAGTACTTTATCAATAGCATATATAAATAGAGAAACTGAGGCAGAAATGGCCAGTGACTCATTCAGTCTTCTTGCACGTGCTGAAGGTATGATAGTCTCCACTTTCAGTTCTGGGCTCACAGTATCTTTCCAAGATAAGAACATGAAATGCTGCATTTTATGCTTAAGAAAGGAGAATATTTGCTGTCTCATTTCTGAGGAGAAGTGTTCAGATTTAGCTGTGACAGCTATTGAGGCAGCTGTAGAGGCAGTACTTCCTTTAGTTGCCACAGCTAAATCTGTCAGGCATGGTGAATCAGAGCCCTGAGGTGACGTCATTCACCCAGAGGGAAGGACTGCTGGGGGTGGCAGTTTCTTTGCCGTGCCATGAATTCCTGCTTTTGTGTGTTAATACAATTAGGCACCTACAGTTAGTCAGTCCAAAGACATAATCTGCCTATTGACCCAGATAGCAGATTGGGCTCCAGGTCATCAGACGTTACTTCATTACAAGGCTCTAATTATCTCCCTCGTTTTTCCCTTCAGGACAAAAATGGGTAGGGATACCTCTCAGGAATGTTGTGAGGATTAATTAAGGTTTCTGTGGAACCTTGAAGACAAAATGTTGGTTAAATACATGGGCCTGGATGACTTTTAGTGCCTAAATCCCACTGAAGTGCTCAGCACATGTCTGTCTCAGCGTCAGGTTCTCAACATTAGTACTAGTCATGAGCTCAGGATGGAAAAGAAGAAGTGATTCAGTCTGCTCCTGTGGTTCTCTCATGTCTCTCATGTTCAGGTACAATGCAGCTTTCTGGAGTGGCAAGGAGAGCCATACTTTGTTCCTTTTCTACATGAATAATGAAGGGAGGAAAAGAACAGCAGAACTGAAATCTCATGTGATTGCTGATGTAAGGCAAGGGCAGTGTTTGACCTGTAAGATTTAGACACCACTTTTAAAATCTGTACAACAATTTCATTAGCAAGTCCTGGGGCCATTGTGCAGCTCTGGCAAGCATTTTAGCTGAAGTCCTCTCTGCTGCATTAGGCTCTCCTTTGGGCAGGAGACTTGTGCAGATCTATGAGGAAGTTTGCTGGCAGGATCAGGGCCCGGAGAGCTTAAAAACTCAAGAAACAAGAATATGTGGAAGGCCACAATCAGCTGTTCATTACTGAAATGTGTACATTTGAAACTGTTCTCAGTAATATGACGTTGAAAGTGAATGCTACTGTATTTGGCCTTCCAGCTATTAAATATTGCCACAAAACAGTCAGCAGAGCAGTGTCATCCAGACCACTGACACAATTGAATTGTACAATTAACAAGCAGTGAAGGACTTCTGAAAAACACGTGTTCAACATCCTGCTTTGTCATGGTGTTTTTTGTACTGTTGCAGGGATTAAAAAAAAATAAATTAACTTTGTACCAGTGCATATCATATTTGGACAAGGGACTAGATGAAATGACTAGAATAATAGCCTTAGAAAAGATCACATTTCCCTACTGTGCCAATGTATTTGACTGCATACAGCAACCCTTTTAGGCCACTGTTCACAGTGAATTGTAACAACTTCCTGCAAAGATCTAAGTTCTGCATCTTTTGAATGGCAAAAATTATTAGAACTAGGTCAGATCTAAGAAGAAATAACCATCTGAAATCCGTCCTCTTCCAGGATAGCTCACATTAATAAACCTCTTCAAGCAAAGTAAATATAAATTCGCCAATCAACCAAGCAATGGAAGGTACAAAAACCTGAATGAAAAGCATTTGGTGATATTTACGTATCAATTTTCCTAAAAAGCATTTTCCAGAGATGTGTGGGGAGTATCATTATGACAATTTTAAACCTGAAACAACTGAAGCAGACAGTAATATGCAAAATGCATAGCTACAGTTTGAAGCACCTTCCTTGTTAGACAGAAGTGTTCTTACAGCTCTCCAATGCATTTTGTAATTGTAATACTAATCTCTACTGCATTTTATGTCAGGATTGTTTCATGAGGCAGAAGCTTTATATAACATTCATGTCAGAGGCCATGGAGGCAAGTTGCTTAGGGTCATCTTGTACTTATTACCTGCTTTGTCATTCCTTTTGCCCCAACAAATCTTTTTCTTACCTCCCTTTTCATCTGAACTCCCTGTATTTGTATGTCCTTGTTGCAGCTTTTGTGACATTTTACTTCTGCTGTACAATGTTTGTGAGTGCTTTAATTTGTTACAGCAAAACAAGTTTTTCAAAGGAGCCCAAGAAAAATTACAACTTTGGTTGTATTTCTGTAGGATAATGTACCTAGATACCCCCTAGATGTCTCTGAAAGTGCTAGCCAACGTAACTAAATTCAGATAATCACTATGTTCTCTTTCAGCTCAGATAACTATGACAGGCCACCTATCACAGACTGACTCCTAGTTACAATAATGTTTGCTTGAACTATCACTCACTGTGAGCTATCCATGTGGTTTGTTGGAAGCTCACTCTAGCTTCCTTCAGAAAGTTAAGACAAAACACAGGGTAAATGCACTGAATGCTCTGGGGAGGAATTAGCATGTCACATATGCTAAGACCGACCAAGCTAACTACTTTTATAAGGCTACCCAATTCTCCAGACTGTATGCTGAAAGTATTTTGCCAAAACATATATATAAAGCTTGTTTTTAGGGTGTTTTTTTGGGCTTTTTTTTTTTTTGGGGGAGATTAATTTACAACAAATGACAACTGAAACCAGCAGAATGGATAGAAATACTTGTATATCTGTATAGAATTGCCAGCCAAGCAGAACAGCAAGAATGTAGTTAGGTACAGTAAATATACACACATTAACAGGCACACACACCAAAAAAAATTTTTGTTTCAAAATAATCTTCATTACATGAGGATTATCATAATTGTCATTTCAATTGACTGATTTTAGTCTTTAAAAGAGAGTATAATAGCATTCACTGTCTGAGACTGAATTACTGTCATTATGTTAAAGGTGCACTTTATCACTTAGCTTTTCTCTATTATAAATGCTCTTAGACGCACACCGCTTTCTACTGCTACAAAACCTTCAAAACATATGACAAAGTTTTGTATCCAGACACTTTGTTACTAAAACTTCAGAACAAAAGACTACCAAAGACAATCTGCTGTTGCTAATACAACCATATTCCCAAAAAAATAGAGGGGATATTTTAGCAATAGAAAGTTTGTGAGTTCCTGCAAAAGAATGCAAACTGTTCACTGAGATCAAAAATGTACTCTGTATATCTCTTGCCAGGAGGCAAGATGCAAAGTTGCTCTTCTGCTCAGAGCAAAGTTATTAAGATGAATAGATCAAGCAAATATCAGCCCAAATGAGAGAAATAGCCATGCCATACTATCCCAGACTTGTCAAACTTTTCTTGCTGATGTTTAGATGAAAAACCAGACATTGCCATGATATTAATCTGCCAGCGTATAAATGACATTTATCACTCCTACCATCTCTTTTGATTTGTTATCTTAAGACACTTTGTATGTAAAAGTTCTCAACACATTGCCCTGTCATCTTGATACATATGGGACATCTTTTACTTCTGCAGGCACAGAAGAACCAAGTCTGGATATGTCAGTACAGCACAACACTTGGGCAGAGCTCTGTTGAAGTAAATGTCACTGTGCCTGGAGTAAGAGGCTGTAGAGAGGCATAAAGGTATAAACATCAGATCTAGAGAGATCAAGGACAAGAATTTGCCAGAGGAGCAAACCTTTTTCTTTAGGGAAAGAAGGGAGTCTCAATTCTGTGGTATTCAAGAAAGGGTAATTTAAAAGAACCTGTTTTTCAGAGGCTGTGGTCAGCACAAGAAGGACTAATTATAAAGTGTCACTTCAACAATTAAGTTCCAAAAAATACTTTGAAAAACCTGGTCCAAGTACCACAGCAATACAAGGCCTTGCAAGTTATTCCTGTAACTGGCAGCACTTCCTTGGTCCTCTGACCTCTCCTGGACAATCCAAGAGTTTCAAAGGTAACTAGTGATGCAGAGGACCTCCATTTTTGGTGCTCTGCTTGCCATTTCTGAGGTACCTGACCTCTGGGGAATAGATTCCTGTCTCTTGAAATTCAGAGTATTGTGGGAGCTTGTTACCCTAGTCACTTCTGAACATTTCAGCCTACATTCTCCCACCCATTTATGGGATTTTTTTCCTGTTGTAGCATTTGCTTCCTCCTTCACAGTGATTAACAAATTTTTCTAGAATGCCCAAAGCTGCATACTTAGGTCAGAAGACAGAAGCTAGCATTTTTTTGTCTTCCAGCTTCTTCCCTTACTTATCATAAAACATTTCCCTCGTGTATCCTCAGGTTATACACAGGTCTGGTTCCATCATTGCTTTGTGGGCAATAAGTAGGTTCTTGCTTAGAAACAGGTTTACAGTGCAAAGGTTTTAGAGAGAGAGGTGGAGAGGAGATTCCCTTATTTCACTTCTTTTTTAATCAAAGGGCCTCTATTAGAATATAGAAAGAATTCGTAGGCATTTAGAAATACCTGCCATAAGAAGAATTTGTGGCTTTATGAAATGTTTCTCTAGCGTTTTTTTTTTTTTTTTCAATGCTCAATAATAGGACTGTAAAATTACTAACAAGCAAAATTAACAGCCCTGTGAAAACACTTTGAGAAATAATACTGGAGTGCACTGTAGTGTTAGGGGGACAGCTAAGTATAGATATTTTTCTTTAAAAGTATATGAATGAGATGAAGAAAAAAAGATACTTTCCTTGCTTTGGCAAGATTTTTCACTGCGTGTCATATTTAGCTCAGCTAACCTTGGGGCTAAGCGAACACTGCATGGTTAGGAGTTTGAATTCAGTCAGAGAAGTGTTTGGATGTTGGCACACTGAACCACGCTATGTCACCTGAACCTGAAAAATTAGGATGGAAACCTTGAAAGAGGCTTTTTACAGTGAGAGATGCTGCTGCCAGCCTTATGCAGATGCTTAACACAACTATTTTCACAGCCTTTTGTTTTTTCTTTCTCTTTCTCTCTCTCTCTCTCTCTCTCTCTCTCTCT
>WBMW01001908.1:267148-393198 GCA_013396635.1 Penelope pileata | reverse complement strand
TCTCTCTCTCTCTCTCTCTCTCTTTCTCTCTCTCTCTCTCTCTCTCTTTCTTTCTCTCTCTCTCTCTCGCTCTCTCTCTCTTTCTCTCTTTCTTTCTCTCTTTCTCTCTTTCTGAGAGGGGGTGGGGTGGGGGATGGAGGAGTGTGTGATTAAAAGAAGTAAGTTACAGAACAGGCAGGTAAAGGCAAACCTCAGCTTAGGTAAGACTTCTAATACTCCAGAAGCATACTTGAATCAAATGAATTTTCCTCTTATTGAAATGTGATCCTCTACCAAACTACCATTTTTTGAGAAAAACTGACGCTTTTCTTCTAGAGGAATATATAGCCATTCTTGATTCTGTTTCTCAAAAATTGCCTACTTCTCTAATATTGGAACTGACCCTCAGATTTTCTGTATTTAGCCAGGGAAAATTTACTTTGTCTTCAGTGACTAATGAGCTGGGACTTTTACTCCAAATGTAGATCTCAGTCTAGCAGGAAAAGTATAGGAATTCAAAAGCACATCTGGTAATTGGAAAGATGAAAAAGGTAATAATAAAGTGCTCATTTTGAGGCAACAGTGATGAAGATAATGGATGATAGCCAAGCAGGCCATATGCACTTGGCTAACAGAATTAATCATGGACTATGCAATGCAAAACAAGAAAGACAACTACAATAAAACATTTAAAGACAAGAGTGGATTTTAATTTTAGGAGCAGTATAAAACAATATGATAATAATGATAGCTAAGTAAGCCCTGTGATTGTACAATCCAAACAGGACACAAATTAAAGCTATAAATAATACTTAATCTGCAGTACCAATATATGTTAAAAAGTAATAATGACTAAAAATTATTAGAATTAATCAAATGAGGGGTGCTCTGTCTAGTATATTTGGAAAGGCTAAGGCAATCCTGAAACTGTCAGATACAAAGTCAGGGTTGAAAATGGAAAAAGAATATCAGAAGTTTCTAACATGATTTAACAAAGACAATTTCTAAAAATGTGAGCTAGTAGTTAGATTTCAATTAATAGAGGAAGACTTATTATTAAAGCCTTGTGATTAGCAGTGTAAAATTCTCATAAAGCAATTTTATAAATATTCCATCTTGAAGCCATTTTGCAACATCATCTGTCACTAAGCCTCTAGCTACGGCACCTAAGGGATCATGTTTTCTGTCGCTTGCTGTTACATCTTCCTGCTACATTTCTATATACTTGTATTTTAAATCATCCAAACAGTTTGTGTGTAACAAGCCCTCAGCCAAGCACAGGGGCTGTCTGTTCAGGAATTTCAGGTGAATCTTCAAGGCTTTCTGTTGGCCCAGAAGAGAATCTAATGAGAGGTGGATGAACACCCTCTCCTCCCTTTGAATCACAGTATCCTTTGACCTTTACTGAACAGAAAAAATAATCCTACTGGTACTAATAAAGAGTACAATGGAATAACAAGTACTCTCTGTTGGTTACTGAGATGAGACTGTTGTACAGCTTTCAGAATCATGTGGCAAGGTTTGTAACGTCTGTAATACAAGGTGCAAAAAAAAATTATGATCACAAAGGAGTGACTATTAATTTGAACAATATCAGGTATGATTATGGCTGTGTTCTAAGCAGTCAAGTGCATTTAAAAAGGAGAATGAGTACCTAAAGGCAAGAACAAAGAAAACACGAGAAACTTGGAAGTTGGGAGTAATTACTGATTTGAAGAAAAATAATAAAAAAGTAATAACCATAAACAATGAAAGGGGAGGTTCACAGTCAAGTTGCATCAATGTATTTGCATGACAGGGTAACACCATTTCAGACATGAAAAGAAGGATGGAACACAAATGCATCTAGAAATACTGCATCTGTCCCTATAAACAGGATAATACTGTACTTAATACAATGGTGGATAAAAGCAGTACAAAAGGTATTTCTTAGGGCTTTTTATTTGTTTCCAGTGCTTTGTCTAACCATATTGCGTGTATCTCTAAGACCGAAAATTTTAAACAACCTGCATTTTGCAAACACAAAGGATTATGCTAAACACCAGCGAGTTCTAATTTCTAGTCCAAAGAATCTTAAGGAAGATTTATATTTGGTAGCACTGTTTTTTTTTTAAGGTCAGGTTTAAGTCCGAGTTATGTGTATACATGTGCATATTTATGTAAGTTTGTGCTTATTCGACTGGTCAGATTGCTTTACGTGTCCGTGACTATTGCCTTTGCTTGCTGTGGACTCTCCTGATTATGGTGGAGGGCAAAGATGATCAGCTGGAGACAGCTCATAGTTGAACATGGGCAGGAAGCCAACCATGTTGTCAGCAGATGTTTTGCGGTATGTGGGTCACTAGGAATAATCTAAGTGTTTTTTTCCCCTTTTCAGCACTGTACAGACCCTCAAGCTGACAATTTGACACTAGAAGCACAGCTCTTCCACCCCAAAACTATTTGTTATATAAATACAGCAAATTGTTAGTCTCCTTTGGGGTTTCTGTAGCAAACTGAACAACTGTTTTGTCGGAAAGGTGCACATGGTGTGTATTCTCCTCTGTCGTGGTAGCATGCTGACCTGGATTAAAAATATTCTTATTTTTTTTGAGAAAGGCTGGAAGCTGCATAAAACCAAGTGGTGACATGTCCATTTGGACCTGAAATCTATACTAATCATGATCTCAGTTTCTTCTGCTGGGAAGAGAACAGGAACTCTTCTGATTTGTCATACAGGTACTGTTGCAAGAGGTTGCATATGACTTCAGCATTTTTGGAAGTTGTCTTCTAATTTCCGTGGCCACTCTCCATTATGCACCCACTTCTGTCTGTAATATACATACATTCATATGTATATATAAGTATATATATGAACATATACACGCATTAATATATTTGAAGATCTTTCTCTGGTCATGTTGTCTTGATGTGGTAATTATGGGAATTAGGAAGGGAGTTCTCTTCGCAGCTGGTGTCCCAGACCTTTATAGAGGATATGCTTACATCCTGAATCCAGTTTACTAAGAGCAAAGAGTGGTCTGGAAAAATCTAAACCACACAGTTTTTGGCCACAGATAAGTACTTCCATCTTGCACCCATGGATCTCTTTCTCTTTAGAATGATATCTGGCACAGAGTCAGTCTGAGGCTTGAATGTCTAATAAAGGGCCAAAATTTTGTGGTGATGGCGACTTTGAGTGAATTACTGAAGCTTTTCTGTTTGGCAAAATCTGGCTAAAAGTAATAGACAACTGCAAATGCAAAGCATTAGACCTAGGTGGAGTCTGAACTAGGATTTGTTCTGTTCCTCATCTTAGTAGCTGTTGGCCAACCTGTTCTCCACTCTTCCAGATCCATTCCTCTGCAGCATCTGGGTAAAGTGTGTAGTGAGTGAGATTTTCACATTGACACAAGTGCTCTGCTACGTACAAATTGTTTTTCTTTCCTGAAGCTGCATCCTAAGTTCTTGGACAGGTAAATTGGATCTCCCAATACTCTCAGCATTTTTTATGTGGGTTTTCCCAACCCTTCACTAAGATAAAAAGAAATTTAATTTCAAACCTCATCTTTTTCTTCTGCTATATAAATGATAAAATGCTTGCGCATGAAGGAGGTGGAAGAAAGACTCAGTGATTTGTACTGAAGCGTTCTTGTAAAACAAGAAGCGTGTCTTGAAGGAAATTGTGTTTCTTGGAGGATTTTTCACAAGCTCATGACATAAGCAGAATCATCCCTCCTGAGATTTCATTGCCACAAAATATTTAGACTGACACTGTGGCCATTAGCTGAGAAACAGGTTTTAGTGTCAACAAGTGCACGATCCTGCATATCCCATGCTCTGAAATAGATGGGGATGGCAGCTGCTTTGGTGAAACCACACTATCAGGCCATGGGATCAGGGGAACAGGCACATGACTCAGCGCAAGGTGGTAACAGTCATTAAGAGGGCTGTGAAAACCCTGCACGCAGATTTCTCTGATAACCAGTGTATACTTTGCATGAAGCTTGCCTTGGCAGGGCTGGAAAATTAAACTCCTCCATTCATAGGAGGAAAAGGAAAGTTTACATTTGTAAGAACTTCAGCAGCCATCCTGCTTGCTGAGCAGCAGGGAGGTTGGGAATCAAGTCAGACACAATTACTGCTCCTTTTCTAATAACCCATTTTTCTAAACAACTGGTGAAGTGAATTATCAGCCTGCTAAGCCAGACCTCACCACCACTTTGCTTTCTGAGTCCCCTCCAGCTCTGCTGTACCAGAGAGAAGCCACTGGAGAGCAGAGCCTGTGGGGCTCCATGCTGTTGTGTGTCAGCCCTCTGGCTTAGGACGTGCCCAAGCGGGAAGAGCCCAGGAAAAGAGGCAGAAGGGATATGTGAGGAAAATATGGTCCTCCTGACTGTGAAAACATGAAGGAGTTGGACTGGAGCCTCATCCCTTCTGGATGAGAGCCAGATGGGAGATCTTGCAGAAGGAAGAGAAAATTGGGAGGGAGCAAGCGGTGCTGCTGTGGTGGCATGCGCAGGTCTGCTTGTCTGGCAGGCCGGTGCTGCGGTGGGCCTGTGAGGCAACTAGCTCTCCTCCTCCAGGCTGAAGAGTCCAACTCTGTGAGGAGAGGCCAAGAGAGCTGGGACTGTTCAGCCTGGAAAAGAGGAGAATCAAGGGGATCTCATCAATGTGTATAAATACCTGAAGGGAGGGTGCAAAGAGGACAGAGTCAAGTTCTTTTCAGTGGTGCCCAGTGCCAGGACGAGAGGCAATGGGCACAAACTGAAACAGATGATGTTCTATCTAGACATCAGGAAGCACTTTACTGTGTGGGTGTCCAAGCACTGACACAGATTTCCCAGAGAGGTTTTGGAGTCTCCTCCTTGGAGATCTTCAAAAGCTTCCTGGGCCTGGTCCTGGGTACCCTGTTCTGGGTGTCTCTGCATGAGCAGGGGTTGGAACAGATGGATGGACCCAGAGGTCTCTTCCCATTCTGGCCATTCTGTGATTATACTTTCCATTCAATCCCCTTTTCTCCCCCCACAGTACTGCCTGGGGCCCAAGGGGAAAGTTCGTCCCGAGGCAAGCTGCTCCTCCTGCAGATTAAAAAACTAAAGCCCAGCAGTCAGGAGGGATACCCTTCCCATCATTTATAAGGTTGTTGTCTCCTCATCCTTCCTCTTTCTAAGTGTAATGCAGACTGTAAGAGCAAAATTTTGAATGTTACGGAACGGTACAGTAGACACTGTGTATGTAGAGAAATTGGAGGATTAAGAACGAGAATGACTGAGTGGTAAAGCCTTGTATAAAAATGACAGATGCCCTGGTTTAAAAGGTGACAATTTGCCTATGCAGTGAAATGTCAAGGCTTCAGGAAATTTGGGGACTTGAATGCAGAGAAGGAAGCATTTGAAAATGCAATCTGCCTTGAGCTTCTGAAGTAGCCTCCGAGCTCCAGAACTGATGTTTTGTAATTTTGCCTTATCATCTGCTTGGGTTTATCATGGTGGTAATAGGGATAATGACAGAGAGTCAGTCATTTCCACTTAGATGCCAGTTTTTAAGTAATAATAAGCTCACAGCGGGTTTGATTTGGTCTGTGCTGAGAGTACCTGGGGTTATTTTCCCTTTGCTTTCTCATGGTAAATTATCTCAGCCCACCAGGGCCAAGCTGATTTTCTAGCTGTAAAAACAGAGAAGACGAACATGCAGCACTGCACTGTACACTTAGCCGCTTCCTCCTTTGTTGTTTTCTTTATGTTTTTTAGGAGGAGAAAATTCTCTGAGCCACCCATTATGGTTTGAATCCAGGTCATAAAAAAGCGTGTAAACTAACAGTGGACTGTCTTCCCTAACCCCCTCACCCCATGCATCTCTCCTCTGTATTGCAGTCCCTAATGGGAACATTTAAAACCAGTGCTTATGATAATGCCCTTGTTCCCATGGACACCACAGCGCTGCAGAACCAAGATTAATGGAGGACCATTGAGACTGGTCCTAAAAGATTGTCCCTCTTGTGTATTATGGTCTGTCATGCTGCATCCATTAGCAGAGGAGCGGAGGGTCCTCATCGTGTTGGTATCACTGGGACCAAATCGAGCTACTGCAAGATGGCATTTCCATAGCACATCAACAGATCATTTCACCACTGCTTAAGGCATCGTAAATTGGACTTATAGCTCAGCTGCTGGCATAAATAAGTCCCTTTGATAGTTAGTGGAAGACGTTATGACACTCCAGGGTACAGGAGGGGACATTGGCACTGTCATTTTTTTTCTCCAGCCCTGGCACCCTGGTGCCTCTGATCTTTCTGAAGATTCAGGGCACGCGCTCTTCATTACGGTTTGGGCACCAGGGACTTGTTTTTTTTGCAAGATTAATGAGCGCCACGGAAATTCTCCAGCGCATCTCGATAATTAAGTCTTTGTTTATCAAAAAACAAGTTATATTAGGAGCAGAAAATTCGCAGTAATTATTCATAATTCTAACAATTCAAGTATAGCTACCTCATTTGCCTGGGTAATTCTGCTTTTTAATTTCTTGCATACATTTGCATATTAATTTTGCCCGTCGGCTGCAGCAGGCTTTGACAGTTTGTTACTATGTGATGGTTTTCACAGGGGTGCGACTCAGTTGGGTGGCATTTCGACTGGGTGCAATGATAAATTATGAATTTTCTAATTTGCTGCATAATGAAGTAACCCCTTCCAACCCAATTAAAAAAAAAAAGAAAGAAAGAAAAAAAAAGCAAAGATGGTGTCTTTTAAGTAATATTTCCCAGGTATTTCATCTCTCTGTTTTTGTTGTTGTTGTTGTTTTGCAAGCATGTTTTTTCACTTAAAAAGCAGATGACTGCATTTGCAGCCTTTCAGAATGACTGTGCCTTTCCATACATCAAACATGATTCATGATTCATGTATCCCCAGACTATATTCATGCTGTAAATTGGCCACTCCTCAGGCCTCAGGGCAATCACGGATGATAGCAAAGAAGTCCCAGTTTCTTCTCTGATGTCCAATTTGGGCTGTAGTGATCTGTGTGTATGAGTCTGTCTGTCTGTGTGTCGGGGAGCAGGGATTTCAAATGAGGGAAATAAATGATGTGTGTTTGTTTTACATACTTACTCAAGAGGCTGTACTGTTGTAAATTAACTGCTAAACTACTGTGTGGGTTTCCTTCTAATTTCTTAAAATGGTTGTAGAAATAAATGTATATGTATTTATTACTTCAGCATTGTAAAAAAGGATCTGTGGAGACCTAATTTGTGGGTGAGAGATAAGAGATTTTAGTTCAGTGTTGGTAAGTGTGTTCAGTACATTTGGTAATTTTATGCTCATAATGCAGCACTTAGAAAAGCACAAGTATTGCTGGGTAAAATTTGTGGTGTTTCATTATACAACTGCAGACGGGCAAAACAGTTTAGAAATACTGTAGGCCTGATGCCATCCCGACTTTAAAGAATCTGAAATAACCCAGCCAATCTGTTTAGCATGATGCAAATACTGTAATTATACAATTATGCTGCATTTTTAATATAGAACAATTCCTATACATTTTCTTGTCTCTTAAAATTCTGCATTATTAAGAAACCAAGCCATGATTTTATCGGAGGCTACACCACAACCACATGGCAGTAGATCACGGAGGATTTTGACATTAATACCCCACAATCAAGCGGTGGAGAGCACACAGCACTAATGCAAACCAACCACAAAGTGCAGATTACATAAGATTAATTCTGCACGTCCCCATGAGGCAAGTGCGGAGCGCTCCATGCTGCCATCGCCCAGCCTAGCAGCACAGCACGAGGCCCCAGCAGCGCCTTGCACCGGTGCAGCAACAAAGTGCTGAAAGCTGCCATTCGGTGCTGTCAACATTATAATAATACATAGCATACAATATATGCCTGGCACAATTGGGCAATGCAGAGCACAGTGATGCTATAGAGCAATCACACAGCTAAAATTCATGCCTACTGTACAGAACAAACAGCAATAATGCTGAGCAGAATGCGGCGTTGTCATAACCTATATGAGAGCAGTTCAGCACAGCCATGAAGTGTGGTGGCATGTTGCATGTTTACACCTAACAGTGGAAGTTGCTGTGCTCAGGTGGCAGCTGCATGGATGCTGTGGTGCTGGCACAGCTGCCCACAGCTGTGTGCATACCCCACACCAGCGTGGGCACCTCGGACCAATGCAGCTCAGTGAAATGCAGGCAGCAGCACCCCTACGCAGCTTGCACTCCTCTGGAACAAAATGTGGACCCAAGGCCCAAGTCTGTAACAAAACTGGAATCAACATGTGACATATGCATTCATTACTGCATAATTTGATAGTGTTGAGTGATCCTCTACTCTGCCCTGGTGAGGCCACATCTGGAATACTGTGTCCAGTTCTGGGATCCCCACTTCAAAAAAGACAGGGATGTCCTAGAAAGAGTCCAACAGAGAGTGACAAAGATGCTAACGGGCCTGGAGCATCTCCCATATGAGGAAAAGCTGAGAGACTTGAGACTCTTCAGTCTGGAGAAGAGAAGGCTGAGAGGGGATCTCATATCTGCTTATAAATATCTGAAGTGCGGGAGTCAAGTTGATGGGGGTGAACTCTTTTCAGTGGCATGCAGCAATAGAACAAGGGGCAATGGGCAGAAACTGGAGCACAGGAAGTTCAGCACTAACACAAGGAAGAACTTTACTGTCAGAGTGACAGAGCACTGGCACAGGCTGCCCAGGGAGGTAGTGGAGTCTCCTTCTCTGGAGATGTTCAAGACCCGTCTGGATGCCTACCTGTGCAACCTGCTGTAGCGAACTGCTTTGGCAGGGGGGATGGACTTGATGATCTCTAGAGGTCTCTTGCAACCCCTGCAATTCTGTGATTCTGCGATACTACAGCTTAGTCACAAAACACTTTGCCTCTTACTTCATAAAAGAAACAGCTCATTGCAAATATACCACAGTAACCTACTTGCTATTGCTTTGTATTAATTATGAGAAAATTATACTTTACATTGAATTTTTGTGGAAAACGCAGCTTTGTCAAAACAAGGACTTTCCATAGGCATTCTTGATTTGAAGACATTTTAATGTTAACTAACTGAGATGTTTGCTAACATTTAGATATTAACTAATCCGCTCAGACTTTTTTCATTCTTAAATGCCTTTACTTTGAATTTTTGTGTGATTAATGATTTTTTTTATATGACAAAATTGTCCCTGTTAGTGTTACTTTAACAACAGTTAACCTGCAATTTCCATCCCAATTTAACTTCGTGGTAAATGTTTGATTCTGAGTAGGAACTATATTTTTTTAACATAGTTTTTTTGATGTGGGAGACTGGAAGTCTTGTCTCTGTCTTTTTTTAAAGAGGCCAGTGCAAAACCTCGGAAATGCCTGGGTGATGCTACCAGGAATCCAAAAAAGTCATAAAGTTTCTTAATATCATGAAGAGCATGATTTCCAAGCCAGGAAAGGGTGCGTACTGTCCAGCTACAAAGTATGAGGGGTGCAAAATGCAGCTGCTGTGATGTTACTGAGATGATATTACAATGTCTACAGTAACAACCCTCCCCATACACCATGCTCTGGCTGGGGACTGTCAGACTGCAGGGGGTCTGTGGGTTGAGGTGCCCTGTGTGCAGGACTGACATGACACAGCCCTGGGAGAGCTGAATTGAGCCCATGTATTGCTATAATGCAGCGTCACGGTACAGCATCACAGTCTTGTTCTTCAGTGTCTGCTTGACAAAACATTACAACTGTGTAAAGGGAAGCGAGTGATCATTAAGCACACGCTAATAACATCAGCCTTTGACTGAAAACATCAACATGCCCCAGTAAAGTGCACAGTTAGTACACAACAATTAATATTTCTCTAATCTGATTTATATTGGGGCTTTCTATAATGCCCATTGCTGTATCATCTGTGCTGTGATCAAACACAGCAGACATGCATAGCACGGCATCTTCCCAGATTTCAGTCTCCTCCTTTCCCTCATTCTCCTTCACTTTGTTATTTATTATTATTCAAATTTATACATCACTAAACAAAAGAGCACTCATCCCAAGCCACTGATAAACTCTTAAAAATACATCTCATAAAATGAGCAGACTCCATAATTATCCATGGAAAAAAATGCAACAGTAACCATGTGACTACAATAAATTTAATCAAACTTACTAACAAATCACCACCAGAGTTCCTTCCAACCATATCTTTGCTCATCTTTTGCCAGTGAGCTATACAGAAAAGACTGGTTTTGCACTGACACCTGAAGGCTGTTTTGAACCAAAAATTAAATGGATTTAAAGGAGCAGAGCCTAACTGTGAAATGCTCTCTCCCTTTTAATACTTATGGTGATTTCTTAGGGAAACAGTAGCAATGGCATGTCCCTTGATCTAGCGCCAGCTTGGATGTAATGCTGCACTATGGCAACTCTAGTGGATGAACAAGGAGGACTCAATAAAAAGAACTAAAAGTAATAATAGTTAATTCTTGAGTTTTAAAATTGAATTCTTAAGTTCTAATTTTAAGACATAGCCTTAGAAACAGCAGTACTTTAAGATCAGAGAGGAATTTAAAGTCAGACTCATTCACATTCTTCAGCTAGAGAGCAGAAACTTTCTAATGTGGACTGTATACATCCTGTTGCATATGATGGAAGCAGTGAGCTTCTGCTTTTGACTGTAGTGCTGGGTTGTTTCAGCAGCTGCAGTAGGTGTTAACATGTGCCTTTCGGCAGAGGAAGGTTAGGAAAGGCCTGAGGTGTTCTGGTCTGGAAAGGAGGCATGGGACTGACTCTGGTGAGAGTGGTTATGATTTATTTTCTCCTGGGTGTCTTCAGAAGAGAGTGGTGGACTAGCAAAGGCACACTTCTCTGTGTGCCTTGGGAGGAGGCTGAAGAGTTCTGCTAAATGGTATGAAAAGGCTTTTGAGGCATGAAGCTTTCTGGAATGGTTTAGGAGGGCTTTGTATGATAGGAAAAGCCAAATTTAGGATAGTCTTAACCCTTTGGGAGTGGTGCATATAGGGGTTTAGCCCAAGAGCCAGGCCATGACTGCTTTCTGGAAAGTGAGCTGTGAATCTAGAGCAGGTGAGGTGGTCATCAAGCAGTGTGGGCTGTCAGGGCACTCTGACCTGCTTTCCTTTAGATGCATAGATGTACCCAGATTGCTGGAATCCTTTGCTGATTTCATGAGATACTTTTTCTCCACTTATAAAGAAGGGTTAGTGGGTTTGGCATTCACTTAAACTTTTCCCTACTATTTTCTGACCTGAAATCTTTTTTCAAAATTGGCAGTGAGGTAAGCCTAGTTTAGAGATTTAACTCTGTAGACCACTCTTTCATGGGCCATTTCCCTTCCCAACACCTTAAACCTCTATCTTTGGCTATTAGAAATGCTTCACTGCGTGGATGACTGTAGGTGTTCCAAATAAGCCAACCTTTCAGAGAAAGGTAAATACATTTTATTCCCTTTATTCAAGAGGTGACAGAGATGTTCTCCTCGTGTTTCTTCTTTCAAGAGCTTGTACTGCACTTTAGAAGTGCACTGCTTTGAGGGGTTCATACGAGAGTAAAGACAAACCCCAGGGCAGCTGGGCTGCTGATCCACAGGCAGCGGGAAGGAGCCTCTGTGTATATTTCCTGCTACTCATTTTCTTAATAGTGATGAATATTTTGCCAGGAAAAAAAACCCAAAATGTCTGTACACAATTCATATATAAAAAGTTTAGGAATGATTTCCCACTTAAATCTGAATCTGACTCCACTATTCTTAGTAAAAAAGATCTGCAGTATGTGTAACCCATCTGTTCACTCTTCATCATAATGCTCCTGTATTCACCTGCAAAGAGGTGTGCATAAAAAAATGCTCCCCTTCTACATCCTGCTAGAGAAACGTGTACCTGCAGTATACATAGAAGGTCATGTATTTAATGCTACAGATTATTAACATAAACTACTAAAAAGTGTTCAGGCACAAGTGCAGTTCTGTAACAGTACTTTTTCTTTAGAATAACTTTCAAACTATTGTTGAATTACTAATTCATTAGTTAATTTAGATTTTAAAAGCTCCTTCTCAAATGTGAATCTACGAGGGGAAAAATAAGATTTTTCATTGCCACAGAAAATCTCAAATCTATTATATAGTTCCTAAAGCCAGAGTACTCACAAACCAGTGGCAACATATCAGACAGTCTCAGCCCAAAGACACAAGACCTTGCACATTATTCCCCAGGTACTGCCACATCTTTAAAGCTTCAACCCAGAGGAATTGCATGTTGCTTTCTCTTGTGTGTGCAATTATTGCTCACTGTTTTTACTTGCTATTCTTCTAGCTATAGGAGATGCTCAGCCACCCTCCAAGATGAGTACACAAATAATTTCCCTCCTCCTGTAGAAGTGGGCAAACTGAAGAAAGGATCAGTGAAGTTTCTTGCCTAAATACACAAAAACAGCTAAATCCCAGAACTCCTTATTCCCTTTTCAGCAGTGACCATGAGATGCTATATTCCATCAAATGGATATGCGGACTCTTCCAGGAGATGATTTTCTAGGTCTTCAGTAATTAGATCGATCATCTTGCTCAACACACAGAAATAGCCTTTTAACTGTGAAACCTTGAGTGTTTTTTTTTTTTTTTAAAAAAAAAGTGCCTTTATCTATGAGGTATAGAACATGTAAAGAGCAAAAAAAATCTGTGAAAAATTACAATCAAGACTGTAAAGTGATTTCTGAAAGTGAATTGGAAAAGGATGCTGAGCCCAGCTGGCCAGGGCTTGGAGACAACGCCTGCAGAAGAGCTTCCCTCTTCTGACCTCTGCTGTGTCCATAAGCTGTGGCACTCTTGTGTCTGGAGCTGTATCCACCTTGCAAAACAACAGATTATAACCTGAGGAAGGTAGGCTACCCCTTTTAGAATAAGTTCCCCTGGCTTAGCTTTGGAAATGTTGAGTACTTTTTGCTGCTGGCTGTTTGTGCTGCTAGATGTACTGTTCATCTCCATTAAATGTTCGTATTCCTTAAAAAATGGGTCTCAGTTGTTCAGATAAAAAGGATTTCAGCTAGTCATCAATTTGCGGTAAAGTGCAATTGGCAACTGGGATGACATCTTTTCTCATCAAGAATTTTGTTTTTACAATCAACAAATAGTTTTAATTTATTTTTTTGGCTTTCCAAATTAAGCATGTGTATTTTTAACAACCTAAAAAAGGAAAAGTCTTCATTTGAATCACAAAAAGAAACTGCTTAGTTGAAAAAAGTATTTGCCATGAAAGTGTCTTAACAGAAGAAAAAATTCTACCATATTTATTAACAAAATGATACTTGTAAATCATCTTCAGTGTGGCAACAATAAATATATGTTAATAATTATCAATAATAAAATATCAGGGAGAGGACTGAAAACTTTGTTAAATGACTGTGTGAAAAATATGCAAGACAGCAAGTTCAGAACCTAAAGCTATAAATACTCAAGGGAATAGTTATTTAACATGTGCTGTAATTTGCACTATTTAAATCTAATATTAGAGCTGCAGCTTTTTTAATGTCAAATCTAGAACTTCTTTGGTGCTTTAGCAATGTTAGATAAAATTGGTCATTTCTGCATTTGCTGTAATAGGTTGTGCCAAATTTTGGAAGCATACCAGGTAGACCTCATCCATGCTAGATCCATGAGATCTTTCTCATGATATGAGTAGGACATACAAAAAAGCTTTTTTTTTTTTTTTTTCCTTACATTCAGTAAAGACAAACTATATTTAAATTTCTGTAATGAAGTTCAGAGGCTGGCAATGTGCAGTAAAGTTTGTCAAATTAATGATATGCATTGCCTTAACTCTCCTGTTAATAGGTTCAGTCCACTTTATTTGTTTGTGATGCTGAGGATAAATTCAATAGATAATTTTGTGTCATTTACAGAACCATGAATAAAACACAGGATGTAGAATCAAGGGAGGAGAAGGGAGAAAAATAATAACTATTCAAATAATTTTATCCTGAGAAGCAAATAGATTTGACTGCAGTGCCCAACCCCCCTAACTGTATTTGTGTACACTGGTTCAGAGTTTAAGATTCAGATAACACTCAGTATTCAAATTTGTCGTAAGCCATATGTGCAGGTGAGAAATTGCAACGTTTTGAACTGTTTAAAATTCATTTTATTTGAAACTGTGCTTCAAAACCAGAACAGTCCTGCTAACATTCTGAACATCACTTGGCTCTTTAATAATATTGCTCGAGATATTTTGAGCAGAGCTAATTTTAAAGTACAGGTAGTTACCTAGAGTTTAGACCCCTTACCAACTAAACAAGTTGCATCATCTTTACATCAAACTTGATTCTGCTACTTGCTTTTAGCAGGGTATTGTGTGCATACCGTTACTTAATTTTATTGCATTTATAATTGGGATGGCATATACAGCACTGAAAAGGAGAAAAAAAGCACGGCATTTTAAAAAAGCACTTCTGTAGCAGTGGTTTGGTAGGGGGAGATAGGCTTTCGTTGATGTATTAGTGTGTAAAAAGAATTGAGCACAGGCTAGGAATGGACAATGCTATTATGCCATTTTTATATAAGATATAAACCTAAGCCTGTATATTGGCATCCTGGGGCTTGCTTATTTCACTGTCTCATATTCTTGATGTCCAATTCTGGAGGTAGTTGTGAACTAGGCAAGTTTTGTGCTGAGGTTAGGGCTCAATGGGAAGCAGAGCTGCTAGGGTCTACACAAGCCCCATTCTGCCAAACTTCAGCATATCATCTTCCCTTCCCACCCCACTTGCTAAAAGTTTTACAAGTGTATTGTTTCCTAGCCACCAGTGATGTATTTTAGAACAACCTTTAATTTAGCACCCTATCTTTATCAGCCCACAGTGCTTTTTGTTCTCCACAAAAGCAAAGTAGTGTTACTTGTTTACTAACCTAAAAGCAGTGGCAATATTGAGGAGTGAATGCAAGACAAACAAAACTGATTAGGGCAAGATTTGCTTTCAGAGAACCTGTTTCTGTCACAGGGGGATGGATAAATAAAATAATGTTTCAATAATTTATGCGGCGCGCACATGAAAAACATTGGAAATCTGAAACAAAAACGACATGTAAAGAACGACTGAAGTTGAGAACTGCTTTAATCAGTTCAGGTGATAATTCTAAAATAAATGGAAATATGGGTCTCATGTTCAGTGCCTGAATGGTGAAAGGCTTTTGAGTATGCAGTCCTCTCCCAGTCTCATTCTCCTCACAGAAATGTGGGGCTGGATGTGTGACATGGGGTCACAGCTGTGATCAGGCTGTGAAACAGGAGGCGGTGTGGGCTGGTGGCTGGCATGGAGCTGGAGGAGCCAGGCCTCTGCACTTGGTCCTCACCTCATGACTCCTTTTGAGAATAAACTGAAGCCCTTTCACTGCTCTGTGCCTCAGTTTCCCTATCTGTAAGGGAAGATGTTTATCTAGATCCCCTGCATAAAGTTTACGCAGACTTTCCAGCCCCTGATCTTCCCTTGGTGCAGGGGACCTCTGCCTCCTCTTCACTCCTGGAGCTCTATGTGTCTGCTGGGTCGCAGCATCCTTCCTCAGATTCCCATGTCAGCTCATTGCAAAAAGAAAAAGGGAAGAAGTTGCTATGGCATCGACTTGGTGCTAGCAGGGAAGGCAGAGAGGAGAAAGTGGGGCTGCTTGGGGCCTGGGCAATGGTGGGACCCAGGCAGGAGGGGAGCCGTTGAGACCCGGGGTTGACACCGGGGGCTCTGGCAGTGCAGCCTCTCCATGCAGGGGTTGGGGTCTGGCAGCCCCTCAGCACATAACCTGGCTGCTGGGCTCCGTTAGCATTTATGGGGAGGCGTGCCATTGTCTGGCGGCAGTTCTTTGTGCCTGGCTGTGGTGGCCTGCAGGAGGAGCGGGCACTGCTGTCACAAGCGTGGGGTCCCAGCCCAGGGCAGTGGCGTGCCAGCCAGGAGGCTCTGGGCACTGCACTGGTGCAGAAGGGTCGGGTCCTGAAGTGCGAGGCCCAGGAGGGTGCTGGCACATCACTGAGTGAAGAACTTGAAGCCTCTTTTTCTGCCTCTCCCTCTCCTTCACTCTTTCCCCTCCATTTCTGCCTTCCCCCCCCCTCCCACCAGCCCTTTGTCGACACTTGATCATTTACATCAAGTTGACATTCGCAGAGTTTACTCAGGGGTCTGTAATTGTATTCTTTCACTGGTTCTGCATTACCAACCATGAAAATGGAATCTTATCATCCCTGACCAATTTTTAATGTACAAAATGATTTGGCCGAGGTTCAAAGGGAGTCACAATTGAAATCAGGTGAATGATACATGTAGGTTTTTTTCAGTTTCTCCGTGCCTTGATTTGATTTTTCTCATATGGCATACAGGAAGACGTAGCTTATTTTTATGTGTTTGTGTGTACAAGCTATATAAATGCATGTATATACTCTGCACATATATTGATGCATTATCTGCCTATCTATATTTTGTGTATGTATCACTCAAATTTACCCATTTGCAATGCAATGGATGACAATGACGTTTGCTCTAATCCCTAAAAAGCAATCAAAGAATTGGAACAGGGTTAAAGCCTGCTGATAGTGCACTGCGATTAATAGGACATTATTAAACGCCCCCCCTCCTTCAGCTCCTTTTCCCTTTGCCCCCCTCCCCCGCCATCTTGCCAGATGAAAAGAGGCCTGGGAGACAAAATAAATAAATAAATGAGGTTACATTTACATTAGAAAGAATAGGGAAGAAAACAATAGGGAATCCTCCTCACTGAAAGGCATACCATCTCCAAAGGGACAGAGTCCTCAAAGTATGGGGGGGAGGGGGAGTTCCTGCTCTCAAATATCATTAGAATGTTTTTTATCTTTTGGCAGTTTCATATTGTGAATAATATGGACATTTATAACTCAGTCAAGCTGTTTCTTTCAAGAGTACAGTTCCTTAAGATCAAGGAATCAATCAACTTACATAGCTCCCTTAGCTATCTTATCTAAGTGCCTCACAAACATGAATGTATTTATCCACGTAGTCCCTGGAACAGAAGGAAATGTTCTCGTCTCCATTTTATAGACTGAGGAGAATGAGAAAGAGATTCTCAGCTGGTAGGTTTGGAGGGCTTGGCTTGGCTTGAGGCAGACAGGACTTCCTTTCCTCTCCTATAGTAGCTGCCCGCCATTCTCCCTCCTAGAGTCCTTACCTGCGTTTCTGTTTGAAATGAATGGTTTCTGAAAACTGCACTCAAGAAATGCCAGCTGAATCATTAGCCATTTTTAGAACAAGCGATTTCCCTGAGTTCCTGCTGAGAGCAGGTAGCCATCCTGGGAATGAACCTGGTCTCTTCTGTCTGAAGGATGCTGTCTCCTAAGACGGTAGAGAGTCTGTGCTGGTAAGGGCATGAATCTGTACTTTGTGTCTATATATACTCCATACATCTAACTCATAGCTCTGGGAAAAAGATAAAGAAAACCTGGAAACATGCTAATTCCATATGTGCTAAGAAGTAAATCTTGTGGTTGACTTCTCATGACTATGTATCTTAATTTGCAAGTTATGTTATTTGACATTATTTGACATAAATTTCAAATTTTAATCATACTCCATTTTAAAAGAAAATTTCCCTTAAATATTTGATCGTCATGTAAAAAAGTATTCTCTTTAAGGAATCATCAGTTTCTGTATTTTTTGGTCAACTCCAGAACTGGAAAGACTATTCAGTGTCCTTGTGCCCTTTCTTTTTTTGCTGTGAAATAGTAAGAATATAGTAATATATTAAGTATATAGGAGTAAGTAAGTAATAAGTAAGTATATAGTAATATAAATAGTTCAAATAGAACCTATGCTTCTAAAATTAGCATTGATATAAACTGTGGCCTTCTGATAAATACTGTTACAGGAAAAAATTCAAATTTCCCTGCGACCTATGTCTCTTTTAATGGTGGTTTTAATGGCAGAATGTAGATGTTTCTGAAAGTTCTCATTCAAGTGCATTTTGCTTGTTGCATACTATATTTCTCATCTCACTCATGTAGCTGTGATTTAATACTGAAGACTAGAGATTAGCCTGACCAGAACGAAATTATTGTTCATCTCCCAGATGTATTCTGATAGTGTTTTGATGTTTTATGGTGAATAGTGTTACTAAAAAGGATTTGCATACTCCCTTCGGAGTTGTTCTGGCAGGGTGGTTTTCCAGACTGGAATCAACACATTGCACACGCAACTGGGGGAGCGCAGTTGATTTCCTTTCTTCAGAAGTATCCAGTGACACATCTAAAAATGTGATGATGGTTAAGCACTGGCTCAAAGATGACAAAAATCAAAGCAAGCTTTTCTATGCAAAGCTTTGTTTTCGTAGTCTCTGTTCTTGAAAAAGTGCATGTTGGTGACAAAGTGGTGGGCTCAGCGACTCCTCTCATATATAAACTGTTTGACATTGCCATGAGAGAAATAACAGAACTGCAACTGTAAATAGCAGTTTCCTTGATGCAGAAACAAAGACAGTGTTTTCTAAGGAATGTAAAATGAGAAACAAAATAAGTAATCCTGCTTGGGTTTCAGGACAATGCTTGACATGACTGGTGATTGTCCTGAGAAACGCATTTGGGAATGGAAAGATCCCAANGGAAAAGGAAACTCAAATAAACAGGAAACTAAATTTTCAGGAAACTAAAAATGAATTATATCTCTGCCCAGCAAAAAGAGTACCAGAAAATAAAGATAAATGCACTAAGATACTGGGAAGGTAAGAAATGTTAATTTTCTGAGTTAAGTAGGCTGGCACTACATATGCTACGTGACCTTGTAATGTCCATGTGTTATTCTGCATGTTCCAGACAAGAGACAAACTTTATGCTTTAGAAAACTGTCCGTGCTCAACTTCAAAAAAATCGCTGTGAGAAACCTGGGAAACTGAAAAGACCGTCAGGACAGTATCAGGACAATGGCTCTGATTCTAGCAAAGATGAGATGTGTTACAGACTGCTGGGGTATTTTTACAAATGTTTCGTTCATTGGCTGCTGTATTCTGATATGTCATTATCTAAGTATGATTAAAGACCTTAACTTTCTTTTGTCTTTGCTGTGGTACAAATCCTTGTCATGATATAAAAATATTAGCACCCACTTCACTGTTCTAGATATAATTTCAATACGAAAGCTTCTGCATTTAGCTTTATTGTAAAAATGATTATATAGTATATCATAATTCAAGATGGTCTTCTGGTTTTGGTCGCAGTGATATAGAGGACAGTAATATATTGCCTTTGTTAAATAGGAATGAGATTAAAATTTATTACTGGCTATAAGTATTATAATGAATATCTACAATAAAGTCTGCTTTTAGCTGTTGATTTTTATTATTGTAGAATCACCTGTATCACAGGAGCATTCCTGACATTTCTCAGAGTTGGAAAGATTTATCCTTGGGCTAAAGTGAAATGCCACAGGTAGAAACTGTGATAAATTGTGAGCGTTTTTTGCAATGTAGATTATCTACAATTAATACTGAAACAGAGGCAGCTGAACAGACACCCTCTTTCCTCTAAATCACTTCTGGAATCAAAACAACAAGGCTAAAACTACCTAGTTAAAAACTTCTGTCTGAGTCTGGAGAAGCTGCGAGTGAAAAAGAGGAGCTTGTGTAATGACATCCCAGAAAAAAAAGCAGAGTTGCAGGTAATTGAATTAACCCCTTTGGGATACTGTCGTTTCACAGGAGATATGTTAATCTTTGGAGAGAAAGAAGATTGAGAGTTATCCAAAACAAGAAGTAACACAAACTGAAAGTAAAAACAGGGGCGAACATTCTGATGCAGTTAGTAGAGACATTTTAATGCAAAATATTCTTTGTATGAGCTTGGTTTTGTTGAATGTTATTCAACATAAGAAGGTTTCTAGGAATCAAAGACACACAGTGGGATAAAAATAAAAATATAAAAAGCTTTGGGGATATAAAACTTTGGGAAACATTGTCTGTACAGGAGGTGAAGTGTTTCATTTTTATATTTTCAATTGTTTCACCATTAAACTGTAGCTGCTCTGATTCACACTGGACTTCCAGTTGGGGTGTGTGATGACCCAGTCAATGCCATACATCAGGCTCACAGCTGAGCTTCATTTTGTGTGATGCAGTTGCTCAGGTCTGTGCATGATTGCTGTAGGATGTTTGTAGAAGGAGGAAGAAAATAGTTTTAACTATGTTTCAGCTTCTTGCCCGATTCAGAGTTAGAGTATGGGTTAAATGGAAAGGAGTGTGGACAAAGTACCTGAGAAAAATATTACTTTTCTGTCTCTACCACAGAAAAAGATATACTTATTAGTCAAAATGTAAAACTTTTCAAAGAACACTCTGATTTTTCAAGTTTTTTAAAGATTGCATACCTGCATATCAGCAATGGAAGAGAAAAACAGTTGAAATTAGAGTTCTGAGGCTCTTATCCACTGAGATAGTTGTAAAGCATGTGGCTGTTCTTTCTGTCTTTCTGAGATTGTTCTGGATGTGTTCAGAAGCAGCAGGGACCTTAGGGAGATCGTTCCATCACAGAATAGGGTAGGGCCATGCTCCAACTTATGGAGTTGCAGCACACATCTGTTACTCTCTATTGTCCACAAATACCTTTGGAAAATCTCATATAGTCTTTCTACCTCCTATTTTCTCTCTTTTTTTAATTATTTATTTTATTTATTTATTTATATTGTTTTTGTTTGTTTGTTTTTAATCTTTTTGTGCTGGGGCTATGTAGTCCTGTCATAGAGAACTTTGTCTAGTTTTACATATCTTTTATTGTCATTTCATAGTACTTAAATATGAATTTGGGGAAATAATCTATAATTTAAAATTTGAAAACTGGAGGTACTAGTGTAAGAATTGAGAAACAATTCTTGAATGTCTGAAATGGTAAGTAAATTGCTGGGAAATGTGTTTTATCTGGGAAAGGCTGGAACCACAAGGAACATAAAAAAGACTCTGAATAAACACTTTCTAGATGCGCTCTTGGATTCTGGCTTTCTACTGTCTCTCATAGCCTTTCATCATGTCTAAATTAAATGATTTGTGCAGTGCTCAGAGTACTGCAGACCTGTCCCTGGATCTGAGACCCTAGCTGAGCTGTTTTCTGGTCCTCGTCAAGTCTAAGGGTTCTGCAGGCTTTATTCTATTAATTAATTAATTAATTAATTATCCTCTATTGCAAGTACAATGTCACCAGGAAAATTCATAATCCGTGGACCTGTCCCTGTTGGTGAAGCTGGCTTTTCTGCAACACATTGGAAAGTAAGCAATGCAGAAGACACTGATTTTTTTCCTCCTAGAAGCAGGCAGAACAGCAGCTATTTTCAGGTGAGCAGTTTGAATGTCCTGGCTCTCTCGAGTAGAACCAAATAGGAAACACACCAAGAGGCCACAGTTATGTGGAAAGGAGGCACCTACTTTCTGGCTTCCAGTCAAGCTTGGGTCTGCATGCCAAGAGTATAATCTATTGTTGCCTTTTAAATTTCACTCATTATGTGAGTCACTGTCAAGTCAATCTAATATCAAAACAGAGGTTTTGTAAATCAGTGATGTATATAAAGCCTGGCAGCAATAGAAAAGCTTCTATGACATTAAAAAAAAAAGTCTTGGGGAATCTTAATTTTAAAGAAGCAGCACTTCTCTGCATTGTTTGTTCCTCAAACACTGCTGTATCTTCGTGTGAGAAAAACAGACAGGGAACCCGATTAGAAGCAGGCACAATCAATAAAATTGAGATTGATTCCCCCCCCTTTCAGTCTGTGAGTTATTTACAAATAAACAAACGATGTACATGGGGAGATGTGACTTTGTTGTGATAATCCTATGCCTTCTGAGTACAACCAGGAGTAATATTTCTTCTTCTTTTTTTTTTTTTTAAAAAAAAAAGTAGAAATGAGATTACTAGACTTTATTTCATCATCACTTTTCATACAGATATTTTCTAATTCTTGTGCATTTGCAAAATTGAAAATTATTTTTGGTCTCCAATTATTTAAATTATTGGATGTGGTGTTTGGAAAAGGGAGGAGCTTATCAGGCCCTTTATCTGAGGATGGACTCATACGTAGTAGCTAGGAGATCAAGAGATCCTTGAGATCTGCTCTTGCATTTAGCCTTCGTAATGTTGTCATTCAGTTAATCCTGAAACACTTTGGACTCCACTGCTTGGGCTCGCAATAGATTGAAGTATGTGATACTGGTAGTCTTGATTAATACTTAGTTAAAGTAACAACTCTGTTGAAGTAACTGTACTGGAGTCCAATGTCTACCTGAAGGTACTTAAAAAGTGTTTCTGTTCAGATCTCTCATGGACAGTTAATTGTATTCTTAGTTTAAAAAAGCACGTAGTTTAGGAACACTTCTCTCTAATTTCTCCTTCCTAGTTATCAAACCTTTCCACTGCCTTTCTATTACCTGTCTCCTTCCCTTCTAGTTTCTCAATCAGCCCTTAAATTTCTTTCTGTCCTTCCTTCTCTTACCCATTTTTATACTGATATCTAATTACTATCTCAGAGCCGCTAAGTCTATCATTCTACTTCCTTCTGAGAGACCCAGGAAAAAGGCATTTTGTCAACTTTTGTTCTCATGCCTTTTCATATTGAAGCAGTTGAAACCACGGTTTTAAAATGGGAGAGTGGCTAACAAAAAAAAATTCTCTCCTCCATAAGCTTTGGATAAATGGAATTTGGTTAAACACATTGTGCCTGAATCTACTACTTGAGGCTCAAATACTTCTAACAATTTTTGTTCATGTTAGGATTAAGTTGTTTTTTAAACAGTTCTTCCATCTGAACTAAGATGCTAACAGGTTTTATAGAATCCTGCACAAAGCTAACAGGTTTTATAGAATCCCATAAGTCAGGTATTTTTGGCCATATGTGGTAAATTAGCTGGATTCACTAAATATTGGGAGAGTTTAAAAACAAGGAATGTAGTGCTTTAGATTGTTTTCCTTGTTCTTGTCTCTATAAACAGCTTCAGTGTTTATCCAAAAATGCATACCTCTATGAATAGTTCTTTGTTTGGAGTTTGAACGCTCTCTTAAATAAACTCTTCCTATTAGTAGATCCTAGTGACATCAGACTGCTGTACCATGTTTAATTGGAAGTGGCAAGCAAACACTGTACAACTGCTTCTAAAATGCCTGGGAGCTATTTGAAAGCTTTAGCATGTTAGAAGGGAAGATGGCCTGGTTCTATCTCTCTTTTTTGAGGGAGGGGAGTGGATGTTGAGAGAGGGGGAAAATTAACCTTCTTGTGCTCCAGGACTGTTCTACCTATATCTGCCTCGCCTTTGGGATACTGCTCATTTTGGATTGATTGAATTTCTGCAAATATACCTTCTGTGATGTGATTATCAAAGCAACCAACTACTTGCTAATTGACAGCCGGTTTGTTCAGATGCTATTTATTTTTAATTGGTTATAAGAGAGCTTGGCTATGCTAGTGCACTTGTTTGTGTTTGCTGTAAAATTATGTACAATGTGGGTTACTAAGGTAATAGCCTTAGATATTAAAACAAATTTAGGAAAGGGCACTCCCTATACTGAGAGCTAACTGGCATCGTGGTGCCAACAGTAGGGAATGACATTTATAGCATCTAACAGTTACAAAGCCTTCAGATAAGTTACCCTTACATTTCCTGGTAGGAGTCCTTCTGGCAAGGAAGATCACCTTTAGTAGGTTCAGAAACTATTTACTTTCAATCTTTAATGTAAGTAAGCGTGCCCCCTAACACTTGAATTTTTTTTTGATATTTTTAATTGAACACTGTATTTAGAATATTGTTGAAAAACATGTAGAAAAACAGAGTTGTGCTATTTTTTTCCTTCCTCAAGAAAAAATGCCTAATGAAAGTTATTGTGGCCTTCTCAAATTCATTGATCTCTTTTTACGTCACATCTCCTACCACAGTCTGAGCATTTACCCAGAAGTTGATTAAATCTATTAGAAAGCTGCTCTTGCTTAGCTGCCTGAGTATTGCGGTTTTAGAATTTCAAGACGAGTCTGTAATTAATCCTGTGATACAGCTTTGGCAATTTTCCATACATCATTCCAAATGGGGAAATGGTAGCAAGGTTACTGTATGGGACCATGACTGCTATTTAAGCACTTTTAGCATTTTGGTACTGAAGGGCTTATAGCACCATTTCATATATAAATGATAGAGGTAAATATTCCTTTAACATTAAATTAAAGCCCTCTTCCTAGAAGATAATTAGTTGATATCCCCACTGAAGTTCTAATTTATTTTGTAGGAAAAGCCTATAACTGGACTTTGTTCCCACCCAATACTGAAAAAATCACATGCACAAGTGGTCATTTCTATTCCAGCAGCAGCACATGCCTCTTCTCAACAAAATTTATATGTACTGCCAAGCAGCCCTTTATTTCTATATATTATGTGGTCTTTTTTGGCCTTTGTGTGTGCAAAGCACCACTTCACAGTCCAGAGGTGAGACCACAACCACTACACCACAAACCATCCTGGGACTGTAGTGTATCACCTCAGAGGTCAATAAAAAGACAATAATAGAGATGGAAATGGTAAGACTGAGAGGCTTACTCCTAAAGAAGAAAGAGTAAAATAAATATCCGGAAAGATATGGGGGCTGTAGACAATGAGAAAAGAGAAAAATTGCCTCGCATGCTCCAAAGAGGGATTATCAGGAGTGATGCAGGTTAGCAAAGTTATACCTATTGAAAAATGTTTTCTGGTGCTGAACTCTATTAAGCTTAATGCCACAACCCTTTGCTCGAGTGAGCTATGCTACTGACAGCAGAAGGACTACTTCTTTATATGAGTTTTCAGGCCTCTTAAACTGTAAATAGTCCTGCAAGAAAAGAAAGTGAGATCCCAGTAGGGAAGACTTTTAGAAGTGGTCTGGATGAAGCACTATGTATCTAATTCTGGAGGATGACCTTGCTGTGGAAGGCAGAAGACAAATTCTTTCTCAAACAGTAGATCTGAGGGTAGGACTGAATTGAAGGAGCTGGAATTATCCTGCTACTGTAAAACCTCTGCTGTGTTCTAACAGGAAATAGTGGCAGGGGATAACAAGGGCAAACAGGCACTAGCATGGGGCACAGTTCACGAATAGCCTGTAATAATATTGAGAATGGAAGAGCAGACATTCCTGATTTTCCTAATTAAAATATCTGTATTGAGAATATCTCATTACGTATTTGAGGGAATGGTTTAATAACATTGTGGTATTCTGAACTTGTGAAATACGCAGTGACAATTCTCAACAATGAAAGTCTTGCAGAGGTTAAATGGAATCAAAACATATCTTTTCCCAGTTTTGTCTAGAAATAAGTTCTTTTAAACAGCTGAGTTTTGTGAAAAGTAGAGCGCAAAGCAAACGCAGTACTGAGATTTTATTTTTGTCTTTATAGACGTAATACGAATGGTACACATGGTAAGTCTCATTCTGACTTTGTTGGTCAGTTTGTCCACATCTTTAAACCGTCCAGGATTTGTGCCACTGAAAAGCCAGGGGCTTGAATATAGTTGCAGTGTTGCTTTTGGACTGCAAAGCGTTATTGGAGCTATATTCAGAAACCTCTGTCTTTTCCTTTAGCCAGTACAATCATTCTCTGAAAGACCTGTGTCTGGGATTAATATTTTATGCATGAAATGTTTCATGTACAGTAGTGACATAATAAGAAGAGGCATTTTATTAGTTTGAGCATGCAAGAAGAATGGATTACAGAAACAGGAAGTGTGTAAGGACTTGCCTTAAGATGCCATCGTTTTTATTAACACCTAAGTTCATCGTTTTAAGGCAAACATGGTTCATGCTTTTTAGTTTTTTATTTTATTTTGCTAAGCCCTCTCTAAAGAGATAGCACCCCATTTATTTGTGTTCTTCATGCATATCTTGCACAGAAAATAGTCCATGTGGAAAGACAGCAAACAGATAGCTGCAGCTGTTGCCACTTATGCTCCACAGCACAATTTTAGGAATTAATGGTTTCTAATCCCAAAAATAATATAGATAGAGAATGGTGTTACATTCCAAACTGCCAGGCTGAAGTCCCTTGCTCTTATTTCATAAATATGTTTATAAGAGTCTGCCTTAATCTCTCAAATGCAAGAAAAGCTTTAGAGATCACTCCGTGTTTGAAGCTGAAGTTATTGACCTTTGGAAACTCATTGGTAGCCAGGGAAATACACTGAGGTATCTCTTTGTTGAAATATTTAAGACAATTGTAAGGCACCAGAGCTATTGTAAGATAAAGCTCCTTCTGGTCTTGCCATCTACTTCACTGACTGAAGATAAATGCAAATGGTGTTGGCACTTTTGGGCTATTGTTGAAGTGAAGGAATACAATGTGCTTGTCTGACAATTGCAGGTTATTAAAGACTATTAAATTGGTAATCCTTAGGTAATGGAGGTAAATCTCTCTTCAGTAGCAGCAACAAGATCATTATTATTATTATTACTTTATAGTTTAGTAAAACAATCTGCAAATTGTTCCTGACCTCAGATTTTCAAAAATCATGAATCAAATCCCTTTTCTCTCAAGACATGAAGCAAAATGCTGTCCTATCTGTCCTCTTTTATTTCAGCTTCAGGAGAAAGGTATATTTTCTAACTGTTCCTTGCAATTGGAGAGGATATACTTTCAAAAAAAAAAAAAAAGAAAGAGGAGGCATTGTCATGAGCTGCACTATAATGAATTATATTGCACCCAGCAATATATGTGTGGTGCTTTTTGTATCTGTTGTAGTTTCCATGCAAATAAATAGGAGGCATTACTTTTGGAGTGACCTACATACAAGTTAGGGGAGGGGAAAAAAAGTAATTTTTTTTTTAGTAGTTCTGATCTCCTGCACTTCCTGATGAAAACAAAGAGACATGCTGGTACCAGGTGCTTCTGAAAATCAGGCTGCCATTCATATTGCATCTTGCTACCGAAGCTGGGTGACAGTGACAGGATATTGACAAATAAGATGCCTTCTATTCCATCCTTTTCTTCATGCTACATTAGCTTTACTCTCATCAGTAGATGCATTATTAAAATAAGTGATATCCAAGATGGTAGAGAAAGAGCTACTGTGGGGAGCTTGACGTTGTCAGGGTCATGCCAGTCCACTTGTTATTGGAGACTTGCATCCATCTTCCTAGTTTTATTCTTTTATTGACATTTTGTTGTTGATGTTGACCTTTAAAAGTAAGTAGTTTGCCTATTGTATAAGCAGGAAGTTTTTCTTTCAAAACTAAGCTTTCATCATCTCAGTTCTCTTTTCACTTTCATTATTACTGGCAGTCATTGGCTGTATGAGTACTGTATAGCCCTGGACCTCCCTCCCGGCCCCCTGCTTCTCACCGGTACCCAAGAGGTTACTCTCTGCCACCCTACACACTGGAAAGGAGAGGACAAAGATGTGTGAGGAATCATCACAGATCTTGTACATTGTATGCAGGGCTGAGTGGAAAAATTTGAACTATTTTGAGGTCTGTCAGTGTGATATTGCAATCTGCATTTCAAAATGGGATAATGGATGTTTTTAGGATTTGTTTTTATAAAACACTTTATAAGCAAGTGCAGGCATAAATACTACATACTTGGGAACGAGATGTGCTTTCCACGAAAACTTTGAGGCCAAGCACATTGCAGGATCTCAAACATTACACCAACCCATCACCATAGATATTAAAGTTTAGAAAAGAATCAGATTGATGGACTGCTAACAAAGTGAATTATGTAAATTCTTATATTCAGGTGAACACCTAACTAGCTCAGGTAACAAAAGGAACAAGATGATCTTTTTATTCTGATAGGCACATTTAGTAAAATCTTGTGAAGCTGGGCCAGTTTGACAAGGAAAACACAGGACTACATTCTGTAAGATTTCTGAAAACATCAAGCTAAAAAAATAAAAAGATTAAGCGAACATAAAGATAGTGAGAAAAGAAAATGAGAGCAAAATCGGTTTTGAGTACAATGCAGAGCTCAAGTGCAAGTAGGAAACTGAAGACTGGAAAGTATAGTAATGAAATGAGAAGTGTGTGAAACAACAGAATCAGCAGAAGAATGGAGAACTGAATTGTAGATTACAAGAAAATCAATCCATCACTATGATGAAGTTCCCGGAAAAGAAACAGTAGAGGATTAGTAGCAGACAGATAAGGGAGCATAAATAATATATCAATGAGGAGAATGGCAGGTTAATTGTAGAACCCAGAATTTGCTTTAGAGAAGAGTGGAGAAAATCCTGAACGCTGGCTGGAATGCAGGCATGAAATGATCCTGCAGCATTCACTTGACATAGCAACAGAAGGTTTTCACAGATCGTCATCTTGTCTCTCACTTCACTGCAGCTCTGGTGTGCAGCTCTGAGAGCGACTTGGGAAGTTTGTCCTGCTGAAGCTCCTCTGTTACCTCCTTGCCTAGCCTCCATTTGCCTGGTTTTTATTTCTTCATGTTTCAGCAGGATGAGGATGGGTTGCATGAAGGCATGACCATCAAAACTAATGCAGTTTCTTAGGAGGCAGATCCCAATGCATAATTAAACTGAGACTCATCACTGATTTCTGCTGTTGTCCTTGGCTTTGTCCACCGTGTGTTTTCTCGTTTGGATTGTTTTATGAGCAAGACAGTTGCTTTGCAACTTAATAACATGGACATACCATGACAGGGAGCTGTCAAGCCTTTTTAAGTATTATTAAAACCTCGCCTCAAGGAATATTTTAAATCAAATCACATTATAATCAGCATGGACTTCGTGTTTGTGTACTAACTTCATATGCTCTTTACTTTATCTGAAAATACTTTTCTTAACTCTTGTGTTTCACTCTAGAGGTCGCTTTCTCTACACAAATTCTTCTTCACCTCACCCCGTTTCTTAGACTTTCATAGATTTTGTGATCAGGCAATAGTTTTTGGTAACCCTTAGAACTGTACATTGTATTGTTCTTTCACATACATTGTTTCAGAGCTATCATGTGTGGAACAAAAACCAAAAATCACTCTTAGAGAATGTGAGGGTCTGTTGTGACTGTCCAAAATAGATAGCACTGGTCATGCATAACAGTGGTCACATCGCTTCCTTGGAAAATTCCTGAGCCTGGGCCAAGGAGTATCTTTTAGCAAAGCTGGCTTGATAATCTTGATTCAAGGATTATAGGTGATAAGAAAATCTCCCTGTCCTATGGCAAGATGTTTCATTATTTAATTGCTTTCAAATTTAGTATGTTATTTTGCTTTTAATTTATCAAGCCAGCCACAGATTCTGCACAGGATCTGATACATTTTTTGTCTCCTGATTTAGAGTGCTTTCTCTATCAGTAGTCTGATACGTAACTTTAATCTGACTGAAGCTCACTATTATCCTTCTCCATGCTAACCTAAGTACTCGGCACCCTTCACCTTGGGCAGCACTGCAGTCTTTCCAGGCTTTGAGGCTTCTTTTCCAAAGCCTTCTAAGCCATCAACATTTTAAAGATCTGGCCAACAGAACACTTTATCTGACTTATTTCTTGTATACTTTAAACCTGTCACCTGTACTCTGTTATTTGAAGGATACACTTTTTCATGATGTGAGGAACTCCCAAGCAGTTGCATGTATTTTACCAGTAGTGTATTTGGTGCTGTGTGGTGCATTTTTTTTTTATGCTGTGAGTAACATCTGATCAGCTACAGTAAGATTTTGGCATTCTGCACATGGAGACAACTATCCCTCTTTATAAATCCCCCTTTATAAAGAAAGAAGACACAATTATAGAGGAATTAAACAATATAAGTTTTTACCTCAGAGGTCAATGTTTTTTGTTGTAGTAAAAGATTGCTATTCTGGTGTAAGGTTTTAAATTTTCTCCAAGCATCTAGGAGCTGGTGTCAGACTGAACCTCATTTGGGATGATAGCCTTTACTGTGTTTGAGGGGGTAAATGTTCAAGTGATTGCAGGAGCTGCTTATATTTCAGTGTTATGATAAGGAGACAACAGCATCCAATGAGCTCTGCACTGGAACTGACAGACCAATATAAACATAGGTAATGTGGAAGAGAGCAAAGTATTTTACAAAAAATAATACGTGTGCATTTATTATTCTCTGTGCAAAATCCTTTTGGAGGCAATGCAATAAAATTTTTACTGAAAGTGGAACAGATATTGGCTATGACATTGATCTTTCCTAGGTAGTCTATTAAATAAGATAACCATCCCATGCCTCCATGAGAGTTTTGCTGATGTTCATTGCATTGTGATAAAATCATAGTTTTTGGCAATGAAGGCAAGGGTGTAGTCTTTGATATCCTACTAATTGCTGGAAGAAGGGGAAGTGAGAGAGTGCCTGGAACCCCTTTACTGTAGTCCAGGTTGCTTTCCAGCCAACAGAGATGCTGAAAGTGTTCGTTCTGCTCTTGCAGATGCAGCTGTGCATTACAGTTTTTTTTAACTTTTCAAAAAGAAAAGTTTGCTGCTTGTTATGCCTTTAAATAAAAATATTTACCTGCCTCAGGCCAATAATCTCCACTTTCTGTACTGTTATATTATTATGTTATATAAGCTTGGATATGGCCTTGTTGAAATATAATTCCCAAATATGGAACTTCACTCTTATTGTCATCTTCCCTATTATTCTGCCAGATGTATTAAGGTGCATGGAGAGGCCTTAAACCCACAGGGATTGCTAATTTCACTACAACAGCCTTTTAGTGCCCAGAGCTTTACCTCTGAGTGTGATGCTAAATGATAGTCTAAGGAATTTGGGCAGGGAAGCCTACCTTCAATTAAATTGGAAGGGGAAACGACATATTCAAGAAGACACTGACTTCCTTATACTTGATCTGAAGCTGTTGATCTAAAACTTGTCCTTTTCCATACACTGTGGAGGATGACAGATGTTCAGAGGGACCTAACATGATTAGCGTTTTTACTCTGGGATGCAGGAGAGGATGCTATGATTTACTTATATTGTTGATTCAGTGTGCTTTGTTCAGAAGTTTGTAGCAAGTACTGTTGTTGCTTTTCTAAACTAATGCCTGAGTTCTATGCTTTTATTTTTTTCTTTTCTTCCAGTAGCAGTGGTTTATTTTCGCTGAATCTGAAGGGTTTCAAACCTCAGCTCCAAGGCTATGCCTCCAGATCATATTGCTACCAGTGGGATTATTTTTTTCACTGTCATTCATGTGTACTTCAGGCAGTCATCTAGGGTAGGCCTTGTACTTAAAAAAGCTCTGACTTCTTGTTATTTTCTATAATGATGCACAAGGTAGAGAACTTTATGGGGACAGTAGAAATATAAATATCTTGCCAATACAGGGCAGTTAGGTGTTTTGGTTCCATAGTAATTGTCTGAGGAGCAACTTGAATTTCAAGTAGGTTTTGTATTTTGTTGTGAATATTTCACATACTTCTAAGAGACAGCCAGAATCCATAAAGGTCATGTACTATTGTTGATTCAGTGTCATTTGTCACAAAACAGCCAGCTGCTAAGATCCCCCTATGACCAACATTACCTGGCAGCTCAGATAGTTTTGGGAGGGCCATGTAAGAAGCAGAGGAAGATCAACACGGAGATGACACTGATGCTGGCATAGTGTCAAAAGGCCTGTTCAGAGACATCACCGTTGTTTCAGTTCTCCACAGCACCAGCCCACAGCTCATATGAAGTTAACCATTGCATGATAGGAAAACTCTTGTGTCACAAAACTGCAACACTAATACCCCTACTGTATCAACTCTAACTGTATTGAAATCTCCAGTTTCCTTCATCTGTGTAAGTATAATTTGTTGTTTTTTTTTTTTCCCATCTGCTGGAGAGGTTTTAAGTCTGCAGCAATAGAAAGAGCAAATTATCATGAAGAACTTATGAACAAATGAAAACATTCAAAAATCAGTGGTAAAACAAAAATAAACTGAAACAAACCCAGCAAGCCATACTTAAGGTGGGAAATACCACCAAAAATGCTCTTGACACATTATAATACCTGTATATGTTATATTAAGATGATACTCTTTACCTTGGAGGCAACATAAATTCAGCGTGTTAATACACAGGCTGACAAGGCTTTTATTTAAATACTGTCCTGAATGCAATGTACAGCCGATGTACGTTAACGGCATGTAAATCATTGCTGTGCTATAGCTGCCTTAGCCTATTTCTTCTTCCTCTTTTCTAACATTGTCAAAGTTTTGTTTCATTTCTCCCCTTCCCTTGAATAAATGCTGTTTTCAGTGCACAGCTCCAAGCTACCTCTTTATTACCAGTTCCAGGCCTATGGTACAAGGAGTTAATCGCCCTTCAGCTACATATTGTTAACTGTGATGTGCCTGCTACCTATAAAGGAGGAAAAGGCTCCTTTTTATACTGGAGAATAAGATATATTCTACAGAATTGCTGGGGTGGGGGGAAGCCTTTGTTGAAAGAAGGGGACTACAGCTATTTTTTATTAGTATTATAAAGAAATCCGTACTCCATTGAGAGCACATGCTGCGGTGCAAGGGAATGTAATATTTCCTGTGCTATCAAGACATTATTTTCAGCTTGTTTAATGAACTCAATTTCATTTTTATCTGTATTTTGTATGTAGATAAAGAAACAAATAAAGGAATCAAAATAGGAGATTTCCCCAGTAACATTTTTTTGGGAGGGGAACAAAGATATAGCAGTCTCGACCACAGATATCTTGGTCACATTGTCAGAATGGACAGCTCAGTCTGTCACTCATTGCCCATGGCAGTGAATTGGGACAAGAGTTGTTGATATGACACTAAACAGAGAATTACATTTTTCTACACTGTATGGAAAACATAGATGTATTCTTGTTCTCTGTGCCTCTGAACAGGAGAACAATGCTGATAGGAGCCCACTACTTTAAATTGTTGTTGGCTATTCACAGCATCGACAATAGAAGGCAGTTCTGAACTGGCAAGAAAAATAAATCCTACTGAAAATGACAGTAAACCATTTGGCTTACACTGAACAGAAAGCAGACTGGTTTTATTCAAATTATTTGTGAATTCATAAGCAGCCATCAGATTTATTTTGAAATTTGGAGTGACCATGAGGTGTTCTGTTCTTTCCTCCCCCCAGGTTTGATTTCAGTGCTTTGGATACCGGTGTAATGAGTTAAAAATTCCCAGTTAGATTTAAAAATATTACAGCTGCTTAATGTTATGCATCAAGCAGGCAGACACTCTTGACTCCTGCCTCTGCTCTGGGAATGGACATCTAGAGATACATGTGTGGGGATGGGGCAGTTGCTTATTTTAGTTTCTTATTCCAACTAAACCCTGTATCTGAGTTAGCACCTGGAAGCCTTCCTGTTAGAGGCATGTAACTAGACCTCTAGGTATGAAAAGAGAGGTGATACTCCCTTCCAGTTTGGAAAATGAGTGCAGTTTTTCTCTGTGCACAGTGGTCAATTCAAGTTTTCAAAAGTCCTGACATGCTTATCTAGATACATTTGTACAGAAAGTTTAAGACTCTGGTATACTTCACTTCCAGCCCGTTTCTATGGACTGTGTAGGAAGGTGCTCTGCCTCTTTACTTAAGTCTTTATTTTATTCAAGATGCTGTCCCTTGTTTATTTATTTCCATTCCCATTAGCCTTCTGCCTGTTGCTCTCTCACCACCAGTTGCCTGGTGCAGAGCTTGTGAGGAGCTCTGGCAAGTTGGAGCATGCAGTGTAGCTGATGTGGCTGCAGCTAGGCTCAGCATAACTGAGTATTTATCTGAGCTTCTGCTGCTGTAATTCTGTAAGTCTTGTAATGCTCCCTGGGCTTTGGAGGTGAATTAAATTAAAGAAAAGGCTACAGCAAGGAAAGTTCCCCATTCTTCTAGAGATGGAGGGAAGACAGACATGGGCAAGAAGCAGACCTTATGACGCTGGCTACTGCCACCTAGAGAAATGTATCAGGAGATGTGGGGCACGTGTGTTTGGCATTCAGTGGACCGGAGTGGTTGGAAGCAGCATTCATTTTCACAGCATCACTGTGGGCAGCAACAGCAACATGACCACCTTCCACAGAGCTTTACCACCGCCAGTTTGATGTGTTTTCAGTGTGTCCCTCCCTTTCCCCTGCATACCAAATAACTTTTTATGGTGCATATAGATTTAATTGAAGGATATATCAACTGCCTGTGTCAAAATTAGGATGAAAGCCTACAAGGGACTTTATTTCATTATTGGAAGGAATTTTGACCTGGGAGTCCTGATGGAGACACCGGTGCCTCACCAGGACCACATACACTGACAGTTCTCTTCTGTTAGTGACAGTAGGTCCTTTTCTCCCCCATCTGAATTCCTGAAAGTGACAGTGTCAGCAACTGGCTTTCTGTATTTAGCATCCTATCCTGGAGCAACCACTCCTGTCCAGCTGACTTTGGTTCTCGACACTGGTCCTGCAGCAGCTGAGGAACTGTTGTGCTACCTCTTGTGCAATAAAAAACTAAGGAGGATGCTAAGATGGGAGGCTAGGGATCCATTTTCTTGGTGAGAGTGAGTTGAAGCAAGTCGGAAGTATCTGTTGTTTTCATTTTGTGTGCCAAGTGTCCCTCTGCTTATGGGATATTGAGAGGTCCCTGTGTCCCCAGTAGCAGTGTGTGCCTCTGCCTGCACAGCTCATACATACCTTCCTAGCAGTGATTTACTGGAAGCAGAGAGACAGCCAGCTAGTAAAACTGATAGAGTTTTGCAATTGTTAAAAATCTGGCAAAAGAAAAAGGAACTGTGATATCTGTGTATAAGCAAAGTAATGTAGCATTATACAAAGGAAAGCTACTGTCTGTTAAAGCAGTCCTGGAAAGCCTGTCCTTGCAGTGCAGTTTTGTTGCTCAGCTTCTGTTTTGTGTTGTCTGGAGAGCTCCCAGAAAACACTGTGTCCTTGGAGAATGAAACACATGTACATTTTCCCTTTATGCACATCTAACAAGAAACTCTGGCTTCTTGACCTCTCATTGGAAGTTCATCTCCTGTTCATTTACAAAGCACAAGCTGAGCTCTCTATCACCCCAGAAATTTTCTTCACCCTTCCCTGAGTCACTGGAGGGTAACAAAGCTGATGGTGGTGTTCTGGATGTGTTACCTCAGTCCTACAAATGGTACTGAGAAGCCTTCTGCAGTTCCACTATGCTGTACCCTCATACTGAGGGTTAAGGAAATTGTGAGATTTGGAGTCAGGGAGGATGATGGGATTAGCAGATCTCTTACATATTTCTTTTGCTTCCTGTGATGTGATCCTTTATGTATCGATCCTATAAAAACTATGGTGAGACAACCATAAGAGAGAAAATTATGGAAGTAGGGATTTACCTGGGATGGGTCAGTGGGGTTCATGTTTTTGGTGTTCAGTAGTATTATCATCAATTGTGAGATGTGACTTCAGACAATATTAGCAGTTCTGCAACTACGGCAGGAAAAGTTTGGAAATCTTGAAAGGACAGGCAGGACATGGAAGCTGTTCACTGTGCTGTTCTAACCTGAGGCACTTGAGACTTCTCAAGTGCTAGAAGCAGGAAGAACAGGCTAGAGAAAATCTGTGCATATTCCCAGATACTGGGATGGTCTTTATAATCTTGGGCCTAGGAAATTGACGATAGAGATTTCAATATACAGAGATGCACATTATGTTTCATGATTGGAAAATAGACCCACAAATTCTGAATAATATTGCAAATATCTCAGTAAAATGCCTGAAATGTGGAAAAGATTCTAAGAAACCTCTTCCAGCGATTAGTTCTAGAAATCAGTCAACCAGCTAGTATGGGATTTGATGGACTTAAGGTAGTTCTGCAATTCCTTGTACCTGTTATACATGTTAAATGGCTGTAGGTGATTGCTCTCCCCAAAGATTGAATCAAATCCAAACGCTCTCCTGCTGAGAGGAGCAGCATTTACAAAGGCAAATTAGGAAGCCACTGAGTCTGAATTTAGGAAGATTAATTTATTATTCTTTCTGTTATAACAATAACAATTGGTAGACCTGGACAGAAATGATGAAAAAGATGTTGCAAAAATGGAATCAAAGCACTTTTCTTCTTTTTTCCTTTTTTTCCCCCCCTCCAGGGAAGAGAGAAGGGAATAAAATACACTTTTCATGGAATTGTTTTCAACCCAGTCTATTTTATTGGTCACATTTCACGTCCAGTATGTTTGTGAACACTCTTGTGAACACAAATGCAGCTGGTGATTAATTTACTCTGGGTTACTTGTGGGAAGAAAAGGGGTGGGGTTGTAAGCATCTTTGAAAATGAAATCGCATCTCCTATTTGAGTATCTTTTGAAAATAAGGTCACAGGTAACAATGACCACATTCAATTACTAGTTTAATAAATTTGGGAATGATCCAAATTTATTAGAATTTTTACTGCCTGCTTGACTTCTTCACAATTGCATTATTGACACTGAGTAGAATTTACCTGTTCTTGTAAGCCTTGGAGCAGCTCCTATAATGAAGGGGATATAGCTGAAGATAATAGCAAAAAGTTATAATACTTTGTAGTCTGTTCAGCAGGTTTTTGTTCTTTTCTTTGGTGAGGGCTGAAGGTAGCTAGGATGCGGGGTTTTTTGTTTTCTTTAGTGTGGTCTAATTGTACCATGGTATTAAGACAGTACATCTTTAAGTTTTCATATGAAAGTATGAGCTTTCATATGACAGAATATCAAAGTGAAAATTAATGTCCGCCACTTGTATATTGCCTAGACGTTACTTTAGAGAGAAAACAACGGGAGCGAGACGAAGCCATACATATGTTAAATTCACATCAGTAATAAAGATTAAGTAGAAGTTAATAGCATCCCAGTCATGCTTGTGGAGGTAATCTCCTTTCTGAAAATTCAAAATTAGATTTGGAGGATCGAAGCAAACAGGGGGTGAGACTTTGGCGTAATATTTTAATCAAATTGTCATGAATGAGTGGATACAATTAAGAATTCTGTCAGTCACAGTGCTGAGCCCCTTTTGTTAGTCAGCTGTTGTGAGGGATGCACTAGGGCATCGTGTGTAGAGATTAAACTTGACCTTTCCCAGGATCTTCATTTTTGACCCTCTGGCTAGGCTTTGCTTGTCAGATGGCTATTTTTTTTTATTTCATTCATTTATTTATTTATTTTTAAAAAGAGGGTAGCAGAGGTTGGGGACAGACAAAGATGTTCTCTCTCTGTTTTTTTTTTTTTTTCTTTTGCTAAATACGGCAGACAAGGCTCAATAACAGCTCCCCGTCAGCTGCAAAGTGCCCATCTAAACCTTTTTCCTTCATTACTTCTCTGATGTGTACTGTATGTCATTCCTTGGACAAATTTACAGCTGAAGAATCTGTGCCAAAGGCAATACAACTTAACGTGCAGGGAAGTGTTTTCTATTCAATACGTTGTGCTCGAACATTGCTGCAGCAGGGCTGCTTTACTTTTTCAAGTCCTTTAGATAACTTGGGCTTCTTTCTAGAAATTTCAACCATATTTCTCTGGGGGTTTTTAAGCGTGGTTTTGGACATCCTCTGTTACTAAGAAATTTTGTTCCCTGCACAGTCCTCTTGAGATTATGACAAATTTAACACTGAGATTAAAAATCAAATACTTTTTCGAGCTATGCCTGATGATACATATTTTAATTGCTTCTTATGTAAAAATGTTCTTCAGTATGGAACTTTGTGCACTGATTCACAATAGTTTATGGGAGAAGTTTCTGTGAATTCATATTCTGTAGGACCAAAGTAATAGGTGTTTGTCTCATGACCTGTTATAACAATTTGTATTACGGAATGTTTTGTGACTCCAACTGAGATTAGACCCTGCTGCGTTAGTCATTTTATACATACCATCTGAGACAGTTTCTCTCTTCCCTGCTTTGGGATCTGTGGAACTGCAGATCCCTAGCTATCATACCAACCACGAATACCTCACTTCCCTGTGGAGAGACTGTTTTATGTAAACAAAACAAGCAAACAAAAATCCCAGCCTCAAAGCAATACAGAATTATTTTATATCCCAAATTCACACTGATCAGCAGTGTCGTTGTTGAAAACCTCTGTAAAAAAAAAAAAAAGTGACTTGAAAAAGATAAGTGATCTCAAATGGCTGATTTCATGTCTCTTCCCAGTGGCTTTACCACTGTCCAAGTATTGAAATTGTATCTGAAGTTGGAAAAACTGGAAGAAAAAAAAAATCATGTTATTTCAATGCCATAAATGGCTCCCCAAGGCAGTAAAGTACACAAACACAACTTCAATAAATGCAAATATTAGAACCAGGGCTCACCACTCATTTATAAATGAAAATAAATCAGTTGTATGCAATAAACCAAGATTAACTTGATGCCTGAAGCATGTTCTATATTAGAGGTTTCCACATGCACACACATAGGTGATTGTCTTTTTTTTCTTTTATTTTCTTCTTTTTTTGTGTAATAAAAATGAATTTATTATTTTAAGCTGATCCCAAATGATTCTTTTATCTTCTCTCTTCTTTTTTCTTCTCCCTCTCTGCCTTTTTTATACAGTGTGTTTGGTAAATAGACCAAACACATGTCGACATTGGGTGACAGTATGTAATCTACATTCCCACTGTTTGTTTTACCTTTTGTTACAGAAAGAATAAAGTCTGAGCAACTTGCGCTACTACATCAGTTTCTTTGCACTCTTCTGTACTGTAGGACCTAATTATATTTTAACACTGCATTTACTCCATTTGCCTGGAGAATTATTTCAAATAAGGTGACAGACCTATTGTGTTGTGACATCATAGTAGCTCTTTTTTTGTTGATTTTTTTTTTGCCTTTGTTTTAACCACAGAAAACAAGCCTTTCTGTGAATTCAGCAATAGCACAAGAAATTGCATTAACAACATTTAAACAAAGTGTTGAAAACACACTGAAATAAACGCTACTGCACTTCAGGGGTTGAAAGGAATATGCATCAAAATGCTTGGCATTTAATTTTTTTTTTCTTCGGGAATTTAGCCAGTGAAATATAGCTGCCAGTGTCTCAGGCCTGCGTGTGTTCTTCTGCAATATGCTCTCGATCAATCAGATTTGCATAACTAAACTGTCGGCAAGCCCGCTCGGCTGCCCAGGTGCAGGGCCATTTGCATATAGAACAGTGAGGAGGTCCCAAGAGTCACTTCAGACTCCAGTGACTGCTGAGCCCGCAGTCCACACCGCACTGGAAATGAAATTGGAATGACAAAAAAATGGTAGTGCTAGTCTGCAAGGGTGAAATATGCACTTGTGTTTCAAAGGTTATGTAGAGATCACAAGACAGCATTCAGGCACAAGAACATGCACAACCCCACAGGAAAGCAAATGTTGTTATGTATATTTTGTTTCCCTCCCCCCAACCCTAATGATATGTATTTATTTATTTTTATGTGTGTATGTATATAGGGATAGATAGATATGCACATATGTATGTACACAATTTTTTTTTTTTTGAAGTTGTGCATCACAATTTTGCTTATTCTTCAGTCATTTGGTATGGAGGTGGCAAGGAATGCAGGTGAATTTTAACTGTATAGTTCTTTCCAATTAAATCTCCTAGGGGAGAAAATATAAATAAGTGAGAGACCTTTCCCACAAGTTTCTTTCTTTCTGGAATGTGCTTCTACATTTTCAGCATGCTTGCCTGGAAGTGTATCATCTCCTGCTTCCTGGGCTATTTATTACTCAATTAGAAGAGCTAGATAGTGAATAATTACCACAAAGTATTGATACAGCTGGAAATAGAATAAGAAAAAAGTGGATTACAATACTGATTACTAAAAGCTTTTTTATCTGAGGTTTGGCATAGATATGATTATCCCCAATTTACAGGCAAGAACCTGAAATACAGAGTGATGAAGTGATTTTCCTTCAGGAAAACAGTGATCCATTGATACTCTGGAAGAAACCAAATGATTTAGTGGCACTGTGTGAGACCTGGTATGAGATACTCTACTCTAATCATTAAGAAATGTGGCCTCTTCTTCCTCTACCATGTTTCAGGAAGTGTTGAAAGCAAAGGATACTCTTAGCTCACTTGATCAGGTTGTAATGTTGGATGCTATTTTCCCAATGCAGTTTTTGGGGTACAGCATGTGGCATGTGGGGCTGGAGTCAAATGCACCTCCATGTCACAGCTGAGTACATCCCAGCCCTGGCAAGGAAGGAATACTGCAGATTTGGCCCCTGCTGAAATGCACTGTTTTGATGGGGGAGGGCAGGAGACAAGGTGTCCCTCCTGGTTTGAATGTCAGTTGTTGTCAAGTTGGCATCCTGAGCTGTTTCCATGACAACATCTTTTTGTGCTGGGGGACGAGGTCATGCACCTGTGATCTCGATGAAAAGGACAATGAGAGAATGTACATTATTTAAAGCTTTTATCTTCCAGTACGTGTTTGAGTATAACCTTGAAATTGGGTGAATAAAGGGTGAAGTACATTTCTATGCATAAGAGTGAGGCAAACTAAATTGGTTAGGAAGAGGTGTGAGGAAGAGTGGGCGCATTTCACAGTATGGACACTTCTCTAACCTTTCGTGGATGAGTCAGGCTGTCTTGTCAATGTTCCATCCTGTACATCAGCAAAAGTTTCTTTGGAGTGAAGGGAGTCCATCATTCTTGTGAGTGAAGAGAAGGGAGAGGAATAGGCAAGAAATTCAGCAACTGGTTTTGCTTGGTACGTTCTTTATAAGACACTTAGATTAAGTTGGCTTTTGTGGTTGTGCTTTGGATGGCCACCATAGCTCCTGTTGTGTGAGGCTCTGATTGAAAACTGAATGAAAAAATAGTTTTTGATGCAAAGAGCTTCCAGAATGATTATGTATTGCTCCCCATCATGATTTGTTTTGATGGCCTAAATGCTTCTAAAGCTTCATTTAAGGCTTCAGTAAGATCAGACCTGCTAGAAATAAATATGAATTGTATTCCACAAAAAATAAGCTAGGTATTCCTTTCATTATCTAGTATCCAAAATCAAACAGAAATTTTATAAGACAAAAACTAAAACTAGCCAGAGATAGGGTTTTGTTTTTTTTTTTGTTAGCAGCTTCTTATTCTGTTACTGTTGGTACTGTCGATTTGCTAACATCAAAGCAAGATTGGGCTGGCTATAATTTTCTTCTATTCAAAAATACTGGAAAACATTGTTTTGTCTTATGAGGAAAGAAGTATACAGGTGGCTCAGTGTGACTAAAAGGAGAACTGAAAGACAATTCTTTAAAAGAATAAGTAAATAATGAAATCAAATGAACTAGCTAGAAAGGAGGGAGAAAAGGAGAAAATTCAGCTGACAAATTCAAATAAATTTTATTTTTATCATTCATAAAATATCCCCATGTTTTTGTATATGTGTCTAATCTATATAGGTAGATACACAATGACATTTTTACTTTGAATCCTTGTATATTTTTTTGGCCAAGTCACTTTCTGCATGGTATATTTAAAAACAATCCACAGACAACTGCAATAAAATAAGAGGTGCAATGAGAACAATTGAACAAATCTATCCTCAGATGTAAATCATAAACTTCAGAGATGATTTGGATTAGAATTTTCACAGCTCATATGAATCAAGCTTTTCTTTAAAATCAGAATATTTAAAGCATTTAGAGCAGCTCTCAAATTTCTGCTCTTTATGTAGGTGAAAGAAATTGCACAAGGAAGAAGAAAGAAAACATCACAAAATGAGAAGAATAGTTAAGATGTTAGATAATCTGAGAAATGTCTACAGTTATTAGAAAAGACCATAAAGGTTAGCTGGTGGAGTTAGAGATGACTGCATCCTGTGTGTACCTTTCCTTTCTTAGGCTGTAGGAATGCAAGTGTTGCCTACACTGCTTTGTCAATGAATAACAGAAATTTCCTACAATTAATTCTCCTTGCACCAATGACTTTTTTCTACCAATCTGGAATTGGTAGAATCCATGGGAAGTCAGGAGCAGTTTTGTGAGGATGATGTGAAAAAAGTAGACATATATATGGCCGTGTTACATCAATCCAGAGCCACGAGGTATGTCCCAAAAGATAAACCAACCTCTGCCACTCTAAAGCAAGACAAGTTAAAGTAGACGTCTCCTCAGTGCTTGCATTGGCACAGTGTTGATTCCAGGCATTGATAATTACACATCTCAACTCTCGTTCTCTTCTCTCTTAATATGCAAGAGGAGACACTCATCGGTTGAGGTCAGCTGCTGTGCTATGTGCCACTGGGCTCAGAGATAGCTGAGCAGTGAAAGCAATGCACAATTGCTGTTACTGGTGATGTATGAGGGAGAGAGAGATCACTGTCACAGTATATCTGCTTTTTCAGTTTAATTAGTAGTCAGAACTTCATTTGTCAACTTAATCATTGCAGACAGACACTGCAGAGATGCAAAGTAGGGGAAAAAAATCAGGAAAACAAACAACAAAATGGTGCATTTGTGTGCATTTTATTTGTTTCTCAGATTTTTTTTTTAAATCATGCATTTCATATATACTAAAGTTTAGATTTAAAAAAGAAAACAGTCCATGTAGTCTTGTCATTAAAAGTACTGGTTGCAGAGGAACTGGTTTTCTTGAGCACTTTCAGAAATATTATCCTGTAGTGGGCAAAACTACTCAGCTTCTCCATTTCCCCAGTTTCTTTGTAAATAAAGAAATATTTATTCCAGTTTCAGCTGAGAGAAACAGTAGATTTTTGTCATCCAAATGCTGCTATCCAAAGCCAAATTGAGAGAAATTTTGCACAAAATAAGGAGAGAATCCAACTGATTCATACAAGTCACTGATTGCATTTGCCCACCTTGGTTAAGACAAAATGGCACAGTACTCAACTGGAATTTTCTGTGACCAGGATTGATGTGTTAAACTTAAATAAGCATGGACAGCGCTTTCCTAACTCACTCAGATGTTCTGAGATTTTGTTTAAACCCAGCTGGGTTCAATACGCAATAGAAAAGCCCCATAAAGTGTTCCTGTTCTCTTACTTCATAACCCACTATTGCCTGTTCAAAGGCAGTGATCAGAACATGGTGCCTGAGAAGATGCTTCTTCGTTAAAATGGAGGACAGATGCCACCACAGCCAGCAAGTGTGCTTACAGGGGCAGCAGGCTGTGTGGGGGTGTTGTGTTTGAACAGCTGTGTTTGCTGACCAAAGTGGCACAAAGGGTGGGCTCATGCCTGAGGCACTGGGTTGGGCAGGCAGCCTTTTGTTCTTGTCAGCTGGTGCTGACTCAGCCATGGCAGGGAACAAAATGGCCACCAGGCCCGATGCCACCAGCTACCCTACTGTGCCCGACTGGGAAAGTGAAGGCACATCTGCCACTGCAGGCCTCGTTCCTCATGTTGGTGGCAAGGCAGGAGGTGCTGGCATGACAACTAAGGTTGAAACTTTCCTCCAGATGCCTTGAAAGAAGTTGAATGACTTGTTCAGGCCTCCTCCCATGCAATGTGACTGTGAGGAAACCCCTGCTGCAGTGCTAAGGTCCTCCTTCTTATTCCTGTTGTCTTATAGTAGTTAAAACTTCTCAGTGTGGCCTGCAGCATGAAGCCCCTGCCCAGCACTCCACCTGCCTCTGTAACCTCTGAGCATGGCTGTGGTGAACACAGGCTGGGCTGCCATCATTTGCTGGGCTCTGGGCCTCACCTTGCTTGCATAGCATGTCTGCTGCAGTTCTTTGAGTTGTTGCCCAGCAGTATCTTTAGGAAAAGAGGATTAGAAAAGTTTGGGAGGAGGAGGGGAATAGGTAGGGACTGAACTCAGTGGGAGCCACTGGAATCTGGGAGGGAGCTGTGGGGTAGCAGGTCCTCTAATAATTGCAGTGTATTTTAGGCCACAGCTTTTTTCGTGGTTGAAGTCCACCAGGAGATGGTCCTGCTTGCTAAGTAGGCCAAAGTAATCTGGGCATCATTTCTTGAAGTAGGTTGAAAAGGCAAATGTGAAAGTGGCTGAGGCTCCATAAATGTGACTGGAGGTCAAGATGATCCATTTATTTCTCATTAGGAGTCTGTTGCTGCCTTGCTGTGCTTCTCATTGCACTGGTAATGAATGATGGTAGTGATGGCATCAAGGTTTATGCTGGGAGGTCCCAATAGATGCTTTTGAGTACATAACCTAAGTAGATGACACAGACTCGAATGCTGGGGAGGAAGTGGTGAATGTCATGAAGAGATGTGACTGAAATCACTGGAAAGCAGGGTGACAAAGTTGGGACTGGAGCTCATTTCCTGTGCTTCCCTGCCTCAGTGAGGAAATTCTGCTGTAAAATCTCTGCTGGGACTGCCACCCTTCCAGACAATGTGTCGTCTCTCCTGTCATCAGCTGCTGAATTCTGGCCTCAAATGACAAGATTTATCATGTATTTATGTGGATTTGCTCTGTAAAAACACAATGGTCCATGTAGTAATTTAGATCTTATGAAACATGTAACCTGATGATTTTTGTTTGGACTGTTTTTTCCTTAAATGTATAGCTTGTAATTTTTTTTTTTGGAGTGGAGGGTTAAGAGGGGCAGATATTTTTAGAACAGAACTTAAATTTTGTGATTATCTGTTGAACATGAGTACAAGAGGGTGTGCAGACATTGTTAGAGTGTACAGGGTATATGAATTTGTGTGCATGGCTTACTAACCAGATGAGCTGGAAGATCAAACTACCTGACCTCTGCTGTGGTGTGATGAGAAACAGGTCACACCACCTCTCTCTGTGCCTTACTTCTTCTTTCCTCTTGTCCACCTCAGATATGGCTCTTCAGTAATTCTGTATGCTATGTATGGCACCCAGCCTTGTGTGGTGTCCTGAATCACAGTTGCATCCCAAAGTACTGATGTAATAAGTACAATATTGCATATGTATTATATTTAATTTAGTAACATGGCCTCTTATTTGGGATTCATGGAGCTTTTAGGTGATATTATCTTGGTTTCTCAATTTAGTTTGACAGTCATTCGTGAAGTTTTCCTGAAGCTTCTTTGTTTTGAATATTTCTAATGTGCTTGAAGTATTTTGGTACATGATATTTAAGTACAATAGGAAGGATTTAAAAAAGTAGAGTACTGATCCTGACAATGTCAGTCGTGCTCCCTCTCCTTCAGTCAGTCTTCCAGTTAGTTTTGTAAGAATTGTATGCCTTAAACAAATGAGCTATTGTGGAAATCTGTTGGTCAGAACTCCTCAAAATGAGCCTTACTCCTGCTTTATTAATTTCCCACAATGAATTCTTTCTGTCTCAGAGGAGCCTTTCATTAAGAGAGCTCATAGCTTTTCAAAGAGCAATGAATTTGTATTTCATTGCAATGGCCTATTGAGTGGTTACAATCCCCACTTCACTGATGAGAAAATGGAGGAACAGAGAGAAGTGAATTGTCTGAAGCTATTTAGTAAATGGGAACACACCTGATTTCAGGTTTCAGTCACTTAAAGTATTTTCTTCTGCTTTTCTTTTTTTGGTCTTATTTCCCTAACGTTCTTTTTCACGAGTCCCTTTTCTTGAAAATTAGTGTAAATTCAACAGTTACTCTCATTTGTACTGTCTAAACAGTTTCCTTTAATATATTTTCTATCTGTATCTTTATACATATATGTACATATTTGTGTGTGTGCATATATGTATACGCACACACATGCATATACACAACACACTGACAGTTTCTCCCTCCCTCTCTCCCTCTTTCTCTTCACATTCTAAATAGAGGAGCTACAATGGGAGTGTAGGGACTGAGCACAAGCTGTTGTTTACACTAAGTTTCCTTGTTAGACGTTGTGGCTCCAGGAAAAGTTGCAAGTTTATTTGGTATGTTCCAGTAATCTAATTGGAAAAGTGGAATTACCACTTAAAAGATGTGCAAGAGTGATGGGGAGAGAAGATCTTTAAGTCATGAAGCTAAAATGAGCTGAAGTTATATGCTGGAAAGTGCTGCTGTTGCTGCTGCGGAGAGAAGCTTTATTTGAAATTACAGAATGAAAATTACCGATCAATGCAGCCAGAATGGAATGATTGATATTTCAATTGCACTTCTAGAAAATGTAGCATAGCATAAAGATACACTATTTACCTTCTTTTCAATTCCAAGTTTTTGCACATTATAATAACATATATAAGTACATAAGTGGGCATTTCCAGATGATGCAGTTGGGAGCAGAGTTGTAAGAGCTGCAGTATCTATCAAACTTCAGGCTAAGCTCAGCTGCAGCAGTATTTGCTTTTAGGAAAATGGTGACAAAAGTGGTCTCCTGTGGTTGAACTTGTGTTTCTTTTCTCTGAGTGATGATGTAGAATGTAAGGGTCAGTCAAGAACTGTACACATAATCGTCTGCGCTAATGCTATTACCTGTGCAATGAGTGGATGAGGCATGAGTGCTCAGAGTGCAGGACTCATTAACAACACTTCACCCCTACAGCTGTTCCCAGGAAGTACCTAAAAGTTCCTATCTTGGTTCTTCTACAGTGAAGAACACCTTAGCTCTTCTGCCCTTGTATCTCTGGATACAGTCTTTGGAATTGGACTTCTTGCAAATTCTGTGGAGGTGACCTAAGGGAAGAATTTGTGCTCCACACCCTTTTTGATGAATGAAATATGTTATAGAGATGAAGAGCTTTGCTTCATTTTGCTTTATGCATAAAAAAAGAATGTTTTAGCATTTAATAATACTAATGTAAATCACTATTCTAAAGTTTGGGACAGGTCTCCATCTTTGTATTGTGTTCCTGCTAATGATTTATGATATATGGCTATGGCTAAACCCTGAACACCTACTTAAGGAATGGAGAATATTTATTTGCTTACAAATAGTCAACACAAAACTGTGTAAGACTTAGAGAATCCATGTAAGTGTCAAAAATTTATTTGGGCTTTTGGAAAATCTTGCCTTTACAATATTTACACCTCTGGCTATATTTGACCTGTACCTACATCAAGGAAAGAAGCTTCCTATGAGAATGTGCAAAACGTGATTTTGAAACTGCCTATTCCTTTTTTCAGTTGCAAGAGGTATCTACAGAGACAGGTTAAAACAGCTATATAAATATTCTGATTTTCAGGAATGTATAGCTCACTGTATTTCTGTAATCAAAAGAAAAGATCAACTCCTGTGTGTGGTTATAGAACAGCAACACCACAGTTCTGTCTTCTGTTACAGACTTCTAACAAATTTACGCTACTGTAATGGAACATGGAGTTTGGCCCTGCAGGAGCATTATGTCCTATTCATTCCCTTAGCAGAAGCTCTAATTTTCTGTGACATCATAAATGGTTGCTATGGATGTGATTGCTGTGACTCAAACATGGTTAGTGACTAGGACATCAGATTTAAAAAGGCTATGAAGAGGAACTCTTCAGGAGCTGCAGTCTGTTTTCATGCAAATGCCCCTAGCACAAAGTGGAGGACAAGAAATGCAAAAAATAGAATAAATAACCAGAATTGCCTGTAAATGAAATGTTTTACCAAGTTTTCCCTGAAGCATCAGCAGCTCTTTAAACATGCTGGTGATAGCCCATCACAAAGCCAGATGTTACCATTTATCAAGTAAAGTAAAGAGCCCCTCCTGCTTCCACAAATATGAGCTGAATATGAAATCAAATGGGAAACTGCTGCACTAACATTGGAGAAGATATAATGTTTAACTTTTAAGCTATTGACAGACTTGAGAGTAAAAGAAGTGTCTGACACGAAAGAATAAGTGTCGGCAGCATTACTTGATTCATCTTTCAAAGGCAAAATTGCAGCCATATGTATAGACTTAAATCACTTGATGGATGTCCTACAGGTTATGATTTCTTTCTCCTTTTTCTCCTTTCTCTCTGTCACCTTCTCCTCCCTTCCCATATGCAGGTCAAGTGCTTCTTAGGGATAGGACCCGTTGCAAAACTCTGAGCCACGTTCCCACAGCCCCAGGCTAGCAAAATGGGTTTATAAGACACAAGGATAGCAATTATAAAAAATTTTTACACTTCCTTGAAAGCATGCTTTTTCTTCCATATCTGTCTGCAACCTGATGAAAGAAAAAGTTGGTCTATATCCAGCCAAGAAAGCTGAGCCAGTGCCTGGGTGATGGTGACGTGTGTAAGGAGAGGCTACTGCAGTCAGTCCCCTCACGCTTTTCGCCAAGAGTATTGGTCCTTCTATCGCAAAACAAAGCATCTGGATTCTGATTGACTCCAATGCTGGCTTATATGTTTCAGGCAACATCAGCTGTAAAAGTATCTTTTTCTAATTTTGTTTTACCTGGAAATTTGTCTCTTCCACTCAGATGGGGAATGTAGGATGGCTTTATAGGATGAAGTAACCATTTTAATGCTGGATTGATGTAAGTTAGTGGGTTTGGGATTTAAATGCAAAATCAAAGACTCCAGGTCTTCAACAAAGGCATATGCAGAATGACAACAGCCAGTGTTGTTGTAGCTGTAAGAGCCTAATAATGTAAGCACGGAGAGGTTTGCAGTGAGAAGTGCAAGAAAGCTGAAACAGTTGGAGAAAACAGATAGGCTTTCATGCATGTAACTGCTTCTTCAGGTCTGAAGGTTAAGCAGCAAACTTCAAAGTATGTATTGAAGGTAATTGTTTGGCTAACATAATTAGGTTAACCCCAGTTAGACACTTTGAAAGGAAAGAGTAGCTGGGACCTGTGAAACACCAGGAGATATTAGCAAGAGAGAGGTGATGTGCTTGTTGGCTGAATGCATTCTTACTTTTTAACATTTGGAATTTTGAGTTAGTTGGAATGGCATATGAAGAAAATTATAAAATGCCATGAAACCAGTATTGCTACCAGGCTCATGATTTTTAGTACTGTACTGGGTTATATTTTATGTTCTCAAGCTTTTCTTTTTAGAAGTAATGTGTAGGTCTTCTTGACGTGAAGTCTAAGAGATCAGAGTCTGAAAAGCTGTACTGTGAAAAATGTCCTGTAATTACTATTTCTGCACTTCGTATATTGTGATTCAGTGTTCACTTGATGCATAGTGATGAAGTGTACTACATCCTGGGATGAAGAGAAGATAGTTTCAGTGTGCAATATTGGCTGTGGAGATAATGTCTGCATTTCTGGCTGTGATCTGTTGTGAGCTGGTTCTTTTCAGCATTTGGCCAAATACTCATACATGGACTGTAGAGGTCATTTTAGTAACCACACTGTACAGCTGGGGAGCACTTGGCCGGGTTGTGCTGGTGGATACCCAGCTGAAGGGGATGAAATAAGTTCCCTCTGCAACACATGAGCAGGGTCATTGTCTGTGCTCTCTTTAGGCAGGGGCCATTCTGTCCCAGTGCTGCCACTAGCAGTATTCGCCTCCAGAAAGACTGAAGCAGAGTCCACCCATTTGCAGCAGCTCCAGGAGGTCCTGTGCACATTTTCTGTTTGTGACAGCTTCCCCTCGGTTTGGTGCCTGCCGTACAATTTGAAACCAATATGTTTCAGGAGGGTGGTTGGGGAAGTGGGGGAGGGGGTTGCTGAATTATGGTTGCTGTGGGAACCATAACTTTGAATTTCTTGACATCTGTCCAATGACAATCTCAACATTAACGTTGCATTAACATAGTTTTTTTGCATTTAATTAAAAAAGATGATGGCCTGGAATCTGTTAAGGAATTTAAAGCCAACATTTAAAATGTTTGCTGGGAGCAGAGATGTCAGAGCCTCTGCTCTGGAAACACTCTTGTGCTCGCTAAGCATTCTGATGATGTACAGTAGCCACAGAGATGAGAAGTGAAAGCAAAATGTTTGTAAAACCATTGTCTTTTTGTCTCCTTCTGGTGGCTTTGCCCACTTTTCCTGTCTGAAGGAAACTGCTCTGACTGAATTTAAAATAACTTGGAAACTAATTGTCTCCAATTTCTTCATACGCCGTCGCTCAGTGCTGGCCACTGACTCACTTCATGTGCAGGCTGAGTTTTCTGGGAGCTTGCTTCTCCAGCCTACGCTGTCGTCCTGCAGGTTCTTGAGAGCTGATTGCAGAAACTCTTTCCATGTGTCAAGATATGCCTGATTATAAATGCCTGACTACAGTATTCATCCTGCTTTCTGGACTCTTAGAAATGTGTTTGGGTTTTCAACATAATATTCTGGTGTACTCACTAATTGGTTTTGATTTTGAAGGTTGTGCAAAAAACCATTTACAGCTGATAGGTGTTTCACCTCGAAAGGTTTGGAGGTGCTGGGCTTTAGAACTCTCTTTTGTAACCTTGTGTTATTTCAATAAGTTCAGCTATCAGACAAATAGACATATGGACTGTGCTAAAGTTAGGTTATGTAGATAGGAGAAAGATGTTCATATGGCACTCGTGTTATTTAGCCTTCTCTCATAACAGAATACCATACTGTTAAAAATTGTCTTTTTTTATGTAATTCTTCCACATATATTGAGATAAAAAAAATTATTAGTCTAAGGTTGGCTCACATCATCAGAGCTTCTGAATGTTGGCAACTTCCCTACAGTCTGTTGCAGGCAATAACTGCCAGGGAAGTTGCTTGAACACATGCAAAAAATAGGTCTTCCTGCTGAGCCACCAGCCCAGCAATGTAAGGAAGAATTTAATACCATGGCCTTAAGAAAGTTTCTGTGTTCTTCACAGACAGTCGTGCCTTTGGTAAGGTGATGGAGGAGAATATAAAATCCCAGAGTTACTTCAAGCCTCGAAAAAGTTGTGAAAGAAGACTTGGCAGTTAGTAGCTTTATGTAAAAGATTTTTGCATATAAATTGCATATGCATATGACATTTTAGCTCCAACTTTACATGTGTTTTGGAGGTTGGATGCAATCTTGTCCCTGCCTGTCTGTTTGCTTTTGCCATAGCTGCATCAATATTAATCCTGTTGGTTTTTCCCTCTGGCTTTTTTTCTTAATTTCCCTCTCCCAGTTTTGACTTAAAAACTAGCTGGTTCCTTTTATCCTAGGAAAAAAAAAATATTATTTTTAAAGTGTGCTTTTTTTGTTTTGTTTTGTTTTGTTTTTGGAGTTGACTCCCCTGTATTTATCTAGTGACAAGAAATGGTTAGAGAGCTGATAAGATGAAGATATATTCCTTTACTGGAGACCTTTTCTCTTCTTTAAAGGGAAGGAAACATTCCTTAAGTAGTGTCGCTATCCTGCTTCTCTCTTGCAACCGTATCATCAGAAAAACAGAGGCTTTGCCTTACCAAGTGGCTGCCTGCTGAATTTAAGAATACCTCTATTCTGAGTGCAGAATTGGATGCACTGTTTAAAAATGACTGTTTGTAAATGAAGTCCTCCTTTTTGTTTGCAAATTGTCAGTGAACATCCTAGTTCATCTTCCTTTTTTTTTTTTTTTAAAATCTCATTATTCATATCCTCCCAGGAAATCATATTTCATTTTTGAGGTTTCTTGTAAACTGATATAAAGAAGCGAATGAGATTTTCACTTATGTTTTTGAGCTCAGTTTTTAAGCTTCACTGCCATGAGGCAGCTGCCCCTCATTACCCTCATGACAGAGGCAGTTGTGGACAGGAGGATCTGAACAACCTACACTTCTTTGTCCTCACTAAAGGCAATCAGAGTTAAGAAATTTTTGCACTCAGCCCTATACTAGAAATGGCAGTATATCCCCCAGTGTTAGCTGATGAAATTAACAATCCCCTTTCCCCTCCAGTTCTGGTAACAATAACTCATTTCAGTCAAGTCATTGGAATTACTTTATTACTGCAGTAGGAGAATTGAGGCACTCCAGGATATGGTAGCACATCACCTATATCTGTAGTAGAGGGGAGTTTCAACTTGCAGGTTGAAGAACTGCAAATTTGCTTTTCCATTATCTAATATTTTTGATTATTTGAAATTTGTTTGGATTTCTGTGGTGGTTTTTGTGTGTGTGTGTGTGTGTGTGTGTGTTTGTTTGTTTGTTTGTTTTTGTATTGGAATTTCCCATACTACCAATTTGTTGTTTTAGTTTCAATGAACTGAAATTTGGAGAGTGTTGAAGAGCTAGGTATTATCTTTAAATCCTTATATTTTCTAGCGTATCTTTTTTTGTCCTTGCATGTTTTTAAGTCAAAAAGCTGTCGTTTCACAATCATTCTCACAAATTTCCTGAGATGGACTCATGATGTAATTAATACCTCGATGCTGCGGTCCAAAATAAATGATGTGGACAACTCAGTGGTTCAAGTTAGCACAACATTTGATTTGATTCCATAAGCTCATAAAAGTTGCTTTGAGTTGGATAAGAGAATGTAACTGAACACGGGCTGTAACGATGCATCAAAAGCTATGACATCCCTGCTCAAATAATTTATAAACAGCAGAAGAATTTTAAGAACTGAATTACTACCTGATCTTCAAAAGAGACCATGTACTTCTATTAATATAAAGAACAATTGCGGGCTGTTAGCCGTTATTTGAATTTGAAATTTGTCAAAAAGGGGGTGGAGGAGGAATATATCTGCACTCTAATGTGGATAAAGGATCTTCTGCGTGAGGTAAAATTACTTCTGAAATAAGGAAAGTTTGAATAAGCTCTAAAGAAGAGGTGCAACTTTCTCTTCAGTGTCTTTATTCTAACCTCAACTCCAACTGTCACCTTCTTTCCAACCAGATCCCAAACACCCCAAAGACAAAATTTTCTCTTTCTACTGCCTGGATTCATTCCTGACTACAAATTCTCTGAAACTCCCCAACTTTTTTTTCCCTTCTTTTTTGTTTTTCCCCTTTCCTTTTCTCCTTTCCCTGTTTTTTCTTCTTCTTTTTTTTTTTAAAAATTATTATTATTATTAATGAAAAGCCAGCTCCATTAAAAACACAGAGTACATGTTTACATAGGGATTGCCTTGTGACAAATGGAGGATGCTGTATATGGGTGGGGGAGGTCTGTTCCTCATCACCACAAACCTCTACCCTGGCTCTTTACAGATATTGTCTCTGTGATGAGATACAGGGGGCTAGAGTTCTCTTTACTGGACGTAAATACTCACTATATTGTACACTATCATAGCAGACCTTTCTGACATCACCTTTTCACCTCTTTTTTAGCTGGTGAAAGCCCTTTCAAGGTGCAAAGAAGGGCCAATATTGTCAACTGGAATTTCTGGTGCAGTTTTGCTTTCAGACAGTTGTAGCAAGCAGCAGATAAATTTGCTTTCTGTATCAGTGTGAGTAAGCAGAACTAGTACTGCAGAGCAACCTTTGTCCCTGGGACCTGGGCAGTGATGTTCAGCTAAACAGATAAATTACCACATTCAATTTGTCAGCCTATTTAAGGGGTAAAATGAGCAATTTTTAGCATGACTGTATACCAACTAACTCTGTCTTGCTAATTGCTGCTTGAATGCTGTTTTTCAAGTCCCCAGTAGCAGTAATGAAGGAAGCTTGACATTCTGCTTATAGGATGCAGACTGTGAAATTTTAGCCTTCTGATTTTTATATTAGCTAACCATAATCCTAACATTGCCACACATTGATTCAAGTTAAAATGTGATGAAATATAACGAAACGGAAGAAGTAATCATGAGGCACTTTGAGGAAGTCCACTTCTGTTCTGTGTCGGAGACATGATGAAGTCAACAGTAGTAGTCCAAGTGGGATCCTCTGACACTCCTTCAGCATACTTTGTAGACTGTTCCTTCATACTTTTCTAGCTCTGAATGTTCAAAGGTTTATTCACTCTCTAATTCTCTGTAGGATCAACTTGGGATGGGGGAAAGCCTCATGAAAGAATGGAAGTTCAAGTGAGTGGGTAGATGGGACTTGTTTTAGAATGGGAAAAAAAAGAGGATAAAACCAACCAAAATTCAAATGTGCTTTGTTTCATTCATTTAGATGTCTTCCAGATTGGCAGGTTTGGATGCAGGATGAGATGAGAGCTTTGTGTACTCAAATTATGGTCAGTAGAGTGTAGAAAAAACCATCTAAATTTATTTTATGTCTGACACAGAATAAGTATCAAGCCCAGATCTTTTATTTTACAGAACTAAGTCTGAACTTGCATGTGAAAGAGAAAAAGGAAACAGGGAAAGAAGCTTAAAGAAATAAAAAGAGGAAGTGAGGGAAAACAGACAGTACTAAAACTGCAGTCTTAGCCTTCTAAACCCTTTTGCTTCTCTGATTGATACTTTTCAATTATACCTTCCCATTTCACTGACATTTGAAATGCTATTTTTTTTCTAGCGATAACTTCAAATGCTTAAGTTCCAACAGCACCAGTAACCCTGTTTAGCTGTAGTAGTAAATTGGTTCCTTGTACAACATAATGGCAGTGACAGCCTTTTGCTAGGGAAATGAGTTCTCCAATGGGACATGCCTATGATAAGACGTCCGGTTTTGAAATTGTATTTCTCTGTATCAGAATTAAATCTGGACTTTATATTTCTTTGCTGCCACTGCTCTGTAGCTGGTCCCTATACAGTACGACCAAAGACTGACAAGTAATGCTTACACAGGAACCCTTTCACTTAAATTGGATTTGTCCTTTTATGTTTCCTCCTATTATTAGCTATTAAAATCTCTCAAAACCTTTTTTAAACAGTGATAGGGTTTGGCAAACCTGAAACTCACTGACTGGGAGGAGGAAAAAAGAGAATTCTAGTATTAACAGCAGTAATTTCCTTCCCTAGGTAAAATTAACTCACATTTAGTAAAATACAGTATTGATTCCCTGTGTTATATGGTAAGATATATGGAGTATCTTCATTGTGTTGAGAAAGGTCAGGATTTGAATGTATTGTATTGGCACAGCTAAAGGCCTTTTAAAAAGGATACCAAAGAAAACACAAATCAGCACCACTCCTGGGTACCTTTAGAAAATCCAAGTCTACTTTATTCTGGCTGTCATATTGTATTTCTTAGAGCCTTTAGTGATTAAAACAAAAGTAATGGGCTGCCTGTGCTGTTTGATTTGCATTGGTGCCTGTCAGTACTGTAAGTGTGTGCATTTTGTTAGTGTATTATTACTATATGCTGTAATGGAACAGCACAATGGAGGTCACTAGGAGATCATCGCCATGTGTAATTTTGTTTTAACCTTAGGTTTACATTATCACTTAAATAACAAAATAATAATCAGTCTGTGGGAAAGAGGAGTTCTTTTTCCATTTCTTGTAGTAAAAATTAACTCAATGTGATCTCAATATTGGTTGTCTCATTATGGATACCAGTGCTATTTCTTCTTTCTTCAGAAAAATGTTCCTTGCAAATTTAGGAGAAAAGCAGCTTGGAACTTCAGAGATCTTCAGAAAGAAATAAGTATTTTACATTTCAGCAATGGCCTCTGACTCATTTCTAATTTAAGTGTGGGATGTCTTTGCAGTAGAAATTACAGAGAAGACTAAGTTCTGACCAAGGTGGGTCTTAAAATACACTTTCTTGTAAAGGCTACTGGACTTGTACATATACAGGCTATCTATATAACATTTGTATGTAATTTGAAAAGACTGAATTTTTTTTGTTTTCAGTTTGCATCAGCAAACTCTAACAGTGGACCAGATGATATTTTTCCTAGTTATGATAGAGATTTCATTGCACTCACTAAATGACTTAAAATTATTTTATTAAATTTACTGTGTGATGAGTATTTGGCCCTTTAATTGCTGATCTTTTTACTTTTTAAAACATTGACCATAATATAACTTTTACAGCCTCTGCCTGTGTTTTCTAAATGTCATTAATAATCAGAAATGTTGAATACAGAAGGGCAAGTTAAATCCTGTCACTGAAACAGCAAACAGCTTTAGTCAAATGTATTGGCACAGGATTAAAAATGCATCAAGCATGTATTTGTCTTCTCAATGGGAAGCCCTTATTAATAGTTTGAAGAGTAGAAAGCTTAGCCTTATACAACAAGCACTGTAGTAGGGTTTTTTTTTTTTTATAATATATTTTAATGTGTGAAATTGCAGGATGCCAAGGTTGCTATTAGAGCTCCTCTCTCGTTCCAGTAATTTTCCCACTTAGATTCATTCTTTCCTTTCACAAAAAAGCACTTCATAGTGGTCACAGCAGAAATGCAGTGATACTGAGTAGAGAGCAGAACTCTTGCAAGGTTAATTACTACACCACTGTCAAAATATTGGACATAACTCTAAGGACATGAGTCGGCTCACTTCTTAGAGAAATCTCTCCCTGTTTCTCTCTTGTGTACAAGGCTGCTTGAAGGAAGTGTATGTGCTTTATTAATAATTTTGGTAGAAATGTGGAGTTATAGGAAGGATACTTTAGAGAAACCTCCTTCTTTCATTATGTCCCCAGTGCAGCACAGCAGCATGAGCTCACTGAACTCAACAGACCTGCAGACATGACTTCTACCTCAGCAGCCTGTTTGAAAATAAAACAGGTGAATTGTCTACATTCAAAATTTTGTGTTGGCATCTGACTCTAGAAATTAAAAGAAAGTGTTTGTCTTCAACCTTGTCATCCTTCCCTGTTCAGCCAAGGCATCTAGGAGGTTTGGGAACTTGAAAAATTGCTTTTTTGTATTTGGGAGAAAACCACATTGAATTAAATTTTAAAATGAAGTTAAAGGAAACCACCAAATCTATGTGTGGCCTGGCAGATGCCACACTCTGTGTTTATTAGCTGTGGGCCAACAAGTTGGAGTCCCCTGAAGCCCTTACTGGAAACCTACAGAACAGAACTAAACCGATTTCTCTACCTCATTCACAAATTTGATTAAACTCTGCTGTAATGAAGAGTCTGTATGAGTCTCTCCCTGGCTTACAATTTCTATCAAGTGCTCACAAATGCTTCTTCTACAGATGGTGACAGAATAGCTAAAGGGAAAATCTGACCAGATTTGTTCTAGACCACACTATCATACTCTACTTTAGCCCTTTGATGCCCCTCAGCTGACTTAAATAACATTCTTGCTGAGACATCAGTATTAGTCCACTCCTATATTTCACCCAAATCTTTTTGTGTTGTCATTTCTGCTTTTTGACAGCCAGCTGCTGTCACTTGACCATATCACTGTGGTCCTTTTGCTGATGCTTTCTGGCCGAGCATGCCCTTTTCTCTAGCTGTCAGGTCCAGCCTAGCCACTGCCACCGCTTGATGTAACTAGCCTTGAGGTTTTCTAACAAGGAGCCCAGATGCAGGAAGCAGATTTCTGCATTGTCTTTCACCAAACCTCTTCACTCTAGGCACTGTTCATTTGCTGAGGCGCTGCCAGAATTCTGGATGGGCTATCAGGTCTTCAAAGATTACTTTGTGTGTTTGTGTGTTGAAAAAAAGTTGATGTGATCCACTAAGGGGTGCCCAGTGCTTGTTGTGAACTCCTAAAACAATTGGACTGAGAAATGAGCTGGATAAATAGAAATGAGGTTGAATTCTGACAGAATAAATGTGGAAAATGTCTTGTGCTTTGCACTGCTTTCATACAGCAAGCATTTCATTATTTATTTTTCTCAAATCACTTTTGAAATGTGCTTACCACATTATTCTGTGAGCAAGAACAAATCATGTTAAATTAACAATGCAAATAAAAACAATTAACAAGATGACCATGTCTGCTAATAAGCTCAATCAAATTTGCAAGTTGACACAAATAACCCAACAACAACAACAAAAAAAAAAACAAGAATAACAAAACCCCCTAAAGCCCCAAACCTTCAAACCATTGTAATTTCTGATCTTACAAAAACCTAATGCATTTTTTAGCCTGCTTGGAAGCCTGAGGCCTTTCCGACAAGTGGGGCTGTGAGCCATCTCCTCACTGGTGATCCTCATCTAACAGACAACTGACCTTTCAGTCTGGGGGCTTTTACGTTGTGCCCTTTGGCAGAAGTTAGCAGTTAGAAAAGTAAGAAGGGTGGCTTTTTCAATAGTCAGTCGTGAAAGGCTTTGTTGAGTGAAAATAAACACTTTAAATTATATCCCAGACAAACATGGCATCCCATTTGTCCTGGTGAACACAGTTCTTACACGTCTTCTGAACACAACAGCTGATGGGTGGTGGCATGTGCACTGAATGAAATCTCTTTGAGATGTAAGTCTTTAAATTCTTCACAGTTTTGCTGTCCCCTCTTATAATTAATGGTGAAACTGAGGCATGGAAGCTAAGTCGTGTCAGTGTCCAGGGCCTGATTTTATATTCAAAGCTGTCTTACCCGTTTTAATTGGCAGCTCAGTTTTTAAATAACTGGCTTTCTGAATCCCTTCCAGTTGTGTACACATGGCATTTTGTTAGTTGAAGCTTATTGTCAACTCGCTTTTTTTTTGTTGTAAAAAAATCAATACAATTTGAATTTTTCTACCCAGACAGAATCCTTGGTAAATTGTTGTGGATGGTTATTGATTTCTTATATCTGTGAGATTTTTTTTTTTTTTTAAATAGCATTAAGGTAAACAGAAGTCTTATTGTGTTCATTTACAGGATAACACTTATCTAGACAAAAGAACACATAAGCACAGAGCTTACCTATAGGAAAGATGCAGTAAATAACTTCCAATAACACAAAATAAGAAGAACAAAACCTTTCTGTTGCTGAGCAGAATGGGGAGATTGCTTTCCTGTCACTAATTTTGATTGAACTGAGTCTGTGCTTTTGGAACTGGTTCACCGATACAAGAAGCAGCATCATTTAACTATTTCTTTAACTTTCATGCCCACACAAAACACAGTAAAGGCAAAAAGGGTCTTAAATGAGGATCATGAGTCTAATCTTACCCCCTTTGAACCTGTAAAGGAAGGGAAGCATATCTATCTTTTAGACATTAGGTTGATTTTTGCTTCCTTCTAGATTGTCTCTAAAATAAAAGATGACTCTCCTATTACACTTTGAATTCAAGTGAAGCATCCATTTCTAGAAGCACAAGATAATGGAAAGTTGAGGAATGTTGCTAAGTTTATGAAGTCTCCACCCATCAAAAAAGTGAGCATTTCCAGTGATGCTCAAGGCTTTGAACCTTTAGGATACAAATCTTTCAAGAAGGTACTGCAAGATTCAGTTGCAGTGAGTCTGAACCTGACCTTCACCCTCATTCAATCTTTTACTAGAAATCTAAATTGGTCTCCAGACTGAGCTGGATAGTTTCACATCAGTATATTTCAGCATACTGTAGTAACACGTTAAAATAAACAAGGCAAAAATTGAGATGAGCTGCAATTCCATAGTGAGACGTGTAATAATAATAATAACTTTGATAAAGTAGAATGAAGGGACAGATAATGAATTCTAGCAGATTAATGAATGGCTAATGTGGGCTTCTTGGGACAAAGAGCACTTCTAGGGAACACGTGATCCCAGGAGTGACTTGAGTGTTGTCAATGCTGATGCTCAGTGATGAACAATTATGGACTCCAGCATTTCACTATCAAAAAGGCTAATGTTTAGCTTTTATAATGTACAACTGTTTTAGGGTTAGGCCATACACCAGAGTTACTGCAGGGAAAATTGGAGTTAATTATTGTTGAATGGGATACTGAATAATAGTAATAATCCAGAGGAGGATATTTTGAAATGTTTGGTGTCTCTCCTTTTTTCTCTTCTTTTTTTTTTCAACTTTCATTCTCTTCTGGTTCCCCGTGGAGTGTTCAGTTCCTAGGGTGGCCTGAGGAGAGATCAGTGATGCTGTGCTTTGTAGTCTATTACAGCACAGCTGTTCATCAATTAGAATGGAGAAAATAATCCTGCTGTTTTAGAATAGCGTGATGTGCCTGCTATGTTATCAGGCAAAATGCAAACTGGATGTACGAAACCCACGTAGTGAGGCTGCCAGTGTGAGGGGAACCTCTGACTCAAAAAAGTTCTCCTTTATTTTTCTTCTTTTCTCTGCCAGTTTAAAACTATAATTACAAACTTGAGCACTCACTCTACTTTATGACATGAAGGAGCATCCATAGCTGCCCTGCAGGAGCCAGCAGAGCTATTAGTGAATCAGAGTGCAGGAGTAAAGCTAAGAAATCTGAAGCAATGCTATGCTAATACAGTGTCAGTTCATAAACCACTTCTTTTCTTTTCTTTTTTTTTCTTTCCATCAGGCCTTCTTTTTTTGTAATAGCAAAGGAATGTGTGCTGAAAAGCAGATAGTTAGTGCCACTTTGTCACCATATGCCTTTATATTTGGAAATTTGCATAAACAGCAAAACATTAAAACAGGATTTATAACCCCCCTCAAAAATAGAAAATATATGCAGAAGTTTCAAAAGGAAGCCATAGGAGTTAACTTAAAAAGCCCCAGCCCTAAATCCCATTAATTGGAAACTGTGTGTTTTATTGATATTCATAACATGTATCTATTACACAGACTGTGTAGTGTACAGAATGTTGTTTTTATATGAGTGAGGTAGCCCTGCTCATGGGCAATACTGTGAATTTCTGTTACAATTCTTAACACGTGGATTAGACAGCTAAATTAAAAACCTGAGAGGCAGAGGGAGAGATGGACAGTAGTTAAAGCAGAATCAATCCTCTCTGCTCTTTCCAAATGCACGATCTCCTGCGCCACTTGCATTTACACTCAGCCCTTATGGAAGGGAAAAGCATACTCTGAGACCCAGTAAATCCCCTCCTTCCTGTTGGAGTACTGACTGAAATAACTAAGAACAGCAGTGACAAATTAATTAGCGAGTGGGTTGTCTCTTTACTCATCACAGGTGGTTTACAGCTGCAGGTTATGCCCTAGTCATTTAATGTCGACTTGGGTTCAAGACCCCCCTCTTCAGCCTCTGCAGAAGGAGATCAGTCCAAGGGTGAGTTTCACTGAAATTTACCTGGGAATAAAGTGGAAGGTTTTACTTTTTGTACTTAAAACTTGTTTATTAAGTGGACTGAGCCTTGTTCTGCCTTAACAGTAACCTAAGAAGCATCCACAAATGGGCCTGTAGTGGCCTTGGGTCTTGGAATGGGAGGCCTCAAAATAATACTTGGTATCAGAGAATATTCGCTTGCCCACGTGCAGATGCCAAGAGGCCCTTCGAGACATGATTTCCCCTCTCTGAGCACTTTCAATTGCTTTGCAAACCTTGATCATCTTGCTTTTTTTCCCCTTCCCCCCCTTGATTTGCATCTTTTCTAACTTGTATAATTATACATGTGTATGCATTTATGATTTTTGTTGTTCCCCTCTTTCTTCCCAATGCTCCTGCTGTTGCATCTTTTACAAACATTTGTCTTCGTTTCTCCCTCAAGTAAGAGAATACGCTCTTTAAAAGCAAGGATGCTAGAACAGAGATTGTTCTTTATTCATTTACTTTGGCAATTATACTGCAGTAAGTTATTCATTATTCATAATGCCTCATGTACTACTGACTAGCGCTATATAGCTGCTAAATGTAAGGAAGTTGTAATATGAGACATTAAGTGATACGAGATCCTACTTCATCGTTGCTTCTGCTCAGTTTTGGGTCATTAGGGGGGACAAGGCAGCCATTTAGGGTGCAAATCAGAAAGCATGTAGATTTATAGTGGTTACTGGGAGTTGAACAGTTAATCTGTGCCCACCAATTTTATTTATTTTTAATTTACTTTGTCCTTTTTGGAGAGCATGTAAACAGAATCCCAAATCGTCAAATTCATTTGTTAACTGGACAGGCCTACAACTTTGAGTGTAATATTTGGCTTGCAAACATTTTGTAAATAGCTCCTTGAAAAGTTGTGCACTTCCTGGGGAGGGGCTTTTTACAAGGATAGGTAATGACAGAACAAGGGGTAATGGTTATAAACTGGAAGAGGGTAGATTTAGACTAGAGATAAGGAAGAAATTCTTCACTGTGAGGGTGGTGAGACACTGGAACAGCTTGCCCAGAGAAGTTGTGGATGCCCCCTCCCTGGAATTATTCAAAGCCAGGCTGGATGGGGCTTTGGGCAACCTGGTCTAGTGGGAGGTGTCCTTGCCCATGGCAGGGGGGTTGGAACAAGATCATCTCTAAGGTCCCTTCCAACCTGAACCATTCTATGATTCCTATATACCAGGTTTTGCGCACACAGGACAAATGGTGCTCGGCTGGGCACCACATGCAAATAAAGCTCTTTATTTCCATGGAGAATAATAAGAGGTCAGTGAAGGATTTTGCAACTGCCTCTCAGCCTACTTGGGGCCTTGACTACATATGAGGTAGTTTTATTTATTTTTCCTTCTGAGATGACTCTTGCATTGCTTGCAGTAGTGAGTAAATATATGTATGATGGAAAAGGATGGAAATAACTGCATTTATACCTGGAAGAAAAGTTGTTTCATTAATTGTTCTATGTAGGCAGTAAAGTATTTGGTAAGAATTCAGTCATTCATTTCATTCACCTTTGACATCTACAGCATGGTGTGGTGTAGCTTTTATTTGTTTCTTTGATTGACCTAAGCTAGTTCTGCTATTATAAAAAAGAAAGAAACGGGGCAAAGATTCACCTGTGGTTTCTGGTTACAGCTGGATGAAAGGAGTCCTTTCAGGTGCTCACTGTTCTCCACTGACCATCTGGAGAACTCAGGTGATTGGCTCTAAAGGGAATGTTAAAACTGGGGAGGGAGGAGTCCATCCTTTTGTATCCACTCCGCAATGCCCCAGCAAACATCATTAGTTTAAGGTTTGAAGTGGGCAACATATGTTTTGTGCTTCCTTGTACAGTTGTATGTGAAGTGAGGACAAAGGTGCTTGGTAGTGTGTCTTCATAACTGGCCTACTGAACGCAAAGGGCCAGATTGGCAAGCAAATGCAAGGTTCCCTGTTGAGGTGAAATGTGTCTTTGTGCTGAGCTAGCAACAGACTCATGACCTGCATGTCCCAGGTAAATACTCAGAGCAATAGTCAGTGACAGAAATTTGCTTTGGTCTTTAGAGTGCTGCCCTTCCACAACTTAGCTTCTTCAAAGCAGTTGGTCTGAAAACACAGGACATCATTTCAGAGTTGGAAAATTCTTAGATGCTCAAGATCAGACTTGATCAGACGCTCAAGGGTTTGAGGTTTTGTTTGGTGGTGATTTTGTTTCTCACTGTGGAATGCCTAATTGTTTTCTAGCATTTGTCTAGGATTTTAGTCATGGGTAACAGAGGCACAAGAGCATGGCCTTTGTTTACTGTTATGGCTGTTGTTTGAAGTCATTACGTATTTCCCAATATATCCTTAATGGCAAAAGAGGCAAGTAATGTATGAGGCTGTTTACAACCCAAGATGAGGCACTATTGTATGCTTTATGTTGTAGGATGGCTGCAGCTCCTTAGTGCAGTGGTATTTAATAGCTGAGCTGTGTCATTGTAGCATCACTTTTGTGTCGGTCACCATTATGTTTTAATTGTGCCCACAATATCTGTCATAGTAGTAACCTCCTCTCAAGGGTGTATCAGAAATGTCTGTGTAGAATTAATTTCCCCATACACACTGCAAATACCAGGCAGCACGGGGTGTATTTTACAGGAGAAGCAATACTGGTTACTTGATTCCAGTTGCCACTGTGACTGTATGCACCACTGATGCATGGAAACTCTGCTTCTGGGCTATTCGCTGTGAAACTGCCCAGGAGTCTGGGGTTGTGTTCAGGCTGATGAAAATACAGTTTATTCCTGGTAGTGTTTCTCCAGAAGGCTTTTCCTGAAATTTCCACATTTTCTTTCTAACTCTCTCTTCTGACTGCTTTCAGAATTGTCCTGAAGGAAGGACATACAGGACAGATAAAATAAGTGCAGAAAACCTTCCCCCTAATTTCTGTTTTAGGGTGTGTGTTATGAGGTTATATGCAGAAGATCTGTTTATCTTCAAACCATTGCCCTAAGAAGTAGAAGAAATGAATATGCTTTTCTCTAGACCCTCTAGTTTATAAACTTCTCTGGTTTATGAAGAAATGAGAAGCTTAATTCACCAATGAAATTAATTTGACAGTCCTTCACTAATTCTTACTCAGTGTCTGTCAAAGTTGCAATATAGCAACAATTCAGCATGACTGGCAGTAACTGCTCAGAAGAAGCCTTGTATTGGAATAGCTTATTGATTGAACTTTGGTGTTAAGACAAACATCTGAGAAGGATGTGAGAAGAGCTACAGCAATGGGCCTTAAACATGCCATGCTTCACCGATGCTTTGGGTGCTTTTTCCCAGTAAAAAGTATTTCCTAGTTTAAAAAAAAAAACCCACAAAATAACAAAAAAGCCACTCCTTACTGTAATAAAATACTAAAATGAAAAGGTAGCCCAGAGGAAACTTCAGACACATTTGGACTTTACATAAGTCATTTATAATTAAAACTATTAAGGAAATACGGGTTACTGAAGACTTAACGAAAGATCCAGAATTCTTGAGCTTAAAGCAAGCTTTAAAAAGCACCTGAGAGATCTCTGGAAAGACAACTCTGAAACCAACGGTGCTATTCCATAATTATTTCATAAATAGAACACAGCATTTAGAAATGCAAAAGACTTGTATTCCTAGAGAGAATGAACATTTGTAGAACCTTTGTTAAGGATACTATTGAAGTCCCTTTGTTTACAAACACTTAAAGTATGTACTTACATTTAATTTGTGCATAAAGCTGGGCTCATGCTTAAGCACCTTCTTCAGTCAAAGTGAAGAGTGTGACCACAAGGTTTTTAAATTTGAGGAGAAGTAGATCCATCACAACCAGAAAAATGGTTGTCATATCTTCAAGCATATAACCTGTACCTTAGATAATTTCCATCTTCTTAAACATCCCGAGGCTTGAAAACATACATGTACTTGGAAGCTACTTAGAGATCTATGGGTCTGTGTTAAACTTCCCCTTGCAGTATCCACATACTTCTGCTGTTGTCAAATCAGTTCTCTTAACAGAAAACCTGTGGTTTTGATGTATAAAGATATGATACTTTAATTAAACAAAATTTAAAAGAAAAAGAGGAATGCATATCTATAAGTTTGAAAAAATTCATTATTTATTGATGGCTGTGGGAGACCTTAGCTCTGTTCTTCACCCCAGCATGGAGGCATTTTGATTGAAAGCCCAGTGTAACAGAGATAAAGAGCTCACAGCACAGATATTTTTTGAAATGGAAATAAAACACGCAGTATTAGTATCCTGTCAATATTAAAAAGGAATATGTAAGACTAAAACAAGTCAAAATGTTTTGTTTTTTTTTTCAGTGCATAATTATATACCTATATACTTAATTTAATGTAGCAGGATTGGTTGGTCTATTCCTTTTCCTTCTCCTCCCTTCCTTTTTTTCTTTTTTTTTTTTTTTAAGCATATAAATTCCAACCATGTTTTGTGTGAAGGGTCTCAGTGCATACTGACATTGTGAGTGTCAGCTCCAGATCACTTTAATCAGAGAGTGGATATGCATGATAAAACGGATAAGGGACTTTAATCAAAAAATCCGCTGGTCTGGAAACGTGACGCACTCCGCCAAACACACTTCATCCCACTTTTCTTGTGCCACTGCCAAGATTTTTATTTCATGAATATGCATTGGACATGATATTACATTAAAATGTGACATTGTTGTGTAGTGGTAGGGATTTAGAATTAGAATAAATAAATAAATAAATAGACTTCTCTAAAGTTTTTGTAATTGAACGTTAGTATCATGTTGTGATTTTACACATACTTACTCACCTACCCCCCCCTTTTCCTTTTCTCTGAAAATTATTTTTGAATTGAATATTGAATTCATCCCTTTCTTCTTAATAAGAAAAACAATAGCAGCGAATTGATGCATTATTTAACTTTTTCCTATAAGCATAATGTATAGAGTTCTCACCAAGGAATTGTATTTTTGCATATAAAATGCATGTCTGCAGCTCTGTGGCCGGGGGCATTTTTGTTTCTACAGCCAGGAATAACTCTAGCACAGAGCCCACTCTAAAGTCCATTATTCTCTGTGCAGAGACTGCCTCTGAATTTCACAGGATTTGGATCATGCACCCAATAAACCAAGAAACCCTTTGTTTTCCCCTAATTTTGCTATGTTACATTGTTTCCTGGAAATTGGTGAGGATTATGTATGGATGTATGGAAATTTGCATCATTAAGCCTGTGCTAGTCTCAATTGTAAAGTTGTATTATTTCATGTAGTTGGGCCAATCAGCTTTTAGTCATAACATGTAAGCATTTCTACATCTGTCTCTTTGTAAACCCCTGGCTTGTGAATTCTGAAAACTGATCTCTCAGACAATATACCTTGAAACACACATCCTGGCATGTGGTGAAGCATTCATCAGATTAAAGATGAATGTGTTTGCTGTCTTGCCTTTCTCTGCCACAAATACATACAGGATGGCACTTGAGGAAAACAAATTTGTCTAAATGGAGTGGTTTGCATCTGAAAAAAATATGGGATAGGTCTAAGTGGGTACAAAACTGTTGTCTTCAGTGGAGCTGTTCTTAATTGCACAAAGGATTTGCCTTTCAGTAGGCAAAGACACATTACTACTGACATACTGGTGAGCTGCTTTGTGATGTATCGGGGGCAGATAACGAGTTGGTAGGGATCATGGAACAGAGTTTTGATCCCTCCTTTTGCTGTCCTCCTTTCACTTGTGATTTGAAATCCGTAGATGAAAGCATGTTAAATGGCTAGGGAGTTTTTCTTCTTATTTGTAAGCTGGGAATAAGAACGGAGGCTCTTTATTTACTAGCTGAGGACTGTTATGTATTGGTTGTTCAGTGAGGACCTCTTCTTGTTAAAGGATGCTTTCCGAGACTAATTTTAATTAAACTCAAACAAACAAAAATCATAATTACCTGACTAATGATCTGAAGCACCGATCTTTCATTACCTGTGTTGTTCAAATGTAGTAGAGTGAGGCTGCACAGAACTTGCTTGCTTTGTGTAGAATCATATGGGGATTTTTAAGTAATAACCAGACAGAGAAGATGGTCTCATCTAGCCCTTAGCTATGCTCCAAACTTCTGAAAGAGAGGCAAGAAAAGTAACTCTGTTGGCTGAGCAGTCATTGACAAGGGCATACAATATTGGAGATAAAAATGCAGAGCTCTTTAAACTGCTTCTACACTAAAGTTATGGTCATTTCAAATAGAATTTCCTTTATGAGACCTAATTTCTCCAGAATTTATACCTGCTATATATATCTTCTGCTGGTGAAAGCTTGACATTGTCCCAGATACTAATCAGAAAGGGAAATCTGCAAGAAGTTTAGATGCTTTCCGGAATTTTACAGGCACTTAGTATTAGATTTTAGTCCCCATTCAGAACTGCCCAAGCTTGCCTGGCTGTTACCAGGGAGTTGAGAACTGCTCCTTTCTGCAATATTCATTTAACAGCATTATGAGAACCAGGAAGAATTGTAAATGTCTCCACCTTTTTGTCAATTTTTTTGGTGGTGTGTAGAACCAGCTAGCCTCAAACCTAATTTTGGCACTTTCCCAGTCTTGGTCTGTTGCAAAATTGTCGTGGGAGATGTGGTATAAGTTCTTCCCCAGGATGTTACTGCATTATTCAAGTGCTTGTCCATGCCACTGGCAAAAAGCTCCCAAGCAGGGGCAAGATTTGGTCCTTCTCAGACCTGCTTTGGAGTCCAGAAGTTCCTAAGGAGGCTTATGCCTTCATCCCACAGTTCTGTGTGCAGGAGACCCCATGAAAATGAAAAAATGTCCATACTGTTCATCCAGTTTCAGAGAGGAAATTGGGGGCTCACTGACAATATTTCTCTTCTAAATGATCAACAATAGGATCTTGTTGCTTTTAGCATCTGTCCTTTTCTGTTTTAAATAATGTCTTTCTGAAAATGACTTTTTAATATAATACATCTTTATATGGTTGTTACAATATATAGAGAAACTTTGTTTACAGTGCAGGCGCAGGCTTGGTTTACTTCAAGTTCCAGTGATTTCTGAGCTCAACTGTGTTTCTACTTAGGAAATAGTTTCTAATGATCATATTAAAGTTCTTTTCAATAACTTTTCCAGCTCCTAGTGCTGACTACACCCTCTGACATTAAAACATCTGAGCAAGAAGGTAAACCCTATTCCTCCTCTATTGCCCACCACATGGTGTAACTCTGTCACGGGTTTTACTGTTACCAGACAGATAGGGATGTGGATGAAGTGGTAGCACAGCAGAGCAAGGGATGCATGCTTCTGTGTAGATTTCAAAAGAGAAATCACAATTATGGCAATAGTCAAATAGTCAAACTGTTAATAGATTAGAAAGGACAATGGCTTCAGTGGAACAGCATTCGTGGTCTGGAATGCCTGTTAGATTATGGATGTGCACTTGTAGGAGAGCTTTTAGCAGCTGATAGAGATATCTGCAAAGACAGACATCAGTCAGAACTGCCTAATTTAGAATGAAACATCCCCAAAGGAAATTACCATTACAAAAACTATTATTTAATATTAAAGGTAATTGTAACACAAGGGCATGACTCATCCTTGTGTTACAATTAACAATATTAAATGATAGTTTTCTGAATAGTAATGAGGGTAACTTAAACCTGAAACTCTGTCCTTAACCCTTGCGACTGCGCCTGAGAGTTAATATTTCTAAAGCATGTCTGTACAGTGTGTTACCTACTCATGTGCGCTGTTAGTCATGGGACAGTATGGAAGGTAGATGTACATAGATGTACTCTGAAAGTAATGCCTCCTATTTATTTCCATGGAAACTACAACAGATGATACAAAGAGCACAATAACACCATTTGACAGAGCAAATTCTCAGCTACAAAACATTATTTTTCAACATAGTCACCACCACTAGCTATGCATTTTCACCAGTGATGAACAAGAACCTGCATGCTGTGATTGTAAAAATCTGCACCAGTGGAAGTGACCCACTGTTCCGCAACTGCTGTGCCTGTCTCGTTGCTAGGAAAATGCTGTCTGTGCAGTCCACATTTCATCAGTCCAAACAGATGGAAGTCGGAAGGCACCAAATCCAGACTATATGGTGGGTGTGGTAGGACAGTCCGGCCATGATTGGCAATGTGCTCCACAGTCTTCAAACTGGTGTGGGACCCGGCATTGTGGTGTTGCAAGAGAAAGATTGTCTTCTTCTCTGGCCTGACTCTGGAAATTTGAGCCTTCAGCTTAGTCAGCATTGTGATGTAGTGGTCAGAGTTGATGGTTTGTTGAGGTTCCAGGAAATCCAAAAGGATCACACTTTTCCTATCCCAAAAGGTTTCAGGGCTGCATCTTGAACCTTTTCTTCAATGGGAAATTCACATGCTGCCACTTTGTGGACTGCCGTTTTGACTCCAGCTCATAGTGGTGACACAACATCTCATCACCAGTAATGATGTGATCCAGGAAACTGTCACCTTCAGCATTGCATTCGTTCAGTAGGTCCTGACAAACTTGCGTATGGTGTTCTTTCTGCTCCTGCATGAGAATTCATGAGACCCGCCTGGCTCAAACTTCGCAGTTTTCCAACATTTCTGTCGTTTCCAATGCATCGAAGCTGATAATTCGGCTCTGTACACTCTTCCCTGGTCATAATCTGCCAATTTGCATGATGAGCTGATTGAGACACTTCATTTCTTGGTGTGACAGTTGTGCATGGCTGTCCACAGCATGGCTTGTCTTTCACATTGCTGTAACCACTGCTGAAATGCACCATCCACTACCTCACTGTGCTCACATCCACTGCTTGGTCTCCAGAAATGTTCAGCAAGCATCAATGAATGTCAATGGGTGCCATTTTTTCTGCATGGAGGAATTCAATGACACACCTTTGCTTCGTATGCAAGTTATGTCAGATGGCATTTGGTCAGAGTGCCCCTCTGCTGCTATCAGTCACATGGCAACCAAATAGAACAGAATATTGGTGGGAAGGTTCAACCTCTACTGCCATATCACAGGCATCTGCCACTTGAAGTTGTGGGCCAACATAATAAAGTAGGAGGCTTTACTTTCAGAGCAGCCCTCATGTAATACCAATTTTTTGCAATAAATTCAAGACTGCTTACATTGTGGTCTCCTATACTGGATGACCTTTACAACCATCAGAGTACAGAACTGGTGTATTGCATTGACACCAAAAGCACTTTAGTATGTAACAACATGACAGACAAAAAGGTTCATATCCTTACCTTTCTGCGTGTCATACTGTCTTCCTAATATTGTTTCTTTGATGTATTTTTTCCTTTTTTCTTTCTTTTCCAGAATGCAGTTGCTACACAGTTCCAACTTGTACCAAAAATGTGTACTTAGAAAAGAACAAACACATTTGATGCCCAGATTGTGCTTAAAATCTTTTAACACCAGGTTTTCTGTTGTGCAGGGCGTTGCCTTCGTAGTTCCCAACACAGAATGGAGGCCTCAGTTTAGAAGCAGCCTTAGCATCACTTGAACATGACAGTTATCTTCCTGCTTGTCTGGTGTTGCAACTAATACTGCACAGGCATCATTCACTGCAGGTCTGTACGTGGTACCTAAATAGAGTTAACCAGTTTGCAGTAAGTTGGAGTGTATGACTTAAGAAAAATAATAAAAAAAAAAAAAATTGACATGCTTAGTCACAATGAATAATTTTGCATTTGGTTATGCCATGTTAGGTCATCTTAATGGTTACATCATGTCATGTTTCATTATGTCACAACCTATGATAGATAGTAAATGACATAGCAGAACCACTGCATGCAGCTTATGAAAAAAAGAATAAAAATACATACTGTTTTCTTATCTATTTCTAGCTGTGATTTCAGCTAGAGAACTCCCATTGTGAATTCATGTTATTAATTAGCAGGTTGGGATAGCTGCAAAAAGCAGATAATTCTGAGATACCAGCACACAGTGCATTAAAGCAGATATCTCAGGATGGACTCAACTCTAAGAACAGGGCCTATATTTGAAAACAAGTTTAAATTGGGAAATAGGATTGAATATACCATCCTGCTCTGTGATGAACACTATCGCTAGGGTGCAGTACCACTGCTTTAATGTTTTCCCTTGGATTTGAGTATGGGAAGAGGGATTTTGTTCTCACCACTTGCAAAATCAGAGTAGAACACATGGTTTTGCCTATAACTGTGTAGTTTGCTCTCTAACGCAGGGAGATTGTACAGGATGTTCCTGGAGATTCAGTAGTCCCTTCTCCTAAGCAAACTTCCTTCTGCATTAAGAAGGAGCCTTGTTCTGTTTATAATCCTGCATTGTGTGTAAGGCTTGACATGGTTGTATTTGTGCATAGGGAATGGGAAAATGTACAGCAGCTATAGCAGAGATGAGATATATCGTAACGGCTCAGGTCAGTGCACTCTTTTCAAGTCCTTAAATATATATTCAGATGATAGCGAGCTGTCTGTATGGCAATGGTCCAAGCTCTGAAAATCCCATAAATATATATTTACATGAGAGATTTACATAATTTACTCTGGAGATCTTGCACAGTTTTCAGGAGGGGGCTTCCATTGCCTCAAATGCAGTGCAGAGGAATGGTATTTCCACTGTAAATTGGGTTCCTCCTTAATGTAACACGGGTGACACAAAAATGGCTCTGCACAGAAAACTGTCGTAACTGAAAGTTTTCGTCTTGCTTTTTACAGAGAGACATGAGAATAAACGTTACTCACCTGTCAAAGAATCCAGCTGCACATCTACTATCTGTGTTACATTGCACAAAATGAGAAAGGAGTGTCCTGTTATTTATTCCTTATTTAATCTTTACTCAGCCCTTCAATGGGTTCAGGAGAGTTGTAGCAGTACTGGTGACGTGCATCAGGTACCTGAGAAAGATGCATTTCTGAGCTGAAGGCAGGTTTGTGCAATGTACTGGTTAGCAGTACCGTGCCTACACATCAGGAGGGATAATCACACCAGACCAGCAAAGTATTTCAGGATCTGCTTACCTTTAAGCATGCAGGCAGTGTAATTGACTTAACTGAGATTACATACAGGCTTAAAGTTAGTCATATGCTTTGCTGGATTTGGGCATTAATCCTGTGGCCTGAAATTTATGGAAGCTTTGCAGTGAACTTGAAGGCCACAGAAATGAGCTTCCGTGGAAGGCCACTTCTGCAGCAAGGAAATAGGTGTTTTCTTAATTAAGTTTTTAAACAAAACTTCCTGTGGCGCTTTCTGAGGAGCTGGATCTCCTGACAGAGAAATGGCTGACGTGCAGTTTTAACTGGACCTGATCAACTTGGTCACAAGCCTTATCCATCTTGTTTGCAGTATCCTCCAGCCAATCCCAGGTGATTTCTTGAATTTTGCTCAGCATCAAGTTTAAGGATTATTTTAGTCAATGAAGGTATTGTGATATGTTCATTATCAATGATACTTATTCAGAAGATGAAATGTAAACTGGTGTTAAATCACAACAATGTACAGCTTGAAAGGGGTAGCTCACTGTCAGTACAAGGCTTGCGGTTTTATTCCTGAAACATTATTTCTAACGCATAGCAAAAATTAGGGTAGAGAATCACTTTAGAAAGTGAAATCTTTTCCTTTTTAGGCACCACTGTGAAATAAATTATTATTTTTAGGACTAAAAGCAATTTCATGTATTACACCTGTTCAAGTCCATTTCCAACTTCTGTAGCATGATCATCTCACCTTCCTTCTTATAAAGAAGAAACGAAATACCAGAATATTTTCTTCCATGTTATTTATTTCTAAGGATTTTTTTTTTTTTACATGGAGTTATTTTTCTCATTGATTTTTTTTTTTGTATTTTCATCTTATATTACATTCATGGCCCAGAAAAAAATTCTTACTTTTCCTTTTTGGAAAAAAAATAAAAAAATAAAAAATGAATGAAACAGTTACACCTAAATTTTTGTAGTTGTGGAAGTTGTGATAAACCATGAACCATAAGATCCATTTTATAATACAGAGTTTTTCCTGATATATCCACAATGAACCATCGTTATTGAGAAGCAATGGGTTATAAGAGAATTGGGCCATGAGATACTTAAAACTCTCAGATAAATCTGAGAGACTGCAGGACTTCAGATGCGGTGAAGATTATAGCTGACTCATGTACAGATAATGCCTAATTTGTTTTGACAATATGAAGTGTGTTGTTCCAAATTATGAATGTTTTATTTGGTTCTGAGAAACTGATTAAGTGTTTTGGCTCATCATCTTTACCAGGAAGCTGAAATAAGGCTGAATCTTGAGGGCAGCTGCACTATCTCACTTATCTTCACCTGTCACAGCTTTCGGGATCTCTGCTCCTTATTTTCCAGAAATTTTCCCATTTAATGAAAATCTCCAGAAACGTTCATGGCTTGAAAACCAAATAAATCTTGATGCATTTCTGCTCTTTATTTAGGAGAAGAGCTGTGGCAGTATATCTGGAGAAAAGAACAAACCTGCTGTAGAAGTCATGCTGTTTCTTCTTAGGTCCACAACTTTCAGGAAATCATGCACCATCATGTGACGTCTTAGACAAGGAAAACTTGCCTGTAGTGGCTTCATTTTAGAGATTGTTTAAAACAAAATGTATTCCTTCCTTTTTCCTTTCCTTGATTTTCTATTTTCCTCCCTGCCATGGTAATACAATTCACCAGTTGACCAAATTCTGGAGAGTTTTACAGGTAGTTTACTCTTAATTGGAAAGGTATAATTAGAGTAATTGCTTAGAGGATGCTTGAAATGCTAGATAGGCGTAGCTATTTTTATGGTTTCAAAAGAGAAAGCCCACTCTTTGTTTGGTGGACGGCATAGCAAGCCCAGTGTACAAGAGATTGTGCGTAGCAGTTGGTACTACATTGAACGTGATACTGAATAAGGTAGGTATTTTGAATTTTATAGCACTGTCATGTGAGATAATGTGTAGAATTAAAAAATATAGACTAGTGTGTTAAGAAGTCCATAGTTATGTTTAAGAGTCCCATTTTTCTTTGTAGTGGGCTGACACACAGCAAACATCTCAGCAATGGTTTTCTGCTTTTATCTGCTACCTGGTGATACCCTTCTTCCTGGTATTTCCAGTGACTGAAGTGGTTCCTTTTCACCTTCTCCTTGCTGGTGTAGAAGCTACTGGTTTAGTGCCAGAGCACTTCCTGGTACGAGTGCAGTCTGCTGCTTCATTTGTACCACTTGTTGACATTTACTGAAAAATATCACCTAACCTGCAAATTAAGAGTTTCTGCTTATTTTAGAGCTATCCTTACTGTGGCAATTTGGAAAAGCATCAAGATGGATGCGCGCCAATAGGACTATGATGCAGATTTCATATAGTTCTAGGTTTAAGTTGATCAGTTTAAGATGTTCTATTTTTAGTTAAATAACATCAGTAACAAAAAGAAACCCAGATCATGGCCTGTATCATTTGTACTTCTGGCCAATGAAACAGTACCTGATGTTTTCTCCATGTGTCCTTCTTGCTGTCTCTATGTGTCTCATGGAAGGTCCTCTGGGCACCAGCTGAGCAAATCTCGATGACTGCATTTTCAGTTCTGCAGTTGCTGCACTTTGAATGCTGCTGCCATTGTAGAATGGCTGTGGCTGTCCTGTCTGACACCTGAGAAATTTTGTTTGCGTTTGTTGGTTAGTCACTTGTATCAACATCAGTACAAAGCCAGCCTGGAGATGAGGGGGGGGAAATATTTTTGTTGGCCCTCTGAAGCCAGTAGTATCTGTTTGGCTTTGCAGTTCATGCAAGTGCAACTATCTCATAGATATTACACTGTTTGGAAACGACTGACATCTCACCAACACAGAGAAGGTCTGATTGATTGAGGTTTAAGTTTTTGGTTTATTTTTCATTTGAGGAAAGCTATGTGGCTACATAGATGGTAAAGTATGGAGCCTTTGATCCCCACACTGCTCTGCCACTTTCTGACATGCTCTCCAGTACAAGTTTGTTAAGGCAGAAAGACATGCAAGAGCTCAGCCCTTAACACGATGCCATCCTTTTGCAGAGCAGGGCCTAACTGGATGGGTGTCTCAGGGAGGCTGCAACATGCACTGTGGCTCTGATGGTAACAGTCAAGCTGTGGAAGCCCTGGGGGTCTTGAGCACTCCTTGCCTTTGCCCACCTTATAACAGGGACAGTGGGAACATGAACTCCTCCAGTGCTGGCTTCTAAGGCAATATATATCTGCTGTCTGGAGCGAGGGAGCAGAAAGATTCATGGAGAAGCCAAATGAGGCCCTGTGATCTCTGATGCCTGCTGGTGTAAACATTTAAGAGACCTTTAAGTTATAGCACCGCTCCAGGCAGCCAACAGTATGGAAACATTAGTGACCATCATTCTAACGAGAGGCAAATGGAAGGAGAGGTTTGTCCTTCTGTGTTACCACAGAAAGCCTCTCCTCTTAGCTAGCTTGCTCATTTATAACTGGGGTTGGAAAGTGCAAACCAAAATGAAACCTGCATTAAAAGAATTTTGTGGGCTGTACAAATCATAAGGGTAACTACTTCACAAAATACTGTCAACTGAGGCATATATTTAAAAGGTTAGATAAAATATCTCCCAGCCATTTTTTTCCAGTTCTTTTCTTTTTATAGTCCACTGCAAAACAACAATAGATAAAAAGGCTGTATATAATGCATGTGTATATATATATATATTTTTTTTTACCTTTCCCAAAGGAGTCTCTGTGCTTCCCACACTAATTGTAGGTTTTTCTGAAAATGCGGCATGAATCATTTATAAATAAAGAGACTTTAAAATCCCTAAAAGACTCCCTGAGGTATTCAGTATTTCAGCATAAAATAACTGTTAAATGGAGTTATTCTGAATTAGCTTTTACTGGAAAGTGGTGAAAATAAAGTTTTCTTTTCACTGTGAATGTGCAATAATTCTTTTACACAGCTACCCAGGGTAATTGACAAGCGATTTTCATAATTCAGGTTTTAGCAAAGAAATCATCTGAAGTGGCTAACATTAAATGAACAGAGCTGCTATTAAAACATAGCTTTCAAGAAAAACTGCATGAGATGTCAGAACCAGGGGCTCTGTGTTGAGACCTTAAAACATAATTCAGGCTATAAAATAAAAACACAGACATTCAAGCTCCACAACAAATTTATACATACACTCTCCTTGCACATGCACGCATGCACTTAAAAGTAATAAAGAAGGATTTTTTCATCTTTCTCTTAAAATGCTGTGATTATTTTGGTGCACAGATAACCCTAGAAAGACAAGGCGCTCAGGAAAGGTAACTGATTATTTGCGTGACTTCTTTGGACTTCATAACCTTGACTGTCCATACCCACTGTACAATCAGAGGTCACATTTGATCTGTGTGTGTAAAATTATGCAGAGGAAGCTTCCTCAACACTTTGTAGTTGATTGACAAATTGGTCTGTCACTCAAATGCTCCTTCAACTTATCGTGAACAGTAAAGAAAATTATCTGTTCTGTGCATATGTGAGAAAAAGCCTGTTCATTAACCTTTAGACTGCTGAAGCTGTGGAACATATAATGCTTCAAGGAATATGTACTCTATATGAAAAGTATGCAAAAGATACAGGTATATACATATTTATATACATATATTTGTGTGTAACACACATAGAAATGTGTATCCATAGTAGACCAGCCTGTATGATACATACATATTTCTGTATGTATTACACCAGTTTGTACAGCAAACTTTAGGCACCTTTTTGTCTGAGTTTCATGTGTGCGCAATAGCTACAGAAAGGTAAACACCTCTACGATGCTTCCCACAAGTATTTGGTACAGCTTGCTTCATGATCTAAGATGCCTGTGCCTGTTACCCTCAGATATTCTGCCTACACTGTAGCTCTCAGATGCTAGGTTATTTAGAAACATCGATGTCTCACAAGTGCAAGAATTTAAGAACAGCTGACAATAAAGGTAGGGCCTAATTCACTTCAAGTGTTAAGCAGAGGCAGTGTGGATAGATTTAGTGGAGCTGTGCCTGTTTCTGTCAGCAGCAAATTTAGTTTTACATACCATGCAATGCTCACCCGGCATCCAGTTGCCTCAGCTTGGGGAAATTTTTGCAAGTCGTGTATGTACGTGTCTCTTTTGTACCTCTTGCTAACTGCTGGTCTGTGTAGTGTTATTTATCTCTCTAATCTAGGTGAGAACGACTGATCTCTCTAGGCAGTTCTCTCTAAATGCTCTTTGTGTAGCTGAACCTTAACTACGAGATCTACGTAAAAATCTGAAGCTACAAGGTGATGACACTTGAGTGCTTTGTTTGTTGGACTCAGTTTTATTTTTTTTTTCTGAAGCAAACTCTCCAATTTCAAACTGTGTGAAAGTTCTCCTTGCTGCCCTGTTTTGCCAGTTTCTGAGCTTCTGTCCCAGCCCTGGTGATAGGTAACACAGGAGACAAAGCCAGGAGAGAGGGAGTCTGCTCTCCCCTGACAAGATCAGAGAACCCCTGATTTTGTGTCATTTATTTCCTTCAAATCAATGTTGTTAAGTAGCATAGACTTGGGGAGGGAGAAAGGGAAAAGGAAAAAAAAAAAAAAAAGGCAATTGGTCTCAATGTAATTTTTTTTTCAATACAAAACTTTTTTGCTTTTACTATTTAAAATTTTTCTTTGCCAGTGGCTGACTAGCTTGAAGTCTTTGAAACACTGAGCTTTCTATAAAATCCAAATAATTCTCTGTAAATCAAAGTACTTGGCATGCTTGCTGCAAAGCCTGAAGGTTTTTTTTTAATTTTTTTTTTAAGGTAATCTCTAGAAAGTAGTTTGTACTCATGTTTTCACAGTGATTAAATATGCAAAGTAATTTTCATGATTATCACCCTGTTCTGAACCAAATCAGATGCGGCTATGCTTCTCTTTGTACAAAGCCAGTTATTGGATCAGATTCCAAAACAAATCCCCTGAATTTGGCGGATCATCATTTTAAAAGGGGGCTTGTTAAGGTAATGATTAAATTAAACCACCCCTTTAAGAATATTTAGATCTGGTCCACCAAGCGGAACGGTCTAATGGTTTTTAAATTAGAAGCTGCGAATGCTAGTGAATTTCTTTTGTGGGTCAAGTGGGTATTAACAAATGCTAAGACTGTTCTCTCTTTTGTCATCACCTTGAAATCTGCAAAGAAAAGCGAAGAGTGAGAAAGACACAAGGAGAGAAGCAGTGTTAGTATTTAAAATCAGTGCTTTTTAACCAAGGGCAGCTTCAGATTTGCAAGGTTGGATAGGAGAAGGTACGAGATGCTGCTGCTAGTAATCTCTTTATGCCTCACTCTTGAGAAACTGAAGCTTGGAGCTTCAAGGAAGTGGAGAACCCAAGTGCATTCGATTCTGGCAGTCTTAAGCTATTGCAGAGGTGTAATAGCCTGCTAACCACAGAAGCGTGGATAACAACCCATACCTGTGGCTTCCAGATTTCTTAACCCTGTCAATTTTAAATGTGCTTTTAGCCTCAGATGGTGCTGAGAGTTTGCAGCGGGGAAACACAGTTGTTTGCTTTTGTGGAGAGGATGGCTGGGTTCCTTCCAATAGCGGAGACTTCTCTTCTGGATACCCTAGGCAAACTGTATTTGTCACTAGCATTTTTCATCCTTCTGTCCTAGCTGATACTGGAGTTCTGTGAATATTGGATTTATGGGGCATAACAATCTCCTTGGTGGGAGGAAATCCACATTAAAATATAAATCTGTCAAGTTAGGTCAAGTCACAGCTAACAAAATACCAATGCTATTCTGTGTTCAGTTCCTGTTCCTTTTTAGTCATACATAAATTTCTGAAGATGGCACATCTTGGGCCAAATACTTTCTATAGTAGGATGGTTTAAAAGAGAACTGTTGCGTGGGGGAGGTCAGAGGTAAAATCTGAGCTGCTCTGAGGGAAGTGGGAAGAGAAATAGCTTTCTGTTTATTGAAACAAAAATCCTTGTGGCCATTTTGTTTATGAATAGCCTTCTAAGCAAAATGGTTATGAGTGGAAAGCTGGCTCGGGCTACAGAAATATCCGTAAATGGCGAGGTGCACTTCTGCGGGTGAAAATGTCAGTTTTCAGTTGACTGAATTACGACCCTTTAGAAATTGCATGTTTTGGACATGTAGTTCGGGAAAAGGAATGTAAGGTTTTTTGCTAAGGTTGTAAAATACGCACTTAAGGAGAGGCATGCTCTGTGTGTCTGCATTGAGGGAGGGAGAAAGGGTAGGCTAACTTCACTGTGAAATGAATATTTTCTGACCTGACAAAGGGGTTAGGGAAGATGGCTTACCATGCTGGTCCCTGGGTTTGTTCATTGCAAAACAAGCACATAAAGTGATCAAGCTAAGACAGGTTTGCATGATGTAGGATTTACAGAAAGAGCATCACTCTGATGCTCCTAACATACTGGCTTCATTTCGTTGCTTATGCTCTTCTTACCAACCCACAAAACCTCCAGTGAGTTGCTGCTAGGAAGTTTTGAATTATGAAAAAAATAATTAGGGGAGTGTTACTGTTTAACACCTGAGAATTCAAAAAATTTCAAAATTCAGGCTTGATAAACACCCTTGATTTTATTTTCCTTGTACTTAGACATGGTGATTGTAGGCAAAATACTAGGTCAGGGCCTGAATCAGTGGCTGAGCACCTGGTGAAGGGCTGTGGCTGCCTGGGGAGCACAGGCAGAGTGTTTGCACCTGTGCTCCCCACGTGACCGGGAGGGGCGGGCCCAGGGTGGGGCTGCTCTGGGCTCCTTTAAGGGCAGCCACAGAGGGGAGCGTGTCTCTCCTGGACACCACCTGCTCTCTGAAGGAGTGTTATCTCAGTGGCGGAATCACTGTTGTGTGAGTCAGAACTTCTGTGAAATGTCTGTTATTTCTGTTTATGCTTATTATTAAACCTGCAGATACTTTACCTGGGATTGCTCAAAATCTGTTTGAAGCAATTTCACTGCTTCGTTCACGGAGTGGTGATACAACCTTTTCTGTTTCACCATGCTGGTTTTAGATATGTTTACATTCTTGGGAGCTGTGGACAGCTCTGTATGACCTTCCAAACACTGCAGCAAACAAAGCAAACCAAAGATTTTGATGATGAAGGACTGGGAAGCAATTGTAACATGTTCTACTGGTTAATTCTCCTCGAGTGGAAAGTTATTGTTGATCGTGGCCAGATTTTTGCCAAATAAAAATAATAGTAAGTTCCAAACAAACAAAAATCTCTGGAAATAAGTAGCAGTATGCAAAACTGAAAAACTAAAGACTAGTTTAGAAAGTAACAAAGATCATGGTAGATCTACATAACCTTTGGTTACATATTTTAGATTGGGCTCCCGTCATTACCCTTTAAATATAATACAGCAGCCAGTGAGACTGCTCAGATTCTGTTTTGCATGTGAGATAGTAGAATACGTAGTAGGCCTTTCGTTTACATTGTTATGTCATTTTGGTCAAGAAATCATTACACTGAAAAATATTAGATAAAAAAAAGTGTGGGAATTTTGATATGATAATAAGAATTTCTAAGTGAGAAAGTTCTTTCTTTAACAAGCTTGCTTTACTGTGCTTTTGTAAATGGGCTTAGGAAGAAAACTCCTCATAACAATAGAAAGGTTATGAAAGTTTGGACTCTAGCCGTCATGCTGCGAAATCTAATGTGCCAACACAGTGAGCAGGTTACAATGAAATTCAGCCACAAGGAGACCCAGTTCATAGTTAATGCAGGATCACAGCAGTTTTTTGTTCTTTCCTTGAACGCATAGCATGTTGATGGTTTGTTGAGTCTTTTGGACCATCCCCTTACTGTTGAATATGTTTTTCCTAAAATAAGCATCTTCTCAAAATAATCTCCCAAAGTGTTCGGTGAGTAAAACCCTGAATCAGTTGTGCTTTGTAGGATACCATTGTGGGCTGAGTTAATCGGAGAGAGAATCTACAGCAAAGTTCATTTTCAGGTAAGTTTTTCCGAAGTTCGTGCCCACCTTGATCCTCTCTCCTTTTTTGAAAGTAATGCCTCCTATTTATTTCCATGGAAACTACCACAGATATAAAGAGCACAAAAACACTGTTTGATCAAGTAAATTCTCAGATACAAAGCACTATTTTTCAGCATACTCACCACCATTAGCTATGTATTTTTGCCAGCGACGGACAAAAGCCTGTGCCAGCAGAGGTGCCCTGATGTCACTGTTGCCGCTGCTGAAACACACCCCAGTTGCCTCGCTGTGCTCACATCCACTGTTTGGTCTCCAGAAACATCAAGCAAGCATTGATGAATGTCAATGGGTACCATTTTTTCCGCATGGAGGAATTCAGTGACACACCTCTGCTTCATGTGTGCTTCCATGTCAGGTGCCGTTGTGTCAGAGTGCCCCTCTGCTGCCATCTGTCGCACGGCAACAACATGAAATGGGATATTGGTGGGAAGGCTAAACCTCTGCTGCCATACCAACAACGTCTGCCTCTGATGATGTGGGCCAACAGAATGAAATAGGAACCATTACTTTCGGAACCGTGCTCATAACTTGCAGTTTGTTGTACAGACTATCTGAGCAATCACTGAGCCTGGCTGCTCATTTCTGCCTTCACTGAAATAAAGATGTGATTGAATCTTGCTTTTTGCGTGGTGCTGGCAGTTTAAAATTATAAGCAGATCCCCATTTTCTAATAGCAGAGAAAAAATATATTTCTTTACCATGTCTTGCAGATTCCCTGGGAGAAGGACTGCATGTTCCATCAGGAAGAACAGAGTATTTTCTACAATGTGGCTTCATAGCAAAAGTAAATGAGAATGAATGATACTTGTTTAAAATATCCTCATTTTCTCACCATTGCTCTGACCTTAAACTTGGGAACCCCCCTCTCTAGAAGTGGATACTATGGAGTGAAGTTCTGCCTCAAAACGCCCTCAGAGCCTGTAGCTCTGAATACATTGTGGGCAAAGCTATCCAAAGGGCAACACTTGCTCCCAAAATTTTGCACATTAAATCTGTGGCCACAATTGTTTTCAAACTTAAATCACCTGCATAAAGATGGAAACCAGGTGGACAGTCTGTTTTAAATTCAGCTACATTATACCTTAAACAAGTTTTCATATGAAAGTGAAGATTGCATGTTTTCACAAAGAAATAAAATGAACACCATGTAAGAATACTTTGTTGTATTCTGTATTTTGAACATTTGTTTGAGGATTGAAGCTGAATGTTTTTAGGTATGTCACCTGCCATCTGACTTTCTCTGCTGAGTTGTAAGGTCAAAACTCTGCTTTTAGGTTATCTGCAGAGAGGATCTTGACTGCATAGTGTGCCCTTGATCCCTGCACAAAACAGCCATTGACGTCAGTATGAGTTTCATGTGCAGATTAGAGCTGTGTAAGCTCATCATAACAAAATCTGAAGTTATGCAAAACCCGTCAGTAGTTTGGAGCTTCAATGTGGAAATAAACCCAAAAGAGTTTTATCTAGTGTTTGAAAAACAAGCTTTGCAAAGAAAAACCTGAACTTTTGCTTATTTTGGCAGTCAGGTTTTTTTTTTTTTTTTTTTTTTTTTTTTTTTTTTAGTGGTTGGTGCAAAGGTTTTGTCTTCTGGTTTTAAAAAACTTTGTGAATCAGAAGCAATATCCATGATTTTGAACTTCACCAGTAAATCTTCAGATGTGTGATAGATATAACACGAATGTTTTGGATCCAGATTTTGAACTCCAGGAAACTGGGAAGTAGAAGAAAAAACAATGTCAGGGATCAAATGATCAGTTTGGGTACTAGATTGCAAGCAACTTTCACCTCCTGCATAACTGACTAGAGTTGAGCTTTTGTTTTTTTTCTGTGTGTGTGTGTCCTGGTTGGCCCATACTCAGAGCAGAACCTGGCGAATATAAAATTAAAATTGCAAATTGACATAAGAACTGAAACTAGTAGAAATTGCAGTGCTGAGTCAAAGACTTAAAACTAAAGGTACAGATCTGTTGTGACAGATGAGAAAAGGAGCTTTCCTCCTAAATCTTTACAGATTAGGGGCTCTATGTGTACAACATTTTTAGTGACTCTTGGAATGTGTACATTCTGCATAAAGTGACAAATTCCTGATGCCTGTGGGTGAATTCTTTGAGTAAGAAAGGCAAAAGCAAGGCTATGGACTCCTATCAAGAGAGCTGTTTTTCCCCATCACTGTAATAAAGTGACCTAATTAAAAACTGTAAAGGGTGATTTACCTGCTCAGACAGAAATGGGTGTCCTTAGAACAATTTAAGTCTATTAGTAAATACGATACATTTTAAAAAGATTTATAAATATGTATTTAACCAAAGCAGTCATTCTGGTCTCTTGGATAATTAATATGCATTGGAGAGCTTTCCATTAAAGACTTTTGACTCTCTTCTTTTCACTTTAAAAAGCAAAGGAGTTTTATTTTCTTTTTTTTTTTTTCAGGAAAAAAAAAAAGAACAATTCAGCCCCCTGAATAATGATAGGCTTGGGACATAAACCATAAAAAGCCAGGACATAGAAACTTCATTAAAACTTAGGGCTGGAAAACTTGTTCTGTGAAGCTGATTTACTTTCTTCTTCTTCTTCTCCTTGACAGCTGGAATTAAAGGACAAAGTGTCAGTTTAATTTTAAACTTCCTGGCTTTGGTCCATTTATGTTGCAGCCTTAATCAGGAAGAAATAGTTCTGTTAAGGGTCATACTATTTTTGGCCCATGGGAGGGATGCTGAAGGTGGAAAAAAAAAAAGGGCACAAAGCTTTGGGAAGGATGTTGCCAGGAATGAACTGGGGATGATGTCTGTCCTCAGAAGGATTATTGACACAGGGGTGCCATCACTGCATGGAGCCAGGGCTGTTCTGGGAGCTGCCATTAGTGGCACCGGTGTTTCTATGGGGGAATTCTGGGTATCTGTTTGCCACCAGCTAACTGCGAGCTTTCCTTTTGAGCCCCAAATATCTGCCTTGCTTTTTTCATCTGAGGGTCAGCATTTTCTTAGACAATGAGTATCTGAAGGCAGGACTTTGTGCTCTTGGATAGAGAACAAAAAGAGCAAGGCAGTTCTGATCCTGGACAGCACTCCACAAATAAACACTTTGTGATGGAGATGGTGCTTTCACGTTTGGCATTGTGTTTGGATGAGATATTTCTCAAGCGCTTGGGTTGAAATAGACGTGTTTGTGCCTGTATTAAAGAAAAAGTGGGACAAATAGATAATACAATAAGAGGAGATTCGGTTGGAGCTGTGAATATCAGTATGTCTTATTTGTCGGCCCTGTCCTTGATCAAATCTATCCAAGTTGTTGAATAAATTATGGAGAGCTTTGGAGCAATGCTATGTCTACCACAAGCATCTAGATGTTTGTAAACTCTGTAGGCTTCCTAGGAGACTTGGCTCTGCAAAGTCTAGTGCTGGGGCAAAACTGTGCAAGTGTTACAGGGGATGGGAAAAGCACACAAACAACTACAGCTCTTCATACAGTTCATGGCTTCCCTGGTTGGACCCAATGTCTTTATCTGGGTCTGTGGTGTTTGCTTCACTGGAGAGGAGAAACCAAGAGTGGCCAGAGCTCATGAAAATTTTATGAATTCCTCAGTTATTTTGATAAGATGATTTGAACTACTTTTTCTAGTCAAAATGGATAAAAATGAGAAATTTCAGTGAAATTTTCATTATTTTTTCCAGACTTTCATAGCTTCAGAGATTTGGAAATTTACATACTCTTTGCCAACTTTTAGAGTTTCCATATGAAGTGTTTTAGTGTTTGATAACAAACTCGGGCCAACAGTTATTGATTCACAAACATCCTCCTAACACAGGGCATGTTTGAAAGCTCTCTGAAAGCCATAGAGAGGATCTCAATGATTTCAGTAGATTTTGCATCATGCTCTTGCTAAATCATCAAATTAGAATTTATCCTGCTTGCTGAAAAAGAGATGCCTCTTTTTATTTCCCTAGGCACAAAATGATGATATGATTTTATTCTGTTATACTACTGAGAGAGTGATGCACTCACTTGAAAGATGAATTCTGATCTCCTAAAGTAGCATTAAGCCAGGGTGTCTGTCACATTTTCAAACTGATGTGTGGGGAAGTACTTTCTGCTTCATATGAAATGTTAGCATGAGGGCACTGAAATTTGGAATGAATATAATTTCTGCTGTACCAGGCCCCTTATCTCTTGAGGGTGTCCTGGCAAACCAAGACTTAAATACGAGAAATAAATGCTCTTCAGTTTTACAAGAGCAGCGTGCTTCTGAGCTTTGATTTCTTTGTATAACCCAGGATAATGTGAAAGGAACCAGTAACAGAGAGGTAAACTTCCATATCATTATATCAGAGAACAAATGCATGCAGCTATTTAATAAAGGGCAAGGACGTTCTGTTGACTTTTTAGTTTGTTTTATTATAGGGATGCCATTCATGCTTCTATAATTAAACTTGTCTCAGCGCCTCCATTATAAACTCTCTTTCTTCCTGCTGAAGAAAATGCTGGCATGCTCCATCTGTTTCTGTGTCCTGGAGTGCCATGGTGATTTTTTTTTTTTTTTTTTTAAGGGGTGATGCTTTATTGGGATTTCTTTCTTAATTTTGGAGGGGTTTAGGCTCAACTCTAAGAACAAAAACTGTGTAAACTGCTTGCTACCTCCTAAACTCTGTCTGGAGGTGGGAAATTTTAGCTAAATCTTTCAGAGTGTCACCATACAACATTATTACTGTCACTCTTGTAATGAAAGGTGAGGATTTTTATGGGGATCCTGGACTAGGAATTAGAAAACCCAGAATCTATTTTTAGTTCCACCAGAGATTGGCTTGGTGCTCTTTGGCCGTGTTGAGCTCCTTCAGTCTTTCTTCAGTGACTTCTTTCTGTGCCTTGACATTGTGCCCTGGAGCTCTGGTAGTACCTGCTGGGGGGACTGAAGATGTTCCTTATCAGAGAAAGCTGAACGGGCAGTATTCCTACTTCACATCCACCATAGTTCCTGGTCTGACATGTAATCTAAAGCAGTGTGTGAGGCTCTGTGAAATAGTGGAAATAGCTGAAGAACAGACACTTTGCCTGATAAAGACAGGAGGCAGGTGGGAACAGTGACTTCTTTGGCACTTGGCATCAATCACGAGATCTGGTCAGACAGTGCCTTAGTACCCTAGTTGATGAAGTACTGTTTTGCACATTTTTGTTTGTTCATCTTTGTTCCCTTGATGTCTTTTCATTTAAGGCAGGAACAGGGAGCATGTGAATGTGTGAAGGGCTGCTTTTAATTTCCTTGTGTCTCTTAGCTAGATAGAAGATGACAGTCAAGTTTGGAGATGCAACATCTGTTCTACCAGTTGTTTACCTGAGCTACAAATGTTTAGCATGGAAGTCTGGCCCTGAAGCTTTTCAAGTATGTAAACCCTGTTCTTAACTACATAAACACTTTTGAACTCCTTTTACCAAGCCTGAAAATTAGTCCAAGGATTGCCCCAATATATTTACTTTGTGTCAGTCCCCTGAGTCTTTAAGGCTGGGATGCCTGGTGTACAACTGCAGGCAGGCACTCCAGGTGCATTGGGAAGGATCAATACGTAGACAGTGCCTATTCAGGCATGTACATCCACCTGAGGTCCATGTCCGGCAGTCGCATTGCATTGTTACATTACTGTGTTCAGTGGTTTGTGTTTAGTATTTTTAAAATGAGAGAATAGCATGGAATAAAAGATGCAGAGAGTAATATTTCATTTGTATGGTTCCCAGAGCTTTTACCTATTCGAACATGTTTAAAGAAAGAAGTCTTCAGAGTCATCCTCATGTGCCATTTTATCATACAACCAGAGTCTTTTGAGAATTTTTTCTTGCATTTAACTGTTTGGAGGAATGACAATATGCAGTATTACTGTACTGTTAATAGTTACTAAGTTGACTAACTAGAATAAATGCTTTAACCAGAAAACAGGTTACAAAATCTGCTGCTGAAGCAAACCAAAGTAAACTTTTCATACACTGGTGTTTTATTATACCATGTTTTAGATACAATTAAGATTCCAGGTTATTTTACTTACATTAAGTAAGCAGACTGTTACACTAACAGTCTAGGCTAGTTTTCTCTCCAGCTTATTTTTCATCATTTCATCGGATGCTATTTTTATAGATTTCCCTCTTCAATAAAAGTCCTTGCTTTCACTAATATAACATTAATTTGTGATTGATCTTTTCTGAGGTGGAGGAATAAGGTCGAAGCATATATTGGCATCCTGATGGTTTGAGCTGGTCACTGCCAGCTCTTGATCAGCAGCCAACTTTTCAATTAGGAGGTGAGAGCAAGTGATCTGTGCTGTTTTTGCCATTTATCTCATCTCTAAGGAGAGACACATTTTGCCTTTCTGAAAACAGCTCAGAAGACTCTGCAGTTCAAGTGCATTTTGATCAGTGACTGATCTCTGCCTCATATCTGAAAAGTTCACTGGGGTTCTCAGCACCATTCAAAATGCTCGGAGGTGAAGGTACGAAACACAGAAAATGATCATAGTAGTAATGATGATAATACCAGGAAAAGGTAGACTGGTGAAGCAGCTAAGATATTATAATCCAAAAAAATGTTATGGGTAATTTTCTTCTCATAACCTGAGGACAAAAACTTTATTACTCTTTAAACTCCAATATTGCACCAATTAAATTCCAGCTTAAGAACTAAGGTTTCCAGTTTGAAAATGTATCTCTTATTCTTGTTCCCAGATGTCCTATAAGAACAACTTTTTATTCTTTTTTTTTTTATCTTCATATTTCCTATAATTAAAAAGCATGAAGGAATATTAAGTTACAGAAACTTTGGCAATGTGCTTTCGGTTTTACAAAAGCACATTCTTGAAATAATGGTATTTTCCCATACAAGAAATGATGTATATTAAAAAAAGAAAGGAAAGAAACTTCAAGCTCTTTCTTTTTCCCTGCTGCATTTGACTTTTCTACCTCACAGCTCAGATTGCTTTTTTTAATCAAAGCAGTAATGGAAGAACAGTCCTTACACTCAAATGCAATCACATTTAATCATATTTAATATCCTTATTTCTCAGCTGATCAGACTCTAAAAATTTGATTGCTTTAGTTTGATTTAAAACTTAAGGTAAGTCAAACCCAATAAAGAAGTGTATTTTTGTTGTTAGTGTGTTCCAATTGTATGCTTTTTTAGGTTGCTTGATCCTTCATCTACTGCACTGTGGAACTGAAATTTCTGAAAAATATCTGTCAACACAGCACCCTCTCAGTGGAGACAGACATAGATTAAAATAATTTTAGCCAAACATAATGCATTTCTGCATAAGCAAAAATGAATTGGTTTGATGATTCATTGGTCTTTCTGCTATAAGAACCAGCCTCTGATTTTGTGAGAATGTATTATATTGTTGCGTCATCCTTTTCTTTTTGTCCTGAAGTTGTTTCTCAACAGTGTTCAATGGAACCACATTCTGAATTCTTTTAGTCCCTGATAAATCCAAAGTAATTCTAGCTGACACTAAAGTCTTCCATTTCTGTCTGCAGTCTTCATTTTCAGGCTGTAAACAAAAGACCATTGCTGAAGTGATGACCCTCATCATGTCTTTTGACTACATTAAAGTCCATTATAATTGCTGTAATTACCTTCGGAGTTCCAGAACATAATCTCTTTATAACATACAAATACTTCCTTCCTACTTGCATTAACGTAAAGGTAAACCGTGTGTTCAACATGTCAGAATTTGTGCTGATGTACAGTATGTGAACTCCTTTATTCTCAAACTGGATTATGCACGCTTTATATGGGAACACATACCTTGGGTTAGGAGTCCCAAGCATGACCATCACTAATGATGGTGAAACATGCTCAAAGACTACATGCTTTAAAAACAAAACTTTAGTGACCTGTTTGCCTGGTGGTGAGCTGGGTGTTGATAAACACCTCCTTGAAATCTCCCATGCCCATATATTACTTGCGGGCTTACCTCAATGAGAATGTGTGGAACAATTATGCTTTCCATGTAGACTGAGACTGCAGAATATGCTAAAACTTGATCCTCCCAGTCCAGCCACATACATAAAATTTGCTAAGCCACATAACTGAACAAAACTAATGAAATATTCCATTCCTTTTTAATTTGATGCATGTGTTCTGAGTGGATGAGTAGGAGCAGAAAAGGAAAGGGCAAGCTTGTAACAAAGTTCAGGGTCAAGTCTCTGTGGAGTCTTAGTGCAATCTTAGAGATTGATCTTTGGATTTCTGGAGCTGTTAGACCATGACGGTTCGACAGGCATATGTAAACTGTAAGAAAGTTCCTTTAGAGATATAGCTTAACAGCAATGAGAGGTAATCAAAAAGGCCTGCATGTTGTCTGTGCTGGCATCATAGACCAGGGTCTTGTTTGGAAAGATGATGATTTCATTAACTTATCGTGAAGGTGAATTTATAAAATGATGGACTACTAGGGAATCTGGTATGCCTCAGACTTAAGCTTTATAATTTCAAGGCCACATTAACATAGCTTTGTGGTTACTTTCTTGAATGCAGACCTGCTTTCTGGAGAGCAGATATTACTTTCTGTGAAATTCATTATATGTGCAAAATCAAAAAACAACAAGAAAGAGGGAGTGTATTTCCTCTTGGCAGAGTATACTATCCTTACAATGTATTCCTGGTTACTGCTGGTGAATGTCTACCCAGCCATGCCACAGCAACTGTTAGAAAAAGTAGCAAATGTGCAATGCAAGAGAGAGGAAGTGTACTTTTAGCCTGTAATCTGACTGTCCTCTACTGCCTTTCCTTAGGTTCTCTGTGTTCAAAGTTTAGTAATTTTGGGGGGCATTACAGATGTAATCTCTGTAATTTTTAAAAAGTCTTTAGGGGAAGAACAATACTAGTACATAACCTCATGTTTTGGTTATGTTCCAGTTGGCTAGCAGTACTCTGCCTTCCATTGTTCAGCCTGTTGTTTCACTCTGATATTGTGTTTGAGCTCATTTTAGTAGCCAAATGTATTATGCTAGGCTGCTGCATAGTTGCTATATTCCACTCAAGGGGTAGATGAGTTTTGAAGGTAATGTGAAATGATTCTCTCATAGCTTGCAGTGTAGTTTGGGATAAAAGGCCCTGTATTGATTTAAGATGATGATTTAAAGTTTGGCAGACGTTGAGTAACAGTTACCGTGAGTTTTTCCTCCAAATTCTCCTAATTCAACTTAATAGGCAAATCATGTTTTCTCTCTGCTTTTCTGATCATCCTCCATTAACCTGCAGTCTTTGATAAATATGCATTGCCTCATAATGTTGCATAAACATTTTTTTGATGGCAAATAGAGTAAACAAAGCTCAAGTTAAAATGATATTAAAGACTTTGATGGCTTATTAATCATTTATACAAAGCTTATTAATCAAATGGATACTTTAAAACAAAATGCTTCCAAAATCAGAGAACAGGGGCAATGCTGGCCTTATCTCTCTTATGACATGAAAGCTGGTGGGAGCCAGTTCTCCATCATTCCTGATTCACTTTTAAAAGTTTATACTCCAGGAACAAGAATATATCCCAGTACTGATTCACTGATCACTGGCTCTGTCTAGACATGGGTCTTTGATACAAGAGCTTTGCCTGTTCCTGGTGTAGAAGATTACTATGCACAAAAGTGTGTTTCCTCCATCATGGTTTTCTTCTACTTTCCTGGCTCTATCATTTACAGCTAAGTTAATGGTTTTCATAACCCTCTGTTCAAAGCCCAGTGGATAAATGAGTGCTGTTAACTTGGCTTTGAATGCCCAAGAACTAACTGGTTTGAAAAACGCAGTCCCCTTCCTCTCAGATCAGCTCTCACTTTCTAGAGGTTTCAGCACCCCAAGTGAGAGCACAGCAATACAAATAGCTGGTTCAATACTCATGGCAGCTCAGGGAGTGCCTGGCTGGTATGCAAAAAGGAGTTCTGGCAGCTGGGGAGAAACAGGAACCACTGACAGAAGGACTACTGATGGCGAAGAATTGTAGCCAGCTGAATGGAAATCTTTGGAGAAAGGTGAAAGTAAACAGCCAGGAATGTAAGGAGAATAAACAGATTGACTTTCTGCAATTAATCTTAAAAGGTAAATTGGCTACTATTTGTGAAGCAACATTTGATAGGTGGGTTATTGTTTTACTTCTGATCCATTGCAGCAAGTATGTCTGATTCAAAACCTCTGTGCGGTTGAGTCGCAACGGTAAAGGAAGTTGGGCCCCTTGAGATACGGAGTCACAGAGTAATTCTGAACTCCTAAATTAGAGCTGTAGTAAGAAGTTGGCACTCTTACTTAACTTGTTCTGATTAATGTATTCTAAAAGTTATGGGGAAATTCTAGGTCTCTTGAAGTCAATAGCAAATTTATTTTGATTTTGTAAGGGCCAAGATTTTGCCTGTAATTTAAATGAAGGAGAGCATCTTTTGGCATGTGTTAAACTTGTCATGCCATGCTGAAGCATTATTTCTTCCTAAGTGTTTAACTTGCCCAGTTGAATGTAAGTTAAAGGATGCATGGCCTGGTCCACATCTAAACATGTTAGCTGGACCATGTTAAAATTCACCCTTTAATTCCAAGTCTAGACAAAGTCACACTCTGTAAGAGATGGGAGAAGCTGTCTACAATCTAAGTGATTAATGTGCTGAAAGCAGATGTGAGATATAAAAGAGTTTGTAAGTCTTCCCTACTACCTGGAGGTAAAGTTTGGCTGTCACAGGCAAGAGAAAAGGGATAAATTTCAAAGGAGGCTGAAACTGCAGCCAAATGCATTATATGATTACATGGCCAGGACTTACTTTGATCACACCTCAAAAGTAAAACAAACACAAGCATGANATAGCTCAAAAGGATGAATTCATTAAAGAAAAACAAGCACTCTAGGGCAATGGTACCAAACATGACTTGGGATTTTAAATCCCTCTTCCCCACTGTAAGGGTGAATGGTAAACTGCATTGGGCACTGGTATAGCCCTGCAGATCCACATGAGCTCCAGGGGAAGACGAGACTGCTATGAACCTTTGCATAGACGTAGTGTATCTGGAAGCAAGTAGGGTCTAGCCAGTGCACTTTGTGCAGTCTGTTACGCATGTAACCTAACACAGAAGTCATCAAATAGGCAGAGATAGTGCCAGTGCAAAAAAGAGCCAGTGTACCAACAACAGAAAATGTAATAATACCAACTTGTGTGGAGAATGTCTGTGGATTGCAGGACTGCAGAACCTAGTGTTGTCATCTCCATTTTAAAGACAGAACCAGAGAAGGAAGACATGAAAAAGGGCTTATCCCAGCCACCCAAGGTGTAAAAAGTAAAAATCCCAGGTCTCTGCTTCAGTCTAGTACTTATGAACCCCTCGTAGGAAAGAAAGAGGATGTATGTTCATATCTGCTTTAGTTTAGAAGCAGGCACTATGATGAACAGAGTATGCTCACTCTTTGTGACTGGAGTTTAGGCTAGGTAATTTTGTGATTCAGCAAGGCAAAACAGAGTGACAGCTTGCTTAACTCCTCAGACTAGAGATTGGCCTGCCCAGAAACCAGGTCAGATCTGAACTTCAGTTTTAAAATCGTGCTGCACATACTTTGCTATAGAAAACAGTCACACTCCCTAGGTAGATAGCTTAGAGCTGATGTTTCTCTTCAAGTCCACATCTGATAATATTTGCCGCTTTACAATTCCAAACCTTTATGAACATTAAGTAACATTATAATACAATATTAAGACACACAAAAGACTACAGTTCCATTTCTCTGCCTCATTTTCCTGAATGATTAAGAAAGAATCCAGGTAAAACTCAAAAGCAGCATAACTGTGTCATCTGATAGTCTGCATACAAGAGACTGAAGACTTGAATTTATAGTGTCCTGTCTTGTGTAATTTTACACAGCTGTAAGCTGAGCAAAATTCTACCAAGAGAGAAGGTGAGATCTCCAGATTTTATTCTTCTCTCTGTTGTTTATAGATTATTTGGTGTGTCACGTACAATTTCGAAGCCTCAATTTACTGAGAAAGGTGGGATGAAATATTTGCTCTTTCTAAAATTCTTTATAGCTAAGGCTGCAAAGATTATTTTTTAAATTGCCCAGTATTACATATGTCTGATTTATGATTTATAGTAGGTATCCTCATCTGACAGCACAGGGACAGGAGTCTTCTGAAATCTTAGAAAAAGTACGACCAAGTCTATGCAAGCGATTTCCTGGAAAGCTATGCTGGTTAAGATTATTATTTATTTAGTTGTTTGTTTGTTTGTTATATTGCTAGCGAAAGCTCTAACAAAACAACAACAGCAACAAAAACTACCAGTAAAAGAAATTCTATCTGGGTATTTCAGTGTGCATATACTAGGAGGTTTTTCTTCCGTGCTAGGATTGGGAATGCTTTTCTGCTGCAGACTAGGTCTATAAACACATTTTAAGCAATTCCAACACCTGTTAGTGTATCTGATTTGAAAAAGATTGCTCTGATAATATGTTAACAAATAAACATAAATGAAACTGAACCTGGAAAAAGAAAAAACACTTTTTTTATGAGTTAAAAGAAAAATTCTGATAACAAAAGTAGCAGTAGAGACTTATTTCAATAAGCAATACAAGCATTAGTGGGTTCTTGCGTTTTTACATTTTAAGTCTTATTTTACAAATTTATTTTTACAAAGGAAAATACCATATAATTAGTGTCACACTTTTACAAGTGCCTTGTGCAATTCTGATGGTAATAACTAATATGACAGCCTCAGTTCCTCTGTCAAGAGAAAGGGTGAGGTCTTCATTTACTTCTACTGTAATAGATTAAACTTGAGAATGCATTTTAGTCAGGGAAGTGTGAATGTTGGTGAAGTTATGAGCTTACTGCACCTTTTAAAATGAAATATTTAAACAAGTGGAACCTTATGTGGTTCTGCATTAAGCTGGCATAGGATGTAAATCAAACAACACCTAAATGTCCTTTAACAAAGTCAATTACATTATATAAGCGTAACAGAGATGGAACTCCTTTATCCTGTGCATCTGCCAGTTTTTTCTGTTAAGATAAAAACCCTTCCAGAGATGTGGAATATCTTTTATAACTGCTAAGCATTGTGCTATAAACTTTAAAGAAATTAAACAAAAATATATTCTTTATTTATGTTATTGAAAAAGATGTTCGATAGTCTAAACATCTACTGGAAACATCTACTCAGTTCCTGAAATCATCTCTATTAGATTATGTAGATACCATCTATGAAAATACTTCTAAACTTAATCTGTCAAGACTTCAAAGAGTCTATAAGCAAATACTTAGATTTGCATTAGATTTTTGACTTTGAAATCCATTATTGTAAGTTCCTTGCTGACTTTGATGTGCTGCCTTTACACTTCCTCTCTGAGAAAGGAGGTGTAAAGGCAGCACATTAGTTTATAGATGTTCACAGACTGTTTTTCGGATAAGGCCATTTAAATCTCTTTTGAAGGTCAATCCCAGCTCTTATCATTCAAGAAGTAATAATAACAGAGAGAGTCTGCCTCGGGTAAGGACTGCTTTAAAACACAAAATAGCAGGGGTGGAATGAACTTACTTAACTCTTGACCTAGCACAATATCAGCATTCTAGTGTTTTGCTGTGATGATGCCCTGCTAAGGCATAGTGTGAAATTTCAATATAGGTATATGGAATTAAATGATTAAGGAGAACAAGAGGTTGCAGTTATTAACAGCTGACTTCTTAAATTTGTTTTCTTTGTTTTTATTTGTTACAATTAATAATTATATTGACAAACCATTAAAATACTGCTTGAAACACATAGTTAAGGCACACCACGCTCAAACACAGGACAAGAATTTCCTTTATGTATATGCCAACTTTTTCAAGCCTGGCTGCTTAAAGTTAGACTTTGAAAATAATCTGGTAGTAACTTTCTTGTTTTTATCTGGGACTGATTTTTCTCTTTACCAGATCCTTCTACTTACTGTGTAATTAGGTGCTAAGTTTTGGATGTTTTTGGCCTTCTGGTATGAGTGTTAGATCACTATAAATTATAAGATGGATTCTGAACCATTTTGGAATGCTACTGCCTTGATTCTTATCACTCTTCTCCCCTGATTAGGAAAAATGAGAAATAGCTATTTTTCTTCTTTCAAGAAAGAGTCTGCAGCCAAAGTCTGTTTCTAGTCATTTTGCCTCAGTTCATTTTGATTTCAGTATTTGTCATATATAGCAGACTTGCATAGACAAAAGATTTTGGAAGCTGTTGCAAGTGAGGATTATCTGAGGATGGAACCTTACTTTTGAATGCAGAGTATGATGAAGAAAGCGATAGAAAACTCAGAAAAGAATGAGATTATTACATTTGTTAATGACTAATGTCTAGTAGTCCATAGACTAATGTACATTTTTTGTGGATTCTGGTTAAAGTTTAGTAGTGATCATGGTGTTACATGTTCTGCTAGCTTTGTGCTGACAACTAGACTATTTGCATGCAATTTATGAGTAGGAGGAGCTAGTTTTAAACCTAAACTTGACCAGATGGAGTTTTCTGTAGTTTCAGCAGCATTTTCTTTCCTGCTAACAGGTAGAGAGGAGCTACAAAATACCAATGTAGGGCAGTCATTTTGTAGGAAACTTGTCTCTGGTGTTCTAACAAGATAGAAAATTCATGCTCTGAGGAAAAGTGGTATCATAATCCTGCCCAACAAGCAACAGAAGTGGCCAATATCAAAGAGTTGTGGAAAGATATGAAAAATGAAAATGAAAGATATGAAAAATGAAAGGTATGAAAATATGAAAAAGAGTTATGGAAAGATATGGAAATCTGCTTGGGCCAAGACAAGACTTGTAAAAAGAACAGAGCCAGACAGATTTCAGAAATTTTATACTGGTATGTTGACTGTTGTGTTTTGAGATGCTATACATGCTTCTCAATCAGTATTCTGGTGCTTTGGAAAATACAACTACCATATTGTGCTTCACGAGGTTTTTGGAGAAAGTAACTTTAGAATGAATGGTCTTACTTGCAAAGGGATCTTGCTCAAATTATTTGCAAAATATCACAAAGTTTTCTGAGAAAACTTTACATTTGAAAGCTTATGTTTAAATGATGAATAACAGGGAAGAAGTCTGATATGTCGTTCATGAACCTACTTACATGCAAGCAGCACCTAAAAGTGCAGTTTCAGCTTCATACATTTGTGCTACAGTCCCTTATGTGTTTTCTCACATAAACAATTTCAGACTTATGCTTTGCTTCCGTTGATTTTAGGTGCTTATCAAGTCCACATTTTGAGTGATTCTTGTGCCTCCTTCCAGATCAGCAGAGGCATGGAATATTTGTCACCCACTTTTCTGCAGATGGGAACTGATGCATAGAGATGAAATGATTTAGTGTTTTGCAGACGCTCTGCCAGAGCAAGTACTTTCACTCACCCTTCCTAAGGTCTAGTTAAGTTTGGATCACTGCAGTAGCCTTTCTTTATGAGCCTAGAGCCTACTCCATGGCTTTTGCAGTAAGAGGAGGAAAATTCACATCTTTGAGCCGCTCTTCAGTGTGTAGATGTAAGGACTGTTGAACAATTTAACACTCGTTATGGCTTGCGTTGAAAGACTTTTCTTTAGAGGTAGTGCTCTGGTGATTTTTTTGTCAGTACAATAAGTGTATTGCTCTGACTGCTCTAACTTCACAGGCAGGTTGGAGCATTTGTGCCACAATCTGTACTGTGGAAGGCTGTAGGAAAGCAACAGCTTGTGGGTAGAAAGGCTACTAAGCCCTTTGCACACCGGGAAACTGTTTTTTATCCTGAACTTTCCAATCTGGCCTAGAAATAAAAGCAATCCTAATGTAGGTCAGGAGGAAGAGAAGTCGTTTAGGCCTCTTACCCTAAGCTTACATGCTGTAGCAGGGATCATTCACGTCACTGATGTCAAACACTAGATTTAGATAGCTAAAACTTTAACTCCTGTAGCGATGATGAGGAATATCCAGGATCTACTTAGATAAATGTAAGCTTATATTTCTTAAATGCAAATGAAAAGGAAGTATGCCTCAAATTCTTAAGATGTTAGCTGAATCTGACTCAGGAACTTCAGTGTGTATATATTGGAGAATCAAAATAAAACTTCTGTAACAAATACTTTTCTGAAGATCTGTGATTTTATGACTTCGAGGTTATTTCTTTAAAACCTTCACATGTATTGTATTCCTTCACTTGTTAGTTAAAAAAGAAAATGAAACAAAGCAAATCAACAAAAAACAACAACCAAAACTGCCCAGCAGAATTGTTGCAGAGGTCTCAAATTCCACTTGGCTATGATGCAGTTCTGCTCAGGGTCCGGCTTTCCCCTTTTCCTGCTGACCTGACAACAGCAATGTATTTCCTGTCTGCCTGAAGATCACTGGAGAAGTGCCAGTCATAATCTTCCCCTTATTGATTCTGGTAAGCAGCTATTGACAGCTTTAAAAAGATTATGTTTTAATTGGGGATCAGATAGATGGCATTTTAAGGTATTTAATTTCACTTTGTAACTCACTATAGATTATCTGAGTGGTTCCACAACTCAAGGAGGATAAAGATGAATGTGTTGTCCTTTTCTTTAAGTGACCCTGAGTGCAAATGTAGCTCAGGCTAAAGTGACTGAAAATCTTTTTCTATCACTGGGCTGAAAAGGTTGAATGTGAATTCATTAATGTTATCTTTGTTTAAGGCACAATATCTACACCTCACCAAGATCACATCTTCAGTGGTCACACTTGTTCTTCATGTGATTTAAGAGAGAAATAGACTCGCGAGGTAAGTGAAAAATCGAGACAATGAGTTAGAATTCTCATTGTCTTATAACTAATATGTTCACTTATAGCTCTACAAAGTGTGTGTGCAGAAGTACCATCAAAAAGATTGGATGAAAGTCCAACGATGATTTCTTGCAAATAAGATAGAAAGCAGTGCTGGAAAAACATGTTTCTTTAACTATTTCCTGCACATTCAAAGGATTGAAGATACCCTTACAATGGAAAGCAATTCAAGAGACAAGCAGTTCAAAAACAAATAGTGATTTCTGAGATCTACATACTACCATGTAACTCAATTTCCTTGTCTCAAGAAGCTGGATGAATCATCGTGACTTCAGAAATCCTTACAGAAATATGGAGAAAATATGTTCCAGTCCTGGTACCCCTGATTGACCACCCCTGCGGCCCCCTGATTGACTCCCTACTTCTGTTTCCCTCCATTTTTTACACGTCTTTTTCCACTCTTTGTGCTAGAACAGTAGTTAGTTGTCCTTCAGAAAATCTGTGGGCTCTCAGAACTGAAACAGAACACCTTATATTGGACAAAGATGGAAGAGATGAGCCTGAAGGAGCAGAAAAAAACTATGAAATGAGATGATAAATCAATGGGAAGTGATTGAGAGATCTGATCAGTACAGTGAACAGGCCATCTATTTGGCAGCAGTGCTTGGTGGGCATGCAGGAGGGTGACATGAATATTGGGAGGGAGAGAGAGAGAGGCTGTGGTAATCAAAGGGAGAGATGAATGCACTGCAGAACTTAAACTACCCACTAAGGACAGCTGCTCAGAAATACGAATAACTACAGTGCACTTTTATACAGGGGATTTAATTGAAATAACCTCCAAGCCCATGTTGAGAAGGCAGTATTAATTGGCTCTGCCAACCTTAAATGTTGAACAGCAATTTATATTTCATGCACTAACTCTCATATGGGCCAAGAACCAAAGAAAACAAGCTTTCCTGTGGCTAGGGATGAAGATGGTGCCTTTTCTCTTTACATCAGATATTACATATCCCAGAGCTATTTCCTTACAGTGGAAGAGACTTTATTTGTGGCTGAGGTCAGACTGACAGACTCCAGGGAAACAGCATCAAACTGTCCCCATAAAGTTTATTCTCAGAAAGTAAGTGACTTCATTCGCAAATGATTTGTCTGGTGCTTTTATTGTTGTCAGTACAGAATAACAATTATAAATATCATAATCGACTTACTGAATTTTTGTCATTGCCAATGATTTCTGTTCTCACAAAATGGCTCCAAGGAGGAATGCCTTCATCTGGTACATCCTGAACCATTTCCTCCACCTAGGCTGAATTCAGCACACTCCTTTTCATCTCCATGTGGAAGTCAACCCTTTGGTCTTTCCCAGCCTCAGGTTATCCTCATTTGCTTTTAGTGGTCAGCAAACTCATCGAAAATCTATGCTTAGCTGCTCCCTGCTGTTTAATGGGCTGATTTAACATCAGAGAGAGAGATGTCTCCTGCATTTTTCTCAATTTTATACTTTGTGCTCCTGATTCACTCATTCAACTATGCTAGCGATAGGAACTGTGGGACTCCACATATATAGATGCAATCCCAGCAGACACTGATATTTGAAGCACTGTGTTCTATAGACCTGCTTTGAGCAAGGTTAGTCAACTCAGTGCTTAAAAAGCTGGCAGCCATCTGGAGACCAGCCTATGCCGGAGTTCAAAATTGTTTCNGTAGAAGAGGAGAATTCACTGCAGGCTGAAGTCACAAGGTAACCTCAGATCCTAGAGGTTCATGGACACTCTGCCCTGTAGTATGACCTCTGCTTAGAGGCATCATTAAACTCGTGATAATTAGCAAGTCATTAGGTTTTGACTACACTTAAAGGTTAAAAGGAGAATCTCTGGTGATGGATATTTTGTAATTTTCTTTTTATTGTGTTCTTATGTATTCTCTTTGTGTTAAGCAGTTCTAGTGCCCACCTCTTCCCCACAAGCTGAAATCAGCTCTACTGAAACTCTTCTTTGAAAATAAAGCAAAAGTTATGTCAGCTTTTCTTAAATTGAGGCCACAGTAAAAAAAAAAAAAAAAAATTGGGGTAGGAAAAGTTTAACACTGTCGACTCTTTAATTTTTGATCAGATCCTGGGAGATGGGAGTTTGATAGCAAGCTCAAGCTGTAGTGTAGCTGTGCAACACAGCAAAATGGCAAGATGAATATCTATGCCTTGATGAGATAATGTGGGACGTCATTTCCTGTAGTCAATATTTCCTGTAATGACTCTTTCAGTATGATCTTACTTGATGAAATGTTGTTTAACCACTTCTGTTAAGTCTGTCTTTCAATCCACAGAGTAGTCAAAGCTGTCTTGTTGCATTTGGACAAAAATTTAAACAATCCACTTTGGGCTCAAGAAGAAGACAAAGTGTCATCCCTAGTATTCCCACAGAATTGTGCTAATATTTCTGGGACACGTTTGGTAACAGGCAAAGCACTGTACTGACATAAATGCACAAATTATTTGCAGTAGTTGCTGATTAGTCTTCATGAGAGTGGTTTTTACACAGAGTGATCCCTGAAAAGTACATGGAGAATCTTTTGCCCCCTTCTGATTTTTAGAATTAAGGAAATTAAGTAACAATACTCTTTATTTAGATTGTTGAATGTATTTTAGTTCATTCCATGCTTGTAAGTGAATGAACTGAAACTAAAAAAAAAAAAAAAGAAAAGAAAAAAATGCTACCATGTAATAGAATGAGCGGAGTGGAGGAGTCTGAGAGATGATCTTTATGATGGCTGGCTTTCTAGCCCTGCTGTGGGAACAGAGGGCCAAATCACAGCTTGTTTATAACACTTTGCTTCACCTTTCCTGATATAATCTACAGTCTTTCCCAAAAACTTTGGCATTTGTGGAACAAGTTCTGTATTCCATCCACCTTGCAGCTGGCTACAGCTCAGGGGACAGCTGAGGACTACCAAGCAGTAACAGAACACTCATGTCCTGGGAATTCCTTGCTTCTGCAGTAGATAGAATGTGTCATAGCTGCCCTGGATGGCTGTGTGAAAGTCTGACTTTGCCATGGTTAACAGGAGATGTTGACAGCAAAACATCCTAAGAGTAGTGTGACTGTAGTTGGTCATAATAGATGGAAGAAAGCATTCCTCACAGCCCCAGGTGAGGGATCTGTACATTCATTCATCCTGCTTAGACCTGTGGTTTTTACATGGAATTGTGCGAAGCTGCAATTAAAAAACAGAAGCTAAATGCTTGGCTTGCTTTTCAGATTTTTACTCAGTAATAGAATATTTTACCTGCAGATAGCAGCAAACTCCTATGCATTGCAGAATGATGTCTTAGCTTTAGGGGAAGTACCTATTTATTTAAATAAAAGAAAAAAAAAAAGAAAAGCAGTATTTCTCTACCTAGTTGACGAATCACAGCAGATCTACTTTGTTAGCAGGTTTTGTTATGTCATGGATATCCTTGAACTTGACGTTGTGGCATGCACTTGCTGCAATAGCTGCTACTACTCTGCTGTGTGCAGGTAAAAATGGGTAGAAGGAAAGGGCATAAGCATTTGTGACTTGTACTTCACTTGAACCAAGTCTGAAGTAAGAGAATAGTCTGCCAAAAAATGTAGTTTCCATTTTGTCAGGGAGTATTAATTGGCATCTTAAATGGCTACAGAAAATAACATATTTGAAACGGAGACCACCTGCATGTTGAGTCCCTTCAGTGTCAGTAGAGAATAGTATCTAGAATCCAAGATGCTACTGTAGCAAGGGGCTATAAAGAGTGCTGAGTGGAATGACAAAAATCCTTGTCTGTTATAGTAACCTTTCCCCCAAAATCCAGAAATCTTTTGCTTTGCTTGCTGTGTTGTTGCTTTTAATTGCATTTTATTTTTTTTTAGATTCTGAATTTCTTTTTCTTTTTTTTTTCTGACAGAAATTACATTGCTATTGTTGTATAAAGTGGACCTGTTCATGAATGTTATGAACTTACTATGATCTGGCTTACTTGATATTAAGAGTGTTCTGAACCCATGAAGAAATTGAATGTAAGATTAAGGTGAGGGAATTGAGGGCAACTGTGTAGCTATGCAGTGCCATGATGCCTGGGCTGTACTATACTCATTTATGGTACAGATTTTTGCCTTTATTTCTTGACCTCCAACTGCTTAGTAACAATCACCTTGGGCGGTAGTTATATAGTGTCAAGTATTTTATGGCACAGCATAGGATTCTCATTCTTATTGGCTGCCAATATTTAGATTGCAGTCACTCCCAAAAATACATAAGCAGATGCCACATAATGACATTCTTTCACCATTCTGCCATGAGCTTGAATTGGAAAGAGCTTTCTTTATCTTCTCTGATGTTGGTTCTTTTAAGCATCAGTGGCATACAGCGGAGAGGTACATTTTCAGAGGGCTATTGAAGAAGCAAACACTGTAGTTTAGACATCTAAATTTTAAACAACACAAGAAAAGGGAATTTTCCAAGCTGAAGGTGGACAGGACTCTGACTCTAAAATTTTGCTGCATGTCTGGAGTGCTCAAGAACAGTGAGTCAAGGAAAGCTTCAGCGCAGCTTTGTCCTTAGATGAAGATGGTTTCCAGTAGGTATTCTGCTCTCCAATTTATGTTATAGATGCATTTGATGCTTGAGTCAGAAAAAAGAGTTCTGTTTGAAAAAGAACTTTGGGAGTTTATGCATTTTTACTGTTTTCCTGCTTTTCGGATTGGTGAATATTAGAAATTCTGTATGTGAGAAAAGTAGCCAAATGAAAATTTTTTCATACTTGCATTTCCTGATGTCCTGTTTTTTTTTTTTTTTTTTTTTTTTTTTTTTTTTTTTTTTTTTTATAAATGTAAGAGCTTGCCACTGCATTAACAAATTGTCTTGGGGCACAGATCTTCCGTTGCTAAATTGTCATAGCTCCAGTGAAGTCAGTGGGGCCAAGGACCTGCCTGACTTTGCAATCAAGCAATCAAGTAAGTATTTCCTGTTGTGGATAATCTTCTCAGTAAATATGGATGGTTTCACCTTACCAGAAATAATTTCGTCCTTTCCCTTTGAATTTTTTTACTTAATACTATATGGCTAATCAATAAATTGCTTGATCAGCTGCCCACCCACACAGACATGTCCTTAATGCTTTCTATGAGTTTCTAACAACCCCTTGGCACTAGATGTGGAAGTTCTGGGAACCATCTTAACTGAAAAGACTGAAAATGCTGCTCTAGTGATAAATGCACTGCTTCTAAGTGAAATGAACGTGGACCAGTGCACATTGTCAGGTTATGCTTTAAAATGCAGCATGACAAAGGTGCTAATTTTTTGGCAAATTTTCTAATTTTGTCAATTGTTACTATTTAATGGCTTTTTTTTTTTCCCCCCACAGCTGCTGATATGCCAAGTGATTTTGATATCTAGGAATCCTTCATTTAAAAATGCATTATTATTTTTTTAAAGTAGATTATTACATCTGTTTCTGGTCAGCATAGAGTCTGAACTTGTAGCCAGAGCATGGCTAGAATAGATGCTCTCAACCCCTAATACTTTGATGTGTTCTGAAAAAGCGTGTCCCCTAATGGAATCATTTTATTTTTTTCTGTTTCCTTCCCCCCCCCCCTTTTTTTTTTAACCTCAAATGCCTTCTTACATATCTTTTGTTAACATTATGTTCTGTGCCCAAAAAATGAGGAGAAGCTTAATATAAGCCTCTCTTATGCTTCCCACCAGTTTTTGCAGGTTTTTGGTGTTCTCTCTGTCCTTCAGCTGTCGTTTACCTGAAGATCAGACTCTACTGTGAGGAGCTCTTGCTCTCATTTATTCATTCATGTAAAACCCCAGGCTTCCCACAAAAAACATACAAGCAATTAAGCAAAACAAAATAAAATAAGAAACAAATTTGCAGTAGATAATGTTACAGGAGACTTCTACAGATGAATTTAGGTCTATTTTGAAATATTTAGTCTTCCTGTGCGGTAAAAAATTTCCATGGCTTATTTGTTTTGTTGCCTCATTTGTGCTCTGTGAGCTATTTACCTCTAGTTTCTTTGTACATTTCTTCTTTCATTTTCAGGGCCCTGCACAGCTTCTCTCCAATCCGTACCTCTTCCTTTCCCTGTTTGTTACTGCCCCGCTAAGCTGTCCTGGTAGTCACTAGCGCTATGAGCAAGTAAATAGTTGACACAATGTCTCCTCTTGCTGTGAGAGTCCAACAACTTCATTGTTGGATCAAGCTTATTGCCTGGTCCACCACTGAGTCTGAACTGTAAACAGCTGTGGATCTTTGTAGTCATTAACAGACTCCCCTCGAGTGGTGCATAAGCCTGAATTCACCGGGGAAATAGAATTGGCAAAGTGCCTAATGGTGATGCTTGCAAGTTTTAGAATGGGGAATCTGAAAATGGGCCAGCAACCCTGTTAAGCTTAATTTCATTATTTATTTTCCTCTTAATGCTGTGTATTTCCTGGTGCAGTGAGTACTGCTGGAAAGCTGAAGATTTCTAGGTTGTGCCCACCAAAAGTTAAAACCCACAGTCTGAATGCTGCCAGTAGACTTGCCTGAGCAAAGAGTTCGAGATATAGGATTCCACATGCCTGTAGGGTGCAGGGAGGTGAATCCCTTTGTCCAGTGATTTTCCTGTTTTCAGGACTGAAATAGAGAATGGTAGTAGTTTTGATTTTACGCTGTTAGCAGAGTTAAGGTGGAAATGGCTTCACTGGAGATGATGAGCTTTCAGTAGCATGATCTCAAGACCACTCCAAATTTTCAGAGGAAAGGGGTGTGTGATAAGCAGACAGGCAGTGGAGTGGGAGGTGACTCAGTAACCTGTAATTAGCAATGTGGCCTGGAAGAGGCCTTGCAGAAACATGGACATGCATCTCTTGTTCAAAGGACATCATGAGTGTCTACATGTTCTTTTTCTCTTTTATACCTGAAATACCATCCATCAACACAGAAGAATTCCCACAAAATATTCCAAAGTTGATGAGCTGACACATTTCGTAGCCAAAACCTTTCATCAGAAAATTCCCCACAAACCTAAGGGTCTGTGGGTATCAATCTGTCCTTGGATTCCTCAAAGAACATACCTGGGATTTAATTTGCTTGAATTTAGAGAGGGACTTTATCTCTTAGATGACTCAATCTATAACCTTATATGGCAGGATTAATGTTCAAATGGATTTGGTTTTTGGCTGCCTCTATGTTAAATACGCTTCTTGCAGGGATAAATAAGCATGCCCACTTTCACTGCTGAACAGTGGTACTCTTATCCAAAATGGATTTATGTTGTAGCTCATAATACAATATAAGCAATGGAATTCAATTATTTAAAAAACAAAGCAAAACAAAAAAACCCAAAACAAACACAAAACCTTGAACACAAACTCTAGCCTGTTTTCTTCCCTTGTTTTACATTCCTCCTGCTTTTGAACTTCGTTATTCAATGAAAAAAACATGAAAATATTATCAATACACTGTGCTCTTAAATTTCTGAAAGTATCTATAAACACCCTTTCATGAGGTCAAGTTATCAAAATCCCAGAGATAATCATGTGGTAGCTGCAACATGTCTTAATGACATGCTGGCTGATGTTACAGGGTAGCTGTTTTCTCCATTAATATATTATTGTCTCCTCCTGAGCTGTCTGCATGTTGAATTCCAGCACTCCTTGCATCTGTCTTGCATGATCATGTTTAAAGGACTAAAGAGTGTTTCAGAAAGATGCACTAAAACCAGAGGACCTGCCCTAGAGCTCTTATCAGTGTAGTGCAATGCTGATACACATTTTAGGTAATATCATCACTCTTCTGGGGTTTTATTCTTTTAAAGAATGTTGACAATTCAGTCAGGCTTTGTGCGCTGTGTTTGTAGAAAGACTATGAAACAATCAAGGACAGTTAAAAGCACATCCATTATTTTCATGCTTTTCTGTTCTTAGAGCTCCTCCAAGCAAACTTGCGTTAAATTTTTTATTTTCTTTTTTATTTTATTATATTTTATTTTGTTTTATTTGGAAGTGAGGTGATCTTCAAAGATGTTACTTATCTGACGGAGAAGGATTAGTGGCAGCTTTGGATAATGCTTTTTGGATTTAATTGAGACTCAGTTATGTAGTCTAAGGAACATGAGATTTGTTCCTGGGTCTCAGATTTGCTAAAGCCTACTGTATTTGCTTTCTAGGGTCAAAAGGATCTGCTCTGAGTCATGCTTTTCCAAGGAAAGCATCTAACTTTGCCTGCTCTTCCCTTCTGTTCTTTATGAAAGTCCTTTAATTTTCAAGCTTTTGAAACCGTGGTTTTCCACAGCAAGAAGTCTCAGAGGCCTTTGCTGGTGCATTTCCAAAGCAGATGCCTGTTGAACAAGGAATTGCAGCAGGAGATGTCTCTTTGCTTCTCTCAGCTACTGAAGAAGAAAGAGGTGAAGGTCTTCAAGAGCAGTTTTCATTCTGAGAGTTGGGCACTGACCCATCCTGCAGGGTGTAGTGCACAGACATAATGCATGGGAGGAGATCATGGAGAATGTTAGCAAGCCAATAGACCTTTACTTCCTCAAACTGGGCAACAGCAGTTTGATTTGTTCCAGCTGTGCCAAAAGCACCCAGTGATTTCAATGGTGCAGCCATCAACCCTTTGAGATGGTTACTTCAAACACAATGCTTGCAGCATTGTATTAGTATTAGGAGTTTTTTATTGTGGTAATATCTGGAGCTCTGTGCAAGGAACATAGAGGCATTGTCTGAACTTCAGCAATCTGAGACACTGACCTTTCCTTTTCTTGCTCAGGGAAGCTTTTGAGGGTGAATTTCTGCTGTGCTCTCTCTCCAGCATAAAGCATCTCTGTATTTCTCCAAAGTAAAATGGAGACAGAGCTGCTTGCACAGGGAAATAAAATAGTTTTCTCTGCACTTTTTTCTTGGGAGTATGCAAAAATCCCATGTGCATTTTTTTATGAATTGGACTCTTCTGTTTTATAGCTGGTAGTATTCATGCTTATTACAATGCCATATTATGGCCTTAGACACTTTTTATGTCCCTATAACATAGCACCCTAGAGAAAGATGCTTCACTAAGCAAGAACCAGTAAACTTGCTACAGAATCAGCGGAATACTTTTCACAAAAGTGCATAAACTTCTGTTCTTAAACATTGTCATCCTTCACCTTAACAAGCACAGAGAAAGGTTCCACTGGTTTCTATGCCTTGTTAGGTCTATCATCTTTTTAATTAATAGTGTTTTTACGAAGCCGTCTGAACTGTGTCATTTCCATTATCAGAAAACCATTGCCATTAATGAATAATTTTCATTTCTGATCCTTGATATCATGCTAGTTGATCTCCTGTTTCCATGCCGCCGAATGATAGCATCGTTTTCTGCCCACGATCAAATTTAATTTGGACTCTGATTATATTATGCTGTTGCGACTGAAGTGTCAATTTTTGTCAGGCAATTAGGAGCTATAACCTGTGAAGTTAAGTTTGATAGGCATTGTAATTGGATTGTTACAGTAATAGCTTGGAACATTCCCTTTTTTTCTTGCTTCTTTGATTCTTGATGCATACTTTAGTTGTGAGAACAAAGGCATTTTGTTATTATGCAACCATAGGATGTTCAAGACAACAAGATGGAGTTCAGATTTTTCCACTTTCCCCAGATGGACCTAATTTGGATTTAGTTTTGACCACAAATTATGCCTGGATTTTGAAAGAGTTCTGGTGAAGGTGGGGTAAGTGAGGGAATCAAGCAAACCTTGAAAAAGAGCTATGGAGCCAGAGCTGCTAGGACTATAATGTACTCTAAATTAAAAGGTTAAAAAGAAAAGAAATATCCTCAGACCAAAAATGTGTCAGATTACCTAGGTAACTCTCATTCCTTTTAGTGGACTGTGTGGTTTATGTTCTTTGCAAGTATGGAGGACTATAATTTCAGGTCACTCTATGGCCCAAATTTTCTATTCAGATGAATCAGTAGAGAAGTTGGCCCCGTGGAAAATAATCACAACACAAGAGCTAACACATAATGGAGAACACATTTATTTTTATTGGATCCTTGCTGACAGACTGGAAGTTATCTGCTTTTACATTTTTTATATTTTTTTTATTTTTTTCTCTACAGACACAGTAGTTCATAGCCTGGCTCTTTGTTCTGGCTGTTCTGAATGTCTTTAGGGTCTGCTGAGCCCTTCCTCTGGCTTCATCTCCTGATCATCTCTAATCAAATGCACAACAAAAGAGACCTTTTAAAAAGGACCACAGAGAGAAGATAGTTTTTCCAATGCTCATTTGATTGGACACTTTTCATAAGTGCTGTTATGTGATAGGTCAAAGGTGGAGAGAAACATTGAAACTCCAGCTGCTGTGGAATGCAAGGAAAAAATTCACCTGCAACACCTGGATAAAACTATAAATCAGTACCAACGCTGTTAGGTAAATGCTAGAGAAAAATGAAACCTTTTAGATCAACTATAGGAGGATTGGAAAAGCTTCATGTGTTGGATATGGGATAACTATGTCCTGGGAGAGTTAGCAAACATTGATCAGGATTCCTTCCCTCATCCAGCAGGCATGAAACCCACCCACTTCCTACTATGTAGTGCTAGCCCTGCCTCCAATAAATTTGTGATCACTCAGTCATTTCTTGGTGTGACTGACTGGGTCTGCTGCTTCCTAATTCTCACATGTGCTTATTTTCTCTTTTCATATTCTCAGTTTATGGTCAGTACTTGGTTAAGGGTGAGTTTGCAGCCTTCTTTGTAAACAGATATTTGTACCTAGTTGATTTGTGCCTCACTTAGCTCTGAACAATGTTCCTCCTCTTTCTGCCCTCTTTCCTAGAGATTGTTTGTTAAGGGATATGGGTAGAATAGTCATGTCATTGCTTCATCAGTGTACTCCATGAGCAGCTCTGTTTCATCTTATAATTTCACCTTCCTGAAATGAACTTGCTAAATTTATTTAATATTTATATTTCTGTAGTGCTCTGCTAAATTTCACCGTGTCCAGCCGTCTCCTCAGTTCATGCAGGGCTCAGTGGACTGTATGCTCTTGAGGCTGCCCTCTCCTCTGAGCTCCCATGGGACACCTGCATGTGGAGACAGCAGGAAACTCTGGCAGCAGCAGTTATCAGACTGTATCACGCGGTGATCTCTACTGGAGGGATCATTTCATTTTGTTTGTACTTTCAACTTAGATGCTAAAATGTAGTCGTGTGGTATTGCTTTCTTTTTTCAGAATAACTTTTCTGTTTTCTTTCTTTTTGTCTTGTTGTACAAAACTATTTTCAATGAATGTTTCCACTCACACCCTATTTTCTTGCCAGTTTTATTTATTTGAACATACAGAGCCTAAATATAGGAACTAAGCTTCCTTACTTTGCCCCCTTTAGTCTCATGGTGTTGAAAACTAATACTGAGGACCTGAAAGGATGCATTGGGGCTGTTATTGAGGGAGTGGATTGCTGATATGACAGAAACAGCTGCATATGAAAAGATGATATATGGAATAGAAAGTAAGTTAGATGAATTTGAAGGTATTTGTAATCTATTCTTCAGCTGCATCAGAAGAGATGTCCTGAAATATGATAGAAGATAGTGGGGAGAGGTTGAAGGGTGAATGAAAGCTTTTGTTTCAAAAGGTAATAATAATAACTTATCTCCCTGCTTTTCTATTGCCTTACTTTTCTTTTTCCTTTGTTTTTCTTCCTCCCTGGGAGATAAGGATGGGCTGCAATTATACCTGAAAAAGGAGTGAAAGTCATATAAATTCTTCTGTACATATGTTCTGTTTGCAAAAAGACAGACTTAGCATCTGATGAAACAGAACAATAGGAAGACAAATAGGCGCGTGAAAATCCATCCCAGACAGTAGATGTATACAACTTCCTAGAATCAAGTAGCAAGGGGAGTGTGCATTAAATTTCTGCTTTTCAGTTGATCTGATACAGGTGTAGCAATTACCACAAACCAATGTCATTAATTGTAATGTTCTGTAGGAGTAATCAATGAACTCTGTTTCCTGAAAACAGTTTCACCTTTCTGCTATTAGTAGTATAATGAAGAGGGTGTAGTATATACTTACATAAAGAACTTAGAATCTATTAGCACCTGTGCTGAACAGTAAAGCTGCTGATACTTTGCATGCAAATTGTAGTCATCATCTGAGAAGAAGCAGAGTTCATAGATTCAATATTCTCTCTTTCAGTCTCCTTTGTCAGCTATGTCTTAACCAGCTGGGGGCAGAATTACATTCTGGAAATTAGTGAGAAAAAAAAGGTTAAAATTGAAAATCTACTATTTCTGTATCTGGCCTCACCATTTGTATAAGACAATATGAAAAATCCCAGCAAGTATAAATGATGTCTGATTTCACATTATATTTTTGAAGTGTCAGTGCTCGAGTAGGTTTACATTTGACAGGTGATTTAAATACTTCAATACATTTCTATAACTGTAAGAAAAAATCTTTATCAGGATTAAAAACTTGATGAAACTATTCATTTTTGTACTGATGCAAGAAACATTACTACTCTTTTTGACATGCAGACAAATGAGGCACTATATTAATCTTCATAATTTATCTAAATATTTCATTGTTTGAGAATACTTCAGTGACTGCTCATTTATGTTGTTTATACTGTATTAATCTTTTATACTGATTCTTGAATGCTATGCTCTGTGTTCATACCTGATTATGACTGGTACAATCTTACCATTATGCTGAGATAAACATATATTTTTTTCTCTTCTAATGAGCTTACATTTGGCAAAAAGCATGTTGTGGCTTTTTGTTATTGTTGTCATTTTGTTTTGTTTTCTCATACTACAAAACTGTTAGTGCCTACAGCAAATATATGGCTTCAGCCATCCCACAAGCTCCATCACCTTTTGCATCACATCCATCTCAGAAAAAAAAAAAAAAAAACCAAACAACAAACAAAAACAGTTGTGAAGTTCTCTGTGTTTGGTTTTGAACACCGTGAAACTGTTCACAAACTGTGCAATTCTGTGTGAAGTAATATTAAGACAGACTTGTGAACATTGTGACACAGAAAGGAGGCATAGAAAATTTACAACTCTAGACCAGTAGAGTAAAACAATATATAGAATTAATGAACCAGAACTGAGAAAAGCACACAGGGGAAAAAATAACATGGTGCTCCTATGGGCAACAGATATTTTGGTTCCCTGACTCACTTTGGCAGTAGGTCCGTGATGGTTTAGGGATGACTCCAGGAGCATTTCACACATTAGATCAGTTTCATCCCTGGCTGTACAGACCAATGAGATGAAAAAGATAGGAGAAAATTCACCCTCAAGTATTCTCAAGTACAGTGAGATATAAATGTACTGAAATGAGACATTCAATACAGTATTGAGACTATATTGAAATTCTGACTAGATTAAGATATAGATTTTTCCAGTTTCGTTGCTTGTGAGCATGGACAACCATATTAAAATCTTCACGTGGGATGTTCTAAAGGATGAGAATTTGGACTTTTCCTTTAGACTTGTGAAGATAAAAGTGATCCACAGAATTTGGATTGTGTTTAAATTTTCTCAAAATCCAGCAATTTTCTAATATTTCTGAAAATTCAGGAATTTTGTTTTGAGCTTTTATTTAGTTTAAAGTATATCTTAAATATCTGAGAAACATAGAATGGAGAAGAATACACATCAGATAACTACGATTAGTTACCTAAAATCTCCTTGAGATTTTCAAATGAAAGGAGAAGAATGGAACTATAACTGAACCACAGAATTTCTTAACATCAGAGAAAATTGGCTTTACAGCATAAGGAAGGTTTTCCTAGCATGATATTAGTCTAGGAAATAAACAAAGGATTAATATTCTGGGCTCTGATCTTTAAAATTGCTCTCAATATTGACCTGTCTCTGCCTCAGCTTATGCTAAAGGAAACTATCATGAGCTCTTCTGGATAGTTACTTTTCCACCAGCTATTAACACTGCATTCAGCCAAAAGAAAAGTCAAAACAGTGTCAGCTGTATTAGTAATCAGATAAACAGAAAAAACACAAAAATCAGTAGTCTTCATTATAGCTGTGGCCATGTGTTTCCTAATGCATGTTACTTCCAGTGTTCTGAGCTGTGAGCACAGGCAGGGTTTATCTGGGCTGACCCAGGAGACAATGGCTATCTGATGTTGGCCTCAGGTAAGCTGGCAAATTGTCCATTTGTCCATGCAGAGAAAGAGAGTCCATGAAATCTGAAGCAGACAACCTGTTTTACAGCTCAGGCATTATGAACAGTGATCTCACACCAAGTTTTCACTTCTGTAACTTTCTCTGTTTTCCTTTAGAGGAAACTAGGGCACTGATTTAGGTCTTTCTCTCTTATCTCATCAGCTGTCTTCACGAAACCAGTAGGAATATCATTTTTGAGATTTTTAGCCCTCAAGTTCAAATTGGCTAATGGTTCAGTCTTTTGTTGAGGGAACAGAAAGGGGAGAGAAAAGAAAGATGGAAAGACAGACAAAACAGTTACATAAAGCTTATTTCCATAGGAAGTCAAGCTAAACTGTCTTTATCTGTAGGAATTGCAAGGCCTAGTTATGTAACTCTTCAGCTTATTTGAAGAGGTGATAAACTGTTCCTAATTAAGCATTCAGCTACAGTCCCATTATAAGACTTTTCTTCCTCTCTCCAGCAGCTTGGTAATAAATAAAAAAAATTAAAATGTTAAAACCAAAAAACCGCACCAAAAAACCCATAAAAATCCCTGTGCATTCACATTTCTAAGGTTAAGACTTACTGACAACTAGACTACTTTATGAAAATCATGATTAAGTTGAGTAAGAACTTTTTAAGATTAGATAGCTTGTTTTTTAACAATTTGCAACGTCTATTGTTCGTTTGTATCCATTTCTCTGTCCAACAAAATTATATAATACCAGACAGAGTCTGAAACGTCAATACTGACTGTGCAAGAGTAAGTTTTTGAGACAGGAATAGTAAAATGTTTAAGAAATATCTGTATTTAAAAAAAATGACTGATTTCTCCACCTCTGAAGATTTCAAGGAAGGAAAAAAGCCCCAGAAAGTAAAATACTTCCATCACCAAGCTACGAAGTGCACTGGGGTGTTTCTGGTCTCCTTTTAAAGCTCTCATCTCACTTCAAAATTCTTCATGAAGAAAAAGAATCCATTTTTAAGGCAGAATCCATAGGAATTAGAGGGCAGTGATTTCCTGATGAAGTGGCAGAACTGGGGAGGGAACTGTGTCCAGATCTGTGTCCCCTTCCCACTTGGCTGCTTTTTTTGGCAGTAGCTAAGGAAGCTGAACTGCTTGTGTGATTTTCTGCAGACTGCATACACTGCAATAGCCAAAACTCATGAATGTTCTTACTTTTCAGTATTTCATTATGCCTTGTAAAAACGTGGTGAGTGGGTACTCGTTAATAGTAAGGGATCTTGGGTTCTGTTTTGCAGCAGTCATCAGCTGTGACTTACACCTAAGAAAGATGCTGATTTCCACGTAATGCTGTGTTGCTGTGATTTATTAGCTTTCATCCAGTCTTGCCTTAGTAATGGGAAAATTAAGCCCTTATGTGTTCTCACATGATATTTTCTTCTGTTCACATTATGCCTTTTCCACTATCTTAATTTAATTTGCCTTGACTTATATTAAGGTTTTCCTCCAAAAGCCCTTTCCTGTAGACCAAAGCAATGAATTCAGTGTGAGGAAGTCTAGACATCATCTTTTCACTCAGGGAAATAGATCACAGTAAAGGAAGCCTTTAAAATGCTACTATCCATCTCTTTACCTTTATTAGTATATAAAGAACATAGTACAAGAGTGAGGGCTGAAGAGTTAATCTCTTACATTAATCTCCCCCGTTATGTTATATTATGTAATCCCTTTCTCAAACGACTATACAATGCAACACTGCTAGTAAAGTAAATTTCATAACAATGATTTTTTAAGTATTGTAACCCTTGAATAATTTTCTTCTAACTCCATCACAAAATTGCATCCCAAACACTACACAGACATCTGCTCTGAAAATTCCTCAAACTGGTGGAGTTGGCGGCTTTCTTTACAGCCAAAACATGCAACAAAAAGATTCCTCAGTTTTCCCTCATCACACACAATTATGAGTTTTGACTTCAAATACTTATACTTACATAATTACAGTATTCTGAAAAGATGTCCTAAATATATATGTTTCCCAGCTTGACTGTGACTTCAAGCAAATTCTCTTGTCTGGGGTGCTTGGTAAAGTAAAACTGAATTAGTGAGAGTACAATAAAGCAAGTTAGAGTGTTTAGATACAATAACCAAAAATAAAGTCAATTTAATCTTCCAAAGTAGGACAGCTTTTCAGTGTATTTGTCACTATGGAGATTTAACAGTTGATTCCAACTTGCATTTTAATAGCAAACTTACATAATTGTGAGTCCTGGTGTGTGTTACTGCTGAGTGTATTCAGGCTGGAGTTACTAGTTAGACAGATCCTGCTTAGCCTTGTAGTTAAAGCACGCTAATAGTTTACACATGTGCATGACAGTTGTTAATAACTGTCTTTATTATCACCTCTGGGTTTCTCTTTTCTTCCTCGCTCAACGCTATCTAAAAGAGAAAATAAATGTTAGTGGTTAAGGCTGAGGATTAAAAAGCAAGATTCCTGATTTTCGTTTTTGTTTTTTCTTTTTTAGCTAGTTTAGCTAATGAGGATAAACAGATATTTTTGCACAATGTATTTCAAATAAACACTCATGTTTCCTTGTGTTTTTATTGGTAGAAAATATATTCTGCTGGATGTGTTTAAAGATATTTGTAAGGGAAAAGATTCTCAGAAGTCTGTATGAGATTGCTGAATGCTTGAAGCTGGTAAACTAGGAAGGATATTTTTTGTTCTGACTGAGAAACTGACTTTGGCAGTATTTTCTGCATATGTAACCAATTTCAGTTGTATAACTTAAGGCACATGGTTTGCTTTAAACTACTTACACCTTAGTTTCCCGAGTTGGTAAATGGTTCTGAAAAATCATCTATTCTCAGGGTGTTGGGAAGCTTAATTAAGTGTTTATAAAGTACTTTGAGACTTTTGCGTGAAAAGCATTCCGGACATGTAATATATCATTATTAATAATATATATTGCAAATTATTTTTATCTCTGGCAATTTTACATTACTTTAGAAAATGAGTCTAATCTAAAATATTGGTCAAATAGAATTGCTGCAATTCCTTTAGTAAAAATTCAGTGATGGAATCATGTTGACTTTTATCTTCAACAGTCTTCCCTTAGAGTCTCCCAGAGACACAGAACTTGAGCCGTGCTTCTAATTGTTGGCTTCAGGCTAAAACTTTTGATCACTTTATTTCTGCTACTTCCTGTTAAACTCACTGAATGAAAAGGCTTGATAACATTTTATCCTGTCTAATTCTTTATTTTGGGGAATATGAAAGATGAATTTGACCTTCTGAATTTTTAGTCTAAACTTTGGTAACAGGAAGCATCCTCATTCTTGTTTTCATTCATATTAATACTGTATCTATCTCTTTTGCCCTGTAAAAAGCTATTAATATTGTTCTATTAACCTCCTTCTAAGTAATAATGACCTTTCCCCTGAAAATGCAATTATTGGACTTTTTTACCATAATAAATCTCATTTATTAGATATTTTGGCCTTGTGCACTTTGTTCTTTGCCATTTCCTTTAAAAAAAAAAAATCATGCTTTATTTTCAAATAAGTAGAACAATTTTATTCATAAAAATATTCTGTAATGCACATATTTGGTCATAATTTGAGAGGAGATGATGCTGGCTTGGTTCAGCTGTGTCTCTGGCTTTCTTAAAGGAAGGACTGAAATAAAGGCAGCAGTTACAGATTCTACATTAGAAATCAGAGAGCAGTGAGTGGTGAAGATTCCTTAACAATGACATAAACTAGGCGTCAAATTTGTTACACGGACAAAGAAAATGTCTCTTCGTGTATTTTCTCCACCCATCTCCTGAATTAACCAGACATGCTACCAGGAATGTTAGTGCATTGTTAATGATTTCAAGCAATATAAGTCGGGCTTTGTACCATGTAGGTAGGAGTACAGGAGGTACACCATATGCACAATTTTAAGATTATTTTTTAGAAATTGTTTTTCTAACATTCGCTTGAACTGCACACTTCAGAAAACCGCATCTTCTTTACACTTCCTGGCTCTGTGACTCATCAAAATGAGCTGTGTTAGTCACATCACATGATGTGTTTCATAGAATAAGGCAGGAAAAGCAGCACATTGAGTCATCGTCATAGAGAGGGTGGCTGCCAAGCCACTATCAGACAATATAGGGAAAAGCAGGCATGTGAAACAACCAGGGTCACAGAAATACAGCCCAGTGACAGGAAATCATTGACAATCAGGTGAATGTGAGCCTTCTCATCTTTTCAGTCTGTTTTTCAAGGAAGAGAGACGTGCTATCATGATGTTTTCCTGTCAGCTCCTGTTCCCCAGTAACTTTGTAAACCATTGGCAACTTTCAATAAAATTTAACAAAGTGCTGGGGATCTCAAAAATATGAAGTTCTTATGCACTTCATAAGGGTTTCTTTTATCAAGCAGTGATGTGCCTTCTACATTCTCCTGAAAGCTCCATCGCCACACCTGCCCCGGCTGCCCTGGCAGTGCCTGTGCTGCTCCCAGCCTGGCACAACACACCTGCTGCTTGCCATCCTGTCACAGGCTGGGCTGTCCTTAAGGATTTGGGAGAGGGACTGGAAGAGTGAGGTGGAAACAAAGACTGTCCGTGGTGTGACACAGAAGACCTGGTGATGACACACACTGACAGAAATGGGTGTGTATAAATCATATATAAAATACATATGATATCTATATTACAATATAGGGAATTATATGTCTATATATCACTGCAAATCAGGGTTCACTTTTGCTGCTGTTGACAGAGTAACTTGTTTGTATTGCAAGACTGTGCTAAGTGTTTGGTTGATAGCTTTATTCCTAGTAAAACTCTTCTATTTTTGTCATTTGAAAACAAGGCCCAATTTTGACAAAATTGATTGAGTGGAAGTCCCTATTTAAATTCCTGTAAGTTTAATGAAAATGAGTATGTGGCTAGAAAAAAAATAGTTTGTGCTAATTATCCCTCAGTAAGCCAATTAGTACACATGTACCGGCTAGCCAAACAGCTTGCCTGCGATTCCAGACTGACTATAGCAAGAATTATCTTTTGCTTGCTGGGGAGTTACACAGGATGGAGGGAGAATAGGGTTGATAGATGAACTGGGGTTATTATGACAGGGGAAATAAAGGAAACAGGATAAACACCTGCAAGATATATTGGGGTTTCTTCTGGTAACAAAACAATCTTTTTTTTTTTTCAAATCTTTGACAATATCAATTCATAAATGTTTTAAAATTTGCAAAGGGAAAAAACTATGGCAAAAACTATCACAGCACTATTTTCTTATGCTCTATTTTCTGTGCAGGGTGTCTCATTGTACCTGAAGAGTGAAGCCTACCCTGAGAGCCTAGGTGAGAAAGGATCTCTCTCACCTCCTCTGATAACTATAAGGGATGAGATCAAGTACAAATTGCTTAAAATGCTGTAGAAGCATTTGAGGAGGGGAAAGAGTAATGAGCACTCACCCGTACAGTTCCTGAAGGAAGGATGCCCCCATGTTTGCTTTGTTAGTGAGATCAAGGAAGGATTAGAAGCATCATGGCTCTGAGATGGCAGAACTGTTGTCCATCACATACCTCACTTCGAACATAGCTGAAGGGTACCTTTCCACTAACCTAACTGAGGTGACAGGCACCCTGAAATCATGGGAGAGGAAACATGTTTCATCCTATACTGACATGCTTCTACCATAATTCAGCTATTTAAAAAAATTAATACAACATAGAAACATACAGAACAAAACATACAAGATCTCTGTGACTCTCAGACAGTATTTTTTATTATAATTGTTTTATTTATGAGGAAGAAGAGACTATTAATTCACGCTTTTTAAATGTTTGCAGTTGGCAGTGCTGTGTTTGGGTTCTGCTCTTGCCTTTTCTATGGATGGTGCTGTGTGTCGATGGGGTTAGCAGTGCAGTGTTCACAACAGGGGTGTTCTCTGAAGCACTCTGTTCGTACAGCTGGCTGCCTTTTCTCTGGAAACTAATTTCATTTGAGGGTTTGGTTGTCTCTGGTTTTGGAAAGTCAGCCTGTAATTCTAGGAAGATTCTGATTTTCAGTAATTTTCAAAAGAACAGGCACAGTCAGGTTTGGTATTGCCCCATTCTGACATACATATGTGCATCCACATCTGCATCACTGACTTCAGAATGCTTCCCAAACTGCTCATTTTGTTTGCAAACCCTACTAACAGTGCCCCCTCTGGATTTTGGTATCAAATTTGTATAAAAAGAAATGAAAGTTACACCAAATATTTTCCTATTGCAACTCTTCTGTAAGTGGATGTGAAGTTGCTGCAGTAATGTCATTTCGTAACTGCTTTGGCTACTGCACTTCCTGCTCTTGGCTGAAAAAGACAACTTTAGGAACTGTGGTTACAGGCAGCATGATAAAGGTCCTTAGACTTGTTCCTGCTTGAACTGAACACCGAGTATTTCTCCATGAGCCTCAAAGACGGAGAGTTAGACCAGTGAACAGAGAATGTCTTCCTGTCCTAAAAAGAAAAAAGGAGTTGACAGAGCCACTGTTACAATCTGAGAATCATCTCGACATAGCTCAGAAGCAAAAGAGAGAGATGAAACCAAAGCCTTATCCAGTGTATTTCATCCCAGCACTCTTCTCCCTTCTCAGTACCTCTACTGTTTTAATCTGGATTTGTGATTTATTTGTGAACTATCTAGTGGGTGGCAGAGGTGGGGAGCAAAGCTGCACAAAGCTCCCCAGAGCTGCTGACCGAGGTAAATAGTGTGTCATAACACATTTATCAAATAATAATGGAAACTGTATAGAACATATAGGAGAGGGAGGGGGAAAACCCATTCCCCTCTGGGAAGTTAGTGAATATTTCAACCAGTTTATAGAAGTATGTGTACATGTGTTTGGAAGGGGGGAGGTTTTCCTAGTTTCACCTCTGCAAATAAATCATCAGCCTAGGATGTCTGAACAGACAAGTGAAATGGATGAGCGCATTACAGATCAAGGAGGTGGTATTCCTGCCTTGGTTAGTCTGAGGGAGACCACCCAAGCACTATGGGACTATGATGAGACTGTAAGTTGTGCCTGTAGAGTTCTAAAAGGCTCAGGCTGCAGCCTCTGACATAGCAGGAAAGTGGGGAATAAAATAAAGGAAATGGCATTTCCCAAAGAGCAGGCATGACCGGTCATTTATCTGAACTGCTTTTAACTATATTTAACTATACAAAGGTGTAATAGTGATGCCTATTTTGGAAATATGTTGTTGTTCAGATGCAATTTAAAAAAATGTATGTATTTATATGTTAATTATATATTTTGTAAATTTTTCACTGCCACTAGCGGCTTTCAGAATACAGAAGCCAAAGTCTGGTGCTCTCAGTGATGTTGAGAAGAATTTTATATCATAAATTGTCCATTGAAATTGGTGGGAACTACTTATGGAAAGAGGAAGGCCTTCCATTATCAAAAAGGCTTGTAAAATCTGGCTGAGTGTTTGTTACCAAACAATACAGAGTTAAAAAGAGTCTTGACAGACAACAGAACAGGTTTCACTGTCCTTATAAATATATGTATAGATACAACTATAGAATTCTTGTAAGGGAGAAGGAGATCTAAGTTTTGTTATTACCATATTTTACAGAAAAACCTGTTGGAGTGTAGCGAATCAGCTTTTTGTATTTACATGTAGCAACAGTGATTGAAGCCTTATCGGGCTACATAAAGTAATGAATTAGGTGAACTCTGGGTTGTAAGAAAAGCCAGCAGGAATTAAAAGGCAAAATAGGAAAGGTGTCTTCATAGAAAAATATCTTAAAAAAAAAATCTTGAGATTTTCTATTATAAGATTTTATGTTTTATTTGAAATTTTCACTGAAATAATGTGTGAACTTTATCAAAATTTGCTTTCTCTTATAGTGAACAATTTTGCATTGCTTTAAAACAATTTTAAAACAGTTTCTTCAAAAATGCATGTTTAAAAAAATTCCGCCTTGATTGATCACCTGTAGTATGATTTCAGCAGCATTTTCAGCCAGATGCTGACCCCACTGTGCCAGGTCAGCTGTTGGTTTGGGAAATAAATGGGCTGGGAGTTGTCAGGTGACAATGCAACGACCTCACTTTTAGCACCATTCAGGGGACCCAAGGCCACAGAGGAGTGGTGCTGGTGGTATGCATGTGCTCTGCCTTTCACAAGCAGTGTCCCAGCAGAGTGTCAGCTATGTTTTTGGTGATGGAGTCTTTGGGGTGATGTGGGAGGCGGGGATGCTGAGCACATGCCATCATTAAACTGCCTGTATCACATTTCTCAGGAATGGAGATGTTAACTCCCCATGTTCAGACCAGATTTCAGTTTCAGCATTTATATTGTGCCTACCTAAATCTCCCCTGAAGTTTTGATTTGATACAGTACTGTCCATGTGGTGCCTTAAACTGTACCATGCAGTGTTGCTGCGTGCACTGTTCAACATCTGCTCAGCTTCACCTCAAAAGTTGCTGAATTTGGCTTGTGAGAGAAGAGATTCTTTTTTTTTTTCTTCCCAGTTTTAAGGGGAACTAACACACAGCTCTAACTCTTCCCTGGCAGGTGCAGAACAATTACTGTTTGTGCTGGAGAACAAGGCTGCAAGGCACTGGAAAGAATCCTTCTCAGCCCAAAGGCTTAGGGCACCCAAGGAACCCATGCACAGCTTGTGCCATAAACTGCAGGCTGTAGTTGCAGCTGTGAACTCTGCGTGAGCTTTGCAGCCAGTGGATCTGCCCCTGCTGTGTTCCCAGCCAGCTTGAAGCAGCCCGCTATGTTCCCAGCATGTCCCTGCAGAGTGCTGCACATCAGGCTGGAGGCGGTCTGGAGGCCAGTCCATGGCTTTAGTGATCTTTGCAGACTGCCCACAGCCTGGCCCCTGGTGGAGAGGCACTTCCTGGTCTCAGCTCCGTTCCTGGAGGTAAATGCTCTGCTATACGTGACTCCAGGTGCTCAGCTACTGCAGTGAGTAGTGCTCTGTCAATAAAGAGCTAAATAAATGCCAGGCATTATCATGGAAGTATAAAGACAATTTTGACATGTGAGAAAATTTATATAGGTGTTTATTATTACTCGATCTATGCAAATGTTACTATAAGATTTCTACTGCTGATATCTGTACACTGGGACCAATTACGCCCATTCCTTAATGAGTTTAGCAACGGGAGAGAGGACAGAGAGCAAGGAGAGCTATCCTGAATGGTCTCTCATGAAGAAGTTTCTCCAATGAGGGGTTCTTCGTAGGGCAACACTCTTGCTATATTTTTCAGTGCACTTTGCACTTCCTCATCTATGTTGCAATCTTGGTGCATGAGATGCACTCCTGACAATTCTGCTCTTATATTAATATGTAAGAAATACAGTATTAAAAAAAGGCTAGCAAAGACTGATTTGTTGTTGAAAGTGTTGTTTAATGCATAATCATTGAAAAGATTCTTCTATGCAGAGAAGACGACAGGTTTTCTTGACATAAAGAATAGGCCTTGATCCTGTAATTATTTTGGCAGGTGCTTAATTCCCAAAGTGTGAGTTATCCTATGAAATTCAATGCACACAGCGAAACAAAGGAGTGGGAAGGGAGGAGGAAGGGATTACAGATGTTGAGAGAAAGGCAAGAGGGGCTTTCTGAACAAATGGGACTAGAAGAGGGATTGAAGGAGGAGAGGACGGGCAACTGGCGGATGGGAATAAGAAGGCAGTTCAGATCTGATGTTGAATCAGCATTTGCTGACATGAATGTGACACTAATGGAAAGGATTTGGGAGAAGAACATTCATAAGCTAATAGATTTGTTCTCTTCAAAACATTCTGTATGCAGGTAATAACATGTAGACTTTGTTTATAATAACTTAAAGTGACATCTTTTGGTTTCAAAGAGAATCCACAGTCAGAAACATGGAATGCCATGCTCACCTGTTTTCCTTTGTCTTTTCTTCCTTCTTGAAATATATTTCTGGAAGTCATTAAAATTCAGATCCCATCATTTGTAACAAATGATGTGAAGTGTTAGGTACAGTACTTGGAGTATATGTTTGTTAAAATGAAGGAAGAGACTCTTCCAACACTTTGGGATTTTATGAATGATTTACATCTGGTGCTAAAGTTCATAAATGAAACGTGGGAGAACCAGATGCTTCATTTCTTGACTGCATCGTGTCTGCACATACTGATGGTGAATTGAAAACAGGAATGTCTCATAAATCAAGAAAATCTATTTTTGTACTCTTGATTTCTATTCCGAACATCCATATAACACCCAAACAAATGTGGTAAAATTGGTTCCTTGAGAAACCCTTTATGTTTAGTAACAGTGTGGACATGTTAAAAAAAAAAAAAAGAGAGAGGAAAAAAAAGAAAAAGAACCAGCCTTCAGAATAAAAATATACTCTGAATGAGCAACTGTTCTTAGATATCAGCAAAGAAGGCACTTCATTTAGCAAACAGAAAGACAGAATGGAATTGTTAGGCAAATTCTGGCATTCATACAAAGAGCTGAGGTATGTAACATAGAAAGAATTGGGTGACATTTCAAAACTTTAAGCTGTAGGGAGGGAAAAGAAATTAAAAGCAAATTTTTTCCTTTGGATACTAGCATGATAACTGAAGGCAGAATATAGCCCGTGGTTTGCAAAGGGAGATTACTGCTCACTAGCAGAGATATGCAGAGAGCTGAGTGAAATTCATATTTTTAAATGTTTTTCATCAGTGTTTTGCAATGATGCTCTGCCTGATGTCACTGACATCTCCTATTAGCCTAACGTGGTTTGTTATTGTATTTTGGTGTCACCAGAGTTTTTGCAAACTGGTTTTTAAACACCATTTATTGAATTATAATCAAAGAATAAGCAAAACTCTATATGCCTATGAATTTGCTTTTTAAAAGAATGAATAGATTCACATTATCCTACCTCACTCCACCCACTTCCAAAAAAACCAAACAACAAAAAAAAACAAAACAAAAAAAAAAAACCCAACCCAACCAAACCCCCAAGCAAAAAAAATCCCACATTTTAAATGATTAGACCACAGTTCCAAAACTACCTGAGTATCAATAATCAGTTTGTTTGAACAAGCTGTACACAAGAAGGTTGCCATGTACCAGCTGATGCATGGTGGCTGCCCACATCTGACCCGTTAGCCTCCAACACGCAGGGTGATGGCAGTGGCCTCAGTCCCCAGCGCAGGGCATGAGGTGGGCTCGACTCACCTTGCACTTGCTGTGGGGGAGCAGTAAGCATGCAGGCAGCTCTTGCAGCTCAGCAGAAACTTGATATACTGTGCTATCTTGTTGGTGTGCCTAAGCCCTGGATGTGCATGCCTTGCTAGTTCTGTTAACAATTAAAAAAAAAATTATTTTATTTACACATCCTAAAAACAGATTAAGTGTAGGTGTGCTGGCAGAATTCTGACTTTAGGAGGGGTTTCATGGAGGTAAAGGAAATGACTTCACAGCCAGGTTTCCAGGAGGCTCCCCTAATGGAAGGGACAACAAGAGACTATGGAGGCATTTGCAATGATATCAAGGTAGGCACTGCTGGCAGAGCAGCGGAGCTTGTGAGACAGGGAGCTGACCTCAGCTTCAGAGGTGAGCAGGCAGATTGTACAAACGTGCATCAGCCTGCGGATTTGCTGCTTCAGTGCCTTGCTCATGGATGCCAGTGGAAGTTTTGCCTTTTATTTGAATGGGAATAAGATCCACCCTTTTGAGGTGATGTTGATGGGGAAGTGTTCCTCCGTTATATGCTGGGCATCACAACTCCTTGCATACTGAGACAGTGTTACTAAAAGTGGCAGAACTGCTCTGTGCTCCTCTTGGTTACCTTCCTGCTCAAAATATGTCCCTAACTAATACGATTTGCTATATGTCATAAAACACAAAGGAAAGCACTTTTCACACCAAATATCAGAAAAGTGCTCTCTTCTCTCAACTGCAGAAGTAACAGAAATGATGTGTTCATTTTAAATTCCATTCATGTAGGCCCTAATAAAAGCTATTATAAAATACAATTGTGTGGAGACAAAAAGAGAGATAATATCACTATAGCTCAATATAAAATTTAAGTAATTAAGACATGAAAACTATTACACAATTTGCTATGAATGCAATGTGAATAATAAAATGTTTAACTATTTCACGTCTATGGTTTTTTTTTGTTTTGTTTTGTTTTTAATGTTTGAGGTTGGAATATTGCTGAAGATCTAAATTCCATGTTACTTCAGAAGATGAGCAGTACTGAAGATGAAGCTAGCTGGTTTTCAAGTAAGTCATGTATATATTTTTAGATGTTGAAGTAAATATGGCACTTTGCCACATCATAGATTCTATGTGGAAAATGTCAGTTTCAGGTGATTTTGATGGTAGCTGTAAATAAAACAGGACATACTGAGTGAACTGTGGAAGTATTTCAGCAGTGCAAGTTAAGCAGCTGCATAATAGTCATGAAATTGTATAGAGAGGCCAATGGATCCCAAGACTGAAACAAAAACATCTACAAAGGTACTAGAAATAAAACAATTTTTAAGCAGGAGCTGTTTAAGCTCTGCATTTTTCTTTCACATGATTAAGCACTGCATCCTCTTCTCTGTTGGGTTTTAGCAACACTACTGGTAAGAGGCTGAGCGAAAAGCTCCGTCTAGTTGTTCTCTAGTTGAGCAATATCACAATTCAGTATCTTTAGTACACATTTTATTTTTTGCACGCTGACATACACATGACAGTCACCGGTGTGTGCCAGCACTGCCTGGTAACACTTAGCAGTATCTGCTGTATGATCCAGCACAATTTTATTCACTAACCAATCCGGTTCTGTATGTTTGTTTTCTTGCTCGAATTTGTGGCAAGCATTTTGCTTCAGATTGTGTCCAGACTCTCAGTGGAGCAGTGCTCTGAGCTGCAGCGACTGATGGCTCATCCTGGTGGTTCAGTAGGTGGCACTCTTCCCTTAGATCTGTCCAAGCAATGTCCCAGGTGTTACTTGGTATGTGAAGCACTGGTCCTGCAGGAAGCCAGGCTGCAGACCCACAACTTGCACGAACCACTGGGGTGTCAGGGATCAACATCTGCCAGTGCCCAGGCTGGAGTACATCCTCCACTGGGTGCCATCTGTGTGGTGTGGGGAGCACCCTTGCCTTGTGTGCCACAGCACCCTCCTTCACACCTGCCAGAAGCAGGGCCTGTGGTGTGACCTTCTTCTTCTGGGCAACATTTACCCTCAGGCTGCAGTTCCACTCAAAGTCAGAATACATTTAGGGCTATGGAAACAAAGCTCAGGGGTCAGTAAGACACAGTTCCGATGTCCAACATGCTTTTTAGGCTAATGTTTTCAAAAAAAACATCTCACTGCTTTTGTTTGGTAAATTTTAGGACAGCTTCTTTGCTACACCTTCAAAAGGTGACAATTTTCAGTTCCATTTAAAGCAATTTTATAGTTCTCAGACCTTCAACAGCCAGGCTCCAAATGTCTCAAGCTGGACACCTTTGTTAGTAAAGTGTTAATTTTTTCCTCTTCATGCCTTATTGTCTTGGCTGTAAAATGGAATGGCTAAGGTTTACGTGCCTTACTATATGCCTGAAAGCAACAATATGTAGAAGGTTGTGATGAGCTTGGCAAAACAATGAATTTGAGCATTGTGTTTAAATTCCTTTTTACGATGAAGCAGCTCTTTTTTAAGACTACCTCCTAGACACTTTGTGTGTGTGTATATATGTGTACATATTATATATACACATATACTATGGTCATTGAGAAGTGCTGTAAGTAGGCTGGAATGGAGAAATAAAATTATCAAAATCTGTAAGTGAAGTGATGACAAATAGGCTCCAATTTTGTCCTGTGAGGTTTTTATTTCTTTGTATACAGTTCTCTACATCACCATTTCTTTTTAAAATTGTTAAATACTTTAATAACTTTTCATAAATCATGTAGCTATTTACATGCTTTAAAATCATCCATTAAAACAACTAAATAAGAAGTAGATGGTACACAGGTTAGAGATTATCACTAATTTTACAGAGAGGAAGAGATGCGTGTTTAAGGTTCCTTACTCACCCCAGTAACTCATCCCATATGTAGTTTAATATTTGAGATATAAATTATTCATGAATAGTTTTTAGCAATCAGTGAATTAGCCACTTGCAATTAAAAAAAATTGACCTCCTCGCATTTAATCTGACTAAAGTCAGTGTCATTGCTGTGTGATTGGGTCTCATCTATTTTTATCTGCTGCAGGAACTGTTTTGATTCAAAGTTGACAAATCCACGTTAGAAACATGAAAAAAGAAAAGGTAAGTTCTATATGAGGGCTGCTCCGAAAGTATTGCCTCTTATTTTTATTATGTTGGCCTATGATGTTAGAGGTGGATGTTGGTGCTATGGCAGCAGATGTTGAACCTTCCCACTGATATTCCATTCCATTTTGTTGTCATGCGACAGATGGCAGCAGAGGGGCAGTCTGACCAAATGGCACCTGACATGGACTTGCATATGAATCATAGAATCATAGAATGGTTCAGGTTGGAAGGGACCTTAGAGATTCATCTTTTTCCAACACCCTTGCTATGGGCAAGGACACCTCATAGACACAATAGACACACTAGACCAGGTTGCCCAAAGCCCCATCCAGCCTGGCCTTGAATACTTCCAGGGAGGGGGCATCCACAACTTCTCTGGGCA